>CM057812.1:65201069-65533569 GCA_030067965.1 Latrodectus elegans | reverse complement strand
GTAGGGATGAAGTACCAGAAGAGAACGATCTATTCCAGGAGAAGGGTAACAAAAACAGCAAAGCAATCGATGTCAAACTGCGAATAAACAGAGCTGAGTTCAAACACTCGGCTTGATATCCACGAGAGCGACAAAGAACAGGCGCGACTTGTCTTAATTTGTCGCCGTCCGATGGACAAAGGGACGCCAAAAATTGAAAGAATCAGTCGCCAAAGTTCTACCCGGGAGCTTGGCGCCAGCTTTCTCTGCTCGATTTCTTTCTCTCCTGTCAATAAATGATGGATGCTCAAGCTCCAGGGATGGGCAGGATGCTGTTCTCATCCCTGTTTTCCCCTCCCTCCTGATCCTCCGCGAAAGATGATTATGCGGATGATAGTTACATGCGGTCATAGTTAAACAGGAAAGGGAACATTGCTGAGCGCGAAACCAGGGACCGCTGTTTTTTTCCGTCGCTTCTACTCTATTATTGACGCTGACACGTTTGATGGAAAAGGATGAACTGGATTTGGATCTAATGATCAGCTTTGGGAATGAAAGTTTCGTGATAGGATTTTATTTTTTTTTTCTTTCTTTCGAGGACGCGCTTTTTTTTTTTTTTTTTTTTTTTTTTTAATTTCTTATTTTCTCACGTTGACCCTTTCTTCAAAGAGAGAAAGTGGCTCTAATCTTGGAAACGATTACACATTGGGTGGGCAGACACTATGTTCTTCACAGATGAAATTTTCACTTCGGTTTAAAAAAAAATAATTCACAATTGTTAAACTTTACACTTTGTGAAAGCATCTCAGTTAAATTCCTATAATCATTAAATACCAAATTAGCGATGATCAAAGTCCTAGTCTTCAATACATTGATTATTTAGGGATTCACTTATTATTTAAGACACTGATGTTTCTAGGAGCTCAGAACCCTCTTTATGTGTAAAATATGTTGCTGTTGTTACTTATGACATTTGGACAAGCCAAGCTCGCTATGTCTTGGATATGCGAATTTAAGTCAATAGGGAACGTCTTTCGCGTTTTAATCAGAGCACGACTAAAGTGAAAGTCTTTGCTCGTTTCTTAAATACTCCGATTGGTGGCACCACCAGAGGATCCACTTCTTCAATTTCGACATTGATCTGAAGAAATTTCTCCAAACCATTGCACCCATGGTAACTTGCTCAATGACCGACCACAGGACTTTCGATTCCACAGATTTAACGAGCACATATATCGCATGGGAATCGAATCCCGCTCTTCCGGATGGAAGGCCGATGCCCTAACCTCTAGGCTCTACCATGGCCCGCGTATAATATTCAGTTGTGAATTTTTCCATCTGTGCGAACAATCACTCAGCGGCAAACGAACATGTTGTCGATATGTAATACTCTAGTATATTCATGCACGTTGACTTCTTCTAAGTTTTTATACCCACCACTACTAGCGAAATGGTTAGCGCTCTGACTTTCGGTGATACAGTTCATGAATTCAATTCCCATCTCGAGAATGGTTGTTTATAATAGGTCAGAATCTACCCTAGTGTATGTTGGGGCTTAATTAACTCTCGTGTGCAAAAAATTACTATAGAGTGATAAACCTTATCCCTCTTCTACAATGATAATGTATTTTGTCCATTTTGTAGTATTTGTTGTAAGTATTTTAAGAGTATTCAGAAGGGAAAATTTGAATTATGTAGTGATTTTTTAAAAACAAGTGGTTATTTTTCATAGAAGTCTCTTTAGTTATCTTAATTTAAATCTACATTTATTTAGAGCATGGTTTTCCGCAAATACGTTTAATTTTCTCTCGTGAAAGAATCCGTAAAAACCTCGTTTAGTAAGTTATGAACAGCCACAAATTCAGTTACTAAAAAAAGAAAAAAAATTGATTGCAGAGTATTAAATCTCAAGAATGGAACGTAAAATATTATTCTTTTCGTGAACTGGTTGTTCGTTATCAATGGGAAGTATCGATAATTATCCCTGCATTGTTACAATCTAGTATTTTGCTTTTATTTTAGGAAGTTATTCCTACTTCTCGCAACTCCGCGATATTTTAAAAAATTCAATTTCATGCATGTTTGTAAAAATCTTTCTAAAACAAATTTAAGAGAGTAAAAATAACGCGTTTTTCTTAAATAATTCCTGAAATAATTTTGGTACTTTCTACTTTCCGCCAAACATAAAAATTACAAATGAAAGAAGTCCTGTCTTGAAAAATCTAAATTAATTAACCAATTTCTATTAGATATAAAGCATGTGTTACTGTTAGGCCTTGTAGACATAATTCTCATTCATAAAAATTTAAAACTTACATTTTGTTTACGTTCCTAATTAATTTTACAATTTTCAATTTGATTTCTTCCTAAATTTTATCCCTGCAACCCTGTTTGATAATGTTTTCATCCAGTCACTCTTGCTATGCATGTTTTGACATGAATTTGGCGTCATCCTTTGTCAGCAATTGTATTGCACAATGGTGGTTAATAGGGATTTTTATATTTGGAAAACATGGAAGGAAAAAAAAACGGATCAATCAAATCTTCCTTCATTTTTGACACTTAGGTCTACATAACATTATGGAGTTGAAATTGCTCAAGCAACGTCAAAAATCAGGTGTCTTCCCACCATAAGTGGGTTCTTCTTCCAATTATTTTATTAGTTTGCGTTGTAGCAGATGCTTCCACAGAGTTCACGATCTCTTCAATCAATCCCAAGTTGCAAATAGGACCTCGGCGTTATCATCTGCCTTTGCACAAACATGTGATGGATTCTACACCTAACCACTTTTTGATGTGCTTGTTTTATTTATTTTTTTTATTTTTTTATTTTTTTATTTATTTTTTTTTTTTTTACCACGAGATTCCCCATCTGTCTCCCGAAAAAATACATTCGAGATATTTGATCTCCTGCACCGCCTCAGAAAGTTGGAATCGGCGATGCGAAGGAGAGCTCTCTTCCTACAGGGATGGGATTCCACCATCAATGATGATGGATAAGCTGAGAGAATTTTTCTCTCCCTTTTTTTTTTTCCAGGCTTTGAGGAAGAAAAAACAAAATTCTTGACCCCCTTCCTTTTCCCGGCTTCCCTTTCCACAATCGCCATCGAGGTCGCCGCACTCCATATAACTTTTTTTCACTCTCCAACCAGAGTCTCTTTTAACGCAAGGGCATCGAGTTTCGCGCCATTTTACTTAATGAAATAGGCTTAGATCTCGTTTCGTTATCTTTTGGGGGGGGTTCTGTATCTTTCACCCCCAAGAAGATACGTCTGGGAAAAAATTTTCCCGAGAAATCTGTTGGCCGTTAATGAGCAAAAAAAGAGGTGCATTCGGCATTTCACATTCCCCTTGGCGTAGAAACCTCTCTCGATAAAATGATGGATTTAAAAATAAACGATATGCGCTCTTTTTTTTTTTTTTTTTTTTTTTTTCCCGGTTACGGAATAACATCAGCTATGATAATGTCTGGCGGAAGTATTCTTGGCTTGAGAACAAGTTGCAAAATTATCACATGTTTTTTAAAAGCCTGCTACAATTGATTGTTGTCTAGTCATCTAGAACAGGCCACAAAAAAAAAAAACCCTATAAGTCTTGATATAATATACTATATCTAGCAACGCCAATTATTCTTTTGAAAGATATCATCTAGAGTTCCTGCCGCCTACTAATTAGTCAATTTTATGTTTTGCAAAATATCCACGATTTTTTGGAATTTCAGCGAAGCCGTTAATTATCCTTGCTGTGGGCCTCACTACAAAAAGTTTTTTGAACAGAAAGCACTTTTATGGCATTGCTAAACATAGTATTAATATTTCATAGTAACGCTAGGTTAAGTTTTTAAAGTTGATACTTAGAACTTCCTATAGCAATGCTACAAAAATAAACTTGTCATAAAAATGTTGTCGTCCGTTACTTTAATCTGGGCCCACTTTTAACTTTCAACGGCTAAGAGCAGAGCACCAGAAATGAGTGGCGATCGCTGGCCATTTATCCCGAAGAGTTTTGTGAATAAAAATTTCATACTTTTATTACATTTGTGACCTTTCTGTAGATAAATTTATTTCTAAAATCAATGATAATAAGTTTATGAACTACAAATAAAAATTTTGCAATTGGATTTGGAGGCTGTAAGCGGGCCCTATCATTAACACTATATTTGAGGAATTATCTCACATTGATGATGAAATATTGTACCTTTGAATATCACTTTTTTCAAGCATAAAGGCTTTCTTTTGGGAGTTATTAATTCTTATTATATGGAAGTGCCTGACACCCTTCTGTTAATCATGTTGAAAAGAACACCTGAATTCCCATTTTCGTCTAAAATCCACTCAATTTTTTTCACATAAATCTTTCTCTCATACATATATAAATAAGATAATATTATATATATATATATATACACATATATATACACATATATATATATATCACATGCCATAAGATAGCCGTTTATAGGGTAGGCAACCATTCATCACAACTCATTCATACAAGGGAAAGACAAATATTGGCGAGAAAAAGAAAGTACACCTATGCCCGAAACGGGATTCGAACCCAGGACCTGCCTATCCGCAGTCAAGCACGCTGACCATGAACAAGGTAGACGGCTACTCATAATGGTGTGATTTACAAAAATAAATACCATTAAGACAAAATTTTAAGCTAAATTTAGCGAATTTTAATAAATATTTTTTATTTATTTTTTATCCTATTTTACGTATTATGTTGCTTGTTTTATATTTTAATTCAACAATTCAATATAAAACTCGTTTAAATTTGATAATTGTTAGCAAAATGAAGTTTAGAAAAGTTTGTTTTTTGTAATTTTAAACAAGTTTTTTAATTTTAGCTTCAAATTAATTAAATGGCTACGATATGCAAAATTTTATATTCAATATATTATCCAGTAAATTTTTCCCTTAAGTACATCATGATATATGACAATTATTCCATTTTCCTGTTACATAATTTTTTTCTGACGTTTAAGGATTAAAATGATTATATAAATTTTAAAAGACAACATTTATGTGGTGTGGATAACAAATATGCATGCCACTCATTAAATTTTAAAATATATCATAAATTTATTTAAAATAGATCATTTAACTAACATGTAAATTAATTTTTAGAACATTTTTCAATCCAAATAATACTTAATTCTAAAAAATGTTATTTATTGATAAGTCTTTCTCTGGTGCTCAAATTTATTGTTCTAAAAGATAATAATTTCCATTTTCATAAAATGCGTCTCCTCATTCGGGATTTGTCTTATTTCATGGAATATTTCATTAACTAAAATGTCACATATATATTTTTTGAATTTATATATTTAATTTCACCTTTCAGATTTCCACATTTTTCTTTTGGTGACTATTTCCTGGTTCATTTATCTCGAATATTGCGTTCGTTGCGATTTTCGGATCTTATTTCCGCTGTCTCTTCATTCTTGCTCTGCTCTGGATGTGGGAAATAAATTTCGGGGCATTGTGTTGTGAACTGACTTCTCTCTCCGGCCAACCGACAGAAAATTTCGACAGAATTTATTTTCCGGAATCATTATCTTGTTTGGTGAAAAGAATTTTTTTTAATTGTTTCCGTTGTCTTAAAGGGGTGTTACATTCTGGGTAATAAATATTTCACGTCTTTTCTAATTTTTTCCTGGAAGTTCATTTTATTGGATTTATACAATTGCTTTTTTCAACGTTTTTTTGAATACTGTGTACGGATAAAGTTCATTGTGAAAACGTAATACAATATCTAACCGACGATAATTAATACTATATTATGTAATAAATACTATTATTGTTGTTACATAATGACACTTAGATAAGCTAAACTTCCTATGCCGTTGGATATACGAATTTAAGTCAGTAAATTGCATCCACGAAGAACCATGAAGGTGAAATTTTGACTTTGCTCTCAACTCCTCCGATAGATGGCATCACCAGAGAATCTACTCTTTGGCGGCATTGGGAATCGAGCCCGCCTTTTCGGACAGAAGGCCGATATAAATACTATTGTAAAATGTGCTATATCCACTTATAATATTAATTAAAACCAGTTGATTATTGCACTTAAATTAATTACTTTCTAATCGTATGACTACAGTGTTCAGATTTCAAGATCCACTTATTATAAGAATAAAAAGTGAATCATATTCTTTTTGAAGAGTTGTCATTGTGGAAATTCAAATGCCTTATAGTGGTTCTCGGCTTTTAGATTGTTCACTTCACAATGTGAATAGCTAGCAACTTTTAAAAGAAAACAATTTTCGTCCTCAATTTTTACCTTGATTTCAGGTTTTTGAATAAGCAGATAAGGCAGAGTATAATTTTGTATTCCTCACTAGGTACTGATAAAAATATATATGAAAATGTAACTTTATTTTAGTGCAAGAGAAATAATAGTCAGGATGCAAATATTTTATTTTTAACCATTAAGTGGTTGTTTCTTTCGTTCCAGTTGAGATTATAGCTACATCACTTTATTGCAATTCTCATTGGTTTAAAATCTCCATGACGTCAGATAACGTTTCATCTACGTCACACTCCGTATTGAGACGGCGTCGTAAATCGGTCTTATCGACGAATTTGCTGCCTGCCTTAGCGCATTCTTCGAGTAGCAACAAACAAGGCGAAGTTCACCATCGAAATTATGAGGGCTAGGTGTCGAAATTCATTTTGTTAATAAAGCGATTTCTTGTATAAGGACTAAGCATGGGTTTGAGAAGCCGCTTTCCATTTTAAATCATTAGGAAGTTGACAATAGTACAGATGAAAAAGTAAAATAAAAAAGATAAAACAAAACATCCCTTTTATGGTTAGTTTAAATCGGCAAGGATGTGATTGTAATTTTAAAATATTGCATTAATTAAGAGAATTCTAAATTAATGATTACAATATTTGTAAACAATCTCTTTTTTATAGTTTTGTTTTCGAGTAAGCATTTTTGTACAATTCGCGTATATAATTAAGAAAGTAAACTTGAGACTTTTTATTCCCTCACTAACTTTTTTAAATAAAGGAAGATTTTTTTTATTTTACGGATTCGTGGGCTAATTTAAAACCATGAAAATAGAAAAGTTCGGGTGTCTTGCTTTTGAAAAACAATTCTTCTTGTTGGAAAGTGTGGTACATAAGTACACAAATTGTTTCACCTTATGCAACAGGAAAGAAAAAAAACGAAAGATTTTTTTTTTTTTTTAACTGTAATTGTTGAAATTGAAGGACGAAATCTATTTCAAGTTTTGCTGTTCTCTTCTTCTGAGCTGCTTTTTCCCTTTCACCGTTTTATTTTCTTGTTTACTGCTCGATGCAATCAGTCATCCTCGTTGAAAGAGATGAATGGGAATCCGTATTTCTTTTCGTTACACGCCCACTTTAGTTGATTCACCCACCATCATTTTATTTATATTGTTTTAGATTGAAGTTTCAATAAGAGTTTTACCGCCCGCGCGTGCCATCTTCATCAATTTGTCTCGAAAGTCTAAAATAAATTATGAAAAAAAAATGTGAGTCTCTTTGATTTTTCAATATTTATTTTTTTAAATTACGATTAACTTATAACTTGTAGGATAATTAAAAACTACTAGTTGAAAACATTTGTTTCATAACTAGGAACTTTCGGGTTGCGTTGGAGTAAATTATGATCATAAAAATCACCCGCTATCTAAACTCAGATTTACATTGCTATTTTGGAGTAATCTTCAAGCAATCCACTAGCTTCACTAGCAATCCACTGCAAAATACGAACGTCAAGCTCCGAAATTCGCATTGAATTTCGACGGTAGTGTTGGCGACGAGAGAATATCCCGGAAGCTGTAGACCACTTTGCTGTATGAAATACGTTTCCATGGTGCACCACGAGGAACTTTCTGAATGTCCCTGATGGTCCAGCCGTCAAATTGTGGCACAGTTTCGACTCCTGAACGGTCACGACTGTCTTTCTGAACACTTTGTTATTTATTCGCTTACGAAGTGTCGGCTCTTCATCTGTGATTATTCCTTGATGGAAGACATAGGCTGAACACTTGCTCCTCATTGGCTATATTAAATTCACCCGAGTGTTTGTTTTGCAACTTGGCAGAGCCCATGAATAGGACCCACCTCCACCGCTGTGCTGCACTGCATAGCAACTCTGAATCATCTCTTTATTGGCAAGCCAGAGAACTTTTGAGGCAATGACTCGGGTCATCTCGTTTATGTACTGTATTCACCTGTCCTGTCTTCGTCTCATGGCTATTTTGTGATTTTTCAAGTGTTTCATTTGTGTTATTCCTTGTGTATTTGCCCTGCCAAGGGGGTGGAGACATTGCTCTTTTGTGATGAATGAAACTGTAAGTCTTCATTGAAAAGGTGAAAATTTAAATTATTTAAAGAAATGATTCCATACATGGTTAATATAAATGTTACTTATTTCAGCATATTTTCTGTATGGTTTTTTTATGAAAAATCTATAATCAATTCACTCATGGACTTCGAATGTAGCTCTACATCTCAGTCAATCGTCTAATTTAAAACGTGTCTCTGAATAGTTCGAAGACTATTTGGCAAAAGCTATTACTCAATTGTAACACTTTTAAAATAAATGAATTCTTTTGTTATAATCAAATCAGTTTACTAACAACTAATGGTCTGATAACAAAGTTGTCTGGAGTGATTTTAAATGGTACCGTTGCTATATGTGCTTTGAAGCGCAAGTCCGATATTTATGAAATCCTGTATTTTCAGTAGTGATGTTTATGTTAAATGCTAACAGATTTTTTTAACATAAAGTGGCTGTTTCTTTCACTCCACTTGAAATCATCATGAGTAATAAAGTGATGACTATATCACTTTCTATTCTCATTGGTTTATCGTAACCATGACGTCAGATAACGTTTTATGTATGTCACACATAATTAATTACGTCATCATACTGATCATAGATCCGAATTGTCGACGAATTTGCAGCCTGCCTTCATTTCATATTCTTCGAACGACAGCAAACAAGTAAAAGTTCACCATCGAATGTCTAAGAATCTTGTTTTGTTAACAAAATGAATTCGACGATTTCTGATATGAAGATCAAACCATCAGTTTGAGAAACCATTTTCCATTGATTCGAGCCGTTAACATGTTGACAATGGATGTGAAAACAAATGAAAAAGACAAGACAAAACACACACACATCCACTTTATAGTTATTTTAAATCGGCAAGGTCGATTTAAATTTTTAAAAATTTCATTAATAGAATTCTAAATTAATAATTGCAATCTCTTTTTTATTGTGGGGGATGTAAGTTTGAAATTACTTGAGTACAAGAATTTTCCTTTATTACAATTATTAATCGCTGAAAGATTAGTTATAATTTAAAAGAGTGATGGAGGTTTTAAAAAAAAAAAAAAAAAAAAAAAAAAAGGGAAATTCCTTAACTTCTAACATCTAAAAGCTTATTGAAAAATACTTAATTGTGCTTTAAAAATGCTAGGATACCTGAATAAAATATTTTTCTTCGTTAAATAATGAATAACACTACCCGCAGAACAAAAGTACTCTGACGTTTGAAGTCTAAATGCAGAACTGCTTAATATATAGTCTCGCGTGTGTGTGTGTGTGTGTGTGTGTATACATATAATCAGATTTATTGAGCAATCTATTTATTATAATATATCTATATTTATATCACAAAATAGTAATGTATTGTTAATACACTGATATAAACCGTAGATATTTCTAAAAAAATTCACACGATTTGAAAATATTAAAGAATTTTAGTAGCTATTAATTTTAATTATAAAATGCTTAAATTTGGGATTATATTATGAAATGTATGACATAATAAAAAATGGATTATAAAGCATTTCTTTATATGGCATCTATTCTATATAATTCTATAACTTTCTTAGTAATTATAGGTTATATTTTCCCCTGGCGAAAAATGTTTCTGCGATCAGTGAGATACCAATGATATATTACTTCCTTAAATTTGAGTTTTATGAATTTCTAGAACTCTTTTCTTGAGTAAGGGTCCTTAAAGCGTTTTTCTTTAACATATAACTTACCATAAAATACTTTGTATAGATTTATTGCGGAACTATATTCTTCCGTAAAGAATTATCGTTTATATCAGAGTTATAAAAAAACTCATAAAACTGAAATTTGTTGGGACGAAATGCACATATAAAAATATATGCATTTTGTATTCGATCCGTTTTATATTCGCAGGAGTGACACTGTACGTCCTTAATAAATGTGCATGGCTATATAGTATTTTGTTATATCACTTTGAATATTTTGATTGTTCTGGATATTCAATCCTTTTTTTATTTTGCAGGTAAGGAAAAATGATTCGACTTACCACTGGCGTCCTGAAAGCACGATATACAAAAAGGTATTGGTTATTCCGCAAGTGGTATTTATTTCAAATTTTGTACCATGATTATTAAAAAAAAGTATATTGATTCAAAAGTCAGCAAACGTTTTTGTTATTGTTGAATTATTATTTCAATTGTTTTATACCCACAAGAAATATCCAATCTCTATCATGAATGTTATTTTGCAAAATCTATTGTAAGTCGTTGGTTCTACACTAAGAAATATATAATAGGTAATATATATGTGTTGTTTTTAATACTCAAACAATGTTTTTATTTCCAATGGCCAGGCCAAATACTAAGAATTAAAGATTACATAAAAGTAAACTACAGATAATAGACCGAAATCATTTGCCTAAGGAGCATTCTTGCCTCCCAATATTTCGCTTCACCCGTTGAACAGCAAAGAGCCACACAAAGTATATCAGAATGCAAAATATCCTATAACAATTTTTTGAACGTAGTTGATGCTGATTTTTTAGTTCAATAACTCTTATTCTTAATATTCATTATTTCTTATTGTTTGACATTAAGAATACCGCAGTCTGCTGATGCCCATATACAGCTTTTATATTAATGTTGCAAGAAAATTTCTAAATAGGAACCATTCTTTAATAGTCCCAAATTTGCGCTTAATTCTTTGTTTCTATTTCCCAATAGTAAATTAGTTTCCTGACTTCTGAATCATACCATGATATTTCAATGAATAATTTTTTACGTATGATTTAATTTTGCTGGGTTCTCAATGTGTTGCATAAATTTGAAATATAATATAATACTGTCATAAGCATTTTGATAAATCGTTTCGTACTCATCGATTCAATACCAATCTATTGAGTGGTTTCTAATCCACATTAACAGTTAACTAGCCCTCGTGTATGAAAAAAGCAAAAAATTATTCCAGAGTGATCTATAAACCAACTTAAATTAAATCTCGTTCTTCCCATTAAAAATCGGACAACCTTTCACGAACTTTCTTCAAGAATCCTTCCGTGAAACAATAAACCATATCGAAAGTATCAGGAACCATGAATGAAAATTAGTTGCTGCTACTTGTGACACTTTGACTATGCCGTTGGCTATGCGAATTTAAGTCAGTAGGGTGCATCTTTCGTTTAACTAGAGAACCACGTAACACCACAAAGTACGACTTTGCTTGAAACTCCTCCGATAGGTGGCACCACCAGAGTTACACTCCCCCAATTTCGACATTGATCTGGAGGGGGAGGAAATTTCCTCCATACCATTACGTCCATGGTAACTGCTCAATGACAGACCACAGGATTTCCGGTTCCACGTATATAACGGGCACGCATATCGCATGTACTCGGTGGGTTTTTGGTGGAATTGGAAATCAAACACTACCCTGTCGGATGGAAGGCCGATGCCCTAACCACTAGGCTATTAAGGCATCTGAAAATTAGTAAAATTGCATTTTTTTTCATGATCGAGGGTTCTGGGGTGCCAAGCTTAAGTCCCAGTTAGGTGGTCAATTTAACATGAAATCCCCAGTGTTTTGTTCTCAAGCATGCTTGGTTCTCCAGTTCGACCCATGGATCGAATTTCGAACTTGTGCTTTGGGAGTGTGAAATATTTCCACTAAGCCACCGGACTTCAATATGAAATTAGAATCATTATTTAACGTTCCGAAGAAACCTCATTAAAATGCCAATTTATTGCAGCAGCACATTCAGAAGATTATTCTAACTGTATCGTTTCAAGCTTTTTGAAAAGAAAAACTTTTTCATTATGTGTGTTTCTTTTCTCGCGAGCTTATAGTTATATGTTTCGTTAGTTGGAGACAACTATACTGCCTGTAGAAACGTGACATAGAAGCAGCTGAGATGGGAACGAAATTAGTGTAGCAACGTGTTCTTCACGGACCAGTCCAGCTTCTGTGTACAACTCTGCAATAGACGGATACTTTTCTGCTGAGAACTCCATACCTGGAAATATCTTCCAGCAGTACATGAAAGGATTCGATTTAGCATAGGCCGATTCATAGCATAAGCCAGTATTTTTTATTATATATTATCCCTTCCTCGATTTATAAGTTAGTAAGAAATACTACTTAATGTCTTAAATATATATAGATATGACATCTTGATGTTTTGTTCTCTTTTATCCTCGAGCTCCAGTAGCTCAATAGCTTCCCGTTGATATCAGAAAATTGAAGCATCATTTGCCGTGGGCAGTGGTTGGAGGGGACCACGACGTACTTTCCTTCACTGGGTTGCTGGAACTTCGTGGGTTGGAGACGTGTCCACGTTAATATATTCAATATGATGACATCTAAAGTTCTTATCGCTGGTGTGGCGTGGATGTGGAAAGTAAGATGCCAGCTCAGGTATGACCTCGTCACCTGACCGTGCTTCAAAATTACAAGGCTCTTAGTAATGGGCGAGTATTCCAAATCCGTTAACCTAAAGGTACAGTCCGAGGCTCGCGTGCACCACTACCTATGTATGTTTTTTATCTGCTGCAATTGTCCAGATCTCCGTGGTTGATGATCAGGGATGATTTGGTAGATGAAAACACTAAGACATATTGTGCACAGCTAGTGCTATAATTCGCTTTTCAACGATTAAAAGTTTCAAATTGATTGAATAGTATATTCCACATATGAACCTAGTGCAATATGTTTCGGACGTTCTGCTTGCAAGTATTGTGTTAGACGCTTTTTACCTTCAGAAACAATTCAACAATTAGAAAACTTCATCATGAATTGGAAAAAATTTTAAAAAAAACCTTATCGATTTCATGCCTAGTAGTAAGTAGACGAAATTGCTTTTGGTCAGGAATACCATATAATTTATTTTCACTTAGTTTCGCCGGAAAACTCATGTTTTTGTTTGTATAATATGCACAAAGTGTGTACATTTTGTTTGCCGACAAATATAAAGCCTGTAAACGTAATTATGTAGTTTTTTTTCCCCCACAAATCTTACAATATTTATACCACCTACAAAACATTTCCTCATCCGCAGTTTCCGCGCAAGCTTATCCATTTATTTATTTTGAGCAGTACATAGTATTTTGTAAATGCGTAATATATATATATACATATATCAGAGAGAGAGAGAGTAAGTCAAAGTTCATGACCTTTGTTATGACTTTTTGGAAAAGTAATGCGGATGTGGTTCACCAAATAATTTGAGGTTTTTTTTTTTTTTTTTTTTCCCAGGATACGTGTGAAAAACATAAGAAAAAAAGAAAACTTTTGCAAATGCTTGGTACATTTTTCTAATTTTTTTTATAGTCCTCAAATTTTCTTATTGACTAAATTCTAGAATTTAGTCAATTTTTTACTGTGTAACAGGCAAACTAATGAAGGGTATTTGAGTATTCATTGCGCCCTACTTTTATCATGAAACTATTAAAGATATATTATTCTTATGCCACAAAAAAGAAAACCCGAGATGGAACCTGGAATTTCAAAGAATGCGGTTCTACTCGATAGACGCATCGAGAGCATGGATAGTTTTCCCTCCTCTCTGAGATCCGTGAAGTCGAGCTGCCAGCCGAATGGTTAGCACTTTTGTCTTGGGTTCAACATTTCGTGGGTTCGAATCCCACCTTGGGCAGGGATGTTTGTAGTGGTTTCGGAATCCACTTTAAAATGTAGGTCCCGGTCTAATTAGCCCTAGTGGAGGCAAAATTTACGTTGAGCGATGAACAAGCAAACTGAGATACGTGAAAAACTTTATGAAAGAGATGGAAGTCATTAATAGAAAAAAAGTCATTTTTCTTATGAAAACCGAAGCTAGTACTTGTTAACCTCAATTTTTTAATTTCTTTGTAGCTTGTATCCGTAAAATTAACTAAGTTAAATATTCTAAATATATGGAGGAATTTTTCTGTTGAATGTTCTTAGTTTATATTTCCTAGTTATGACTAATATTGATCCTTAAGAAACACAATCAGTACGATATTTTCTATCGATTATCCATTATTTCCGTTATTTGTTCTTTATTAATTATGATTAAAAATATGAAGATATTGATTTTTCATTTTGAAATAAATGACTATTTTGTAATTTAAGGTAATATTCTATTATAAAATATCATGTTTCATTTCTTGTTCGATTTTTTTTTAATGTATCTTCAAATACCAAGAAGTTTTATCATTTTTGCCCTGTATAAAAATAAATAAAAATTATGTTGTAATTTTACTTGTTATTTTCTTTGTGTTTTTTATGAGTAGTTATTGTTATTTAGTTCAAAGAAAGAGTTAGGAATTCGCTTTCTTTATATACATTTTTTTTCTTTTAAATATGTGAAAACCAAGAAAGTCTTTCCCCCTTTTTTTTGGTTTTTTAATTTGCTGAATTTTATTGAATTAAACTTGCACTTAAAAATATGATTTGAATTCTGTTTGAACTTATTCAAAATGTTTATTTTGGGATTATATCAGCTTATCTTTTAACATAAGCATTAAAAATATATATCTCGGTGTTGACAGTTTACTTCTTTCAATGCACTCATTGAATTAACGCTTATTAAATATTTTTAAGACAATAATTATTTAGTTGTCAACTTAAGGTTTTATCCAATGCTATATTTCAGTACTAATCTGATGGTAAAAAGTGTAATTATTAGGTTCATATTTTAGCACAACGCATTGCTTTTATGCAGATTTACTGTGCGTAACGTTATGGTTATTGAGATGTATTTAATATCGTCCACCTAAAGCTTACTTAATGAAAATCCATAATACCATCTACTGTGTATTCTATGTGTGCATGAGTTATTTATTTGTTGGAAGCATGCTCCTAAAATACTGATATTTTTCATATTCAGTTCCTTAAAAACTTCTGGTTACAGGTTATTTTCTCTATTTGTCATTTTCGCAGACCTTGGCGATGAAATTACTTACCTCTCGCGGTGTGTTCCTAATTTAATTGTTGCAGATTTTTAATTTATTTTCAGTGTACATGATGAGATTGCAAATAGTCTGTGGTAGCTATCAAAATGTGTAACTGTAACCTTAAAGAAGGTGGGTGGAGTTCATATTAAGACATCCTTCTTTTAACCACGGATGAAGAAGAATGATTAACTATGTATCAAAATGAATAATGAAATGAACCTGACGCCATAATTCCACGTGTCTGGCAAGAGCGTGGAGAAATTACTAATCCTCAATTATTTTTTAATCCTAGATCATCACGTTATCAACTTTATCGGTTATTGTAATCTTAAACAAATTTCTTTTTCTCATTTACTTTATTGGAGTTAAATATAGATATTAGACTTAATTACACACACACATAGGATGGTGTAAATGGAGCATTTTAGGTGTATCATAAAAATGTATTCATCAGTTGTTCTCGCGTGCATCATCTATGTGAAACGATTCTAAAAAGATACTTATATTGGTAAAAGTAAAAATTTTCTCTTTTATTTACTCACCTTAAGTTTTATTCATTGTTTTCATGGAGCTTTGGTAATCTAGTTGTTAAGGCCTTCACCCCGGAAGAGCGGGTTCGATACCCAATACCACCGAAGACCCACTTAGTACCTGCGATATACGAGCTCGTTAATCTGTGGAATTGAAAGTCCTGTGGTCGGACGTTGAGCAGTTGCCATGAGTGTAATGGTCTGGAGAAAATTTCCTCCCCCTTCTGATCAGTGTCGAAATTGAGGGAGTGAATCCTCTGGTAGTGCAATCTCTATCGGTTGATTTTAAAGTAGAAGTCGTGATTTCACCTTCGTGGTGCCCTGGTTAAACGAAAGACGCACCCTACTGATTTAAATTCGATTAGCCAACGACATAGCGAGTTTGGCTTGTCCAAGTGTCTTAAGTAAAAACAACTGTTTTCATTTCACGCAATCATTACAAGTGCATTTTATTTATTTATTTATTTATTTTTAGTTTTTTCCCTCCTTTATGTGGAGAAGAATATATTTTAAAGTGCTCCGCTACTCTAAGATTAAAAAATATGTATATTTCTGAATAATTCATTTGACAACTTTTCGCTTTGTTTAGACAATAGAGCACAATATTCAATTTAGTCCAGATTTTTCTAATAATTCTTCTCATTACTAAATTTATTGACATAATTTATTTTGCACCATTCGCGATTTGGCAGTTTTGCATTATTTTGTGTTAAATATGTATCAAAAACAGCTTTCCGTTTGAATTATACATTTTCAGATACTTCTCTTTATTAATGTTTGGAATATACTTCATGGATTTTATAACACACATTTCTATTCAAATTATATATATTCAATAATACATATTTAACATCGTAATAATACAGCTATTTCTGTAATGCATATATAACACTCTTATATTTTTTGTAAACTGTGTATTAAACTTTTTAAATTTTCTTTGATTATCCATTCTTCGAATTTTCTCCTTATTAAATGGTTAATCATATTTCACCTACATACTCATTTATATTCAAAGCCTATTAAATTATTTTTTGTATTTTTTGAACCACTATTTGTTAGAATAAAAATGTCCGTAATCGCTTTTCCTTATTTTACTAGTGATGAGAATTCTAGAAAAATAACGATGCATTAAACAATTAGCAAAAGCACAAACTGAAGGGGGAGTTGTTTTTAAATATGGCGAAAGCTAAAAATTTAATTTATCTATCTATCTATCTATCTATATATATATATATATATATATATATATATATATATATATATATATATATATATATATATATATATATATACCCTCACAAAAATAAATGATGGGGTAATTTCTAAAAAATTGCTTATGATAAATTCTTGAGATTTTAAATTATTGAGATGAAATTTTTTTTTTTTTTTTTTTTTTTTTTTTTTTCTGATTCCTTAAATATTGCCTAATTTTCATGCTACTGGAGTTTAATATAATTAGTAGGTTTTGTCAACTAAAAATAACAGATTAATGATAAACTTAAAACGTCGGGGTACATGAGGGATTTTTCATGTATCTTTAAAACTACGAATTTCTTACATCGGTAATTATTCTTAAAAGTTTGTTTATTTGCGTCTTTTTATCTCGAGTCTTTTTTGCAATTCTACACAACCATCGAAGAAAGTGTGATTGGTATTTACAATAGATATTATTTAATAAAATTATTGATGAATATTATATTCTAAATTTTTTTAGAGATATGTTATAAATGTACAGTTTGTTCTTTTATTTCTGCATAGTAAGTTCCAAGTGTTAACTGCAGTAAAATACTTTATAAAAAAAATTTTCTTTTTTAAAATATAAATTAAGCAATTTATTTGAAACCAGAAAAAGAAAATTATTTTTGGGTGTCGAAAGAGATCATTCGTATAGCTATTTGATTTCGAAAAACATTGGAATATTGTTCGATTATTTTTAAATTTTATTTTGAAGAAGAGCAATGATTACCAATGGCGCATAATATTGACTTAAATCTCCATTTTTGATAATATTATTTTTACTTAGTTAAATATGTTGCAAGAATAACGTCATGGAAGAAAGCTGATAATAAATGACAAAATGCATGCACATTTCAGATGAAAGCAAATTCATTTCTCAATGAATCTATTTCACAGTGTTATTTTTTTTAATAATATTGAAATATAGTGTAATAATAGTTTAAAATGAATAATAAATATTAATAGTAAATTCATTATTACGTTATAATAATAAATTTACTTTTGAGTATATTAAGTTTACTTTTACAAGTACATTGCAAACAAGAAAATGGCAACTAAGAATTAATAGCAAGCGATGGCATTAATTCTTAGCAGCTTCTAAGAATGTAAGTTTTAATTATTCAAATAAGTTTAAATGCACCATTCAAATACTATTTTTGTAAACAGAAAATAAAATCGTAGAAATCTACCGGAAGTTAATTTTACTTTTTCCGTCTGCCGTAAAACATCAATTTTTTTGGTGTGTTCTAAAATTATTCCTCTACCTCATGTATGGGTGATCTTTGCAGACGATACTCGCAGACTCGTCTGCGCTACTGGGTCGTAAAAGGCTGGAAGCTACTTTTTTACGACCAGCAATTTTATGGTTGGTGCGACACCCGACGGGGGAAACGCTTTTGCAGTATTTTCGTTTTCCCATCATGCACCCCTGTGCGCGACATGCATTGTCGCACTTCAGTTTCCCTTTTGGGGAGAGAGTCTGTTCTCTTTTGATATAAATTATAAATATTCTGGCGTTTAAGGCCATAAAACATCGTTCTTTGAATCGGCATGAATAATGGATAGAGGAAAGGGTCGCGTAACAACAGTTCTTACATTCCCTAGTTGCGTGCATTAAACGGAGAAGTTGTAAAAATAGTATGATATAATCGGATTATTGCTCTTCTAACCAATGTTCAACCATCTTTGTTCCATCGGTTTAAAAAAGTCTCCTATTATAGTCCGGGAAATCGGTTAATAAAAGTCCATTTTAACGAGTTGTCAGGATAAAATGAATATATAGTTTATTATATTTGAATATGACTGTAAATTCAATTCACTCAAGTTTGCTAAATTCAGTTTCACAAGTAATGATTTCAGAGTTGATGACACACATTTGGTGAGACTGACTCAGACATTGGGGAGACATCAGTTAACATTTGCCATCAAAAACTGCGTTATGAAATTTTATTAGAATGAATATATTTTTTTATTGTCCAAAAAAAAATTCTAAAGTGATTTGATATTTTGCAAACGTTTATTTTACTAAAACCATATCAAGCATTTCGTTTATATTATGGTTTAATTTTTTTTTCCTCCAAATAAAAAGCAAGTTCATAAAAAATTGAAATACACACGTTTAATTGAAATTCATTTACATAGACTCCTAAGGATCTTTATTGTGAAGTCCATCTTCAAAAGTAATTGCAGAGAAAGATATAGAATGAAGGGCAATCATTATTCATCATTTTCGTTGGACATATAAAGTCAATGAATAAACTACGCAATACTTTCTGCTTTATAGGCAGTGATAAATCACAGTACTTAAAATATCAATAGTAACTGTAGGCCGTGCTAGCTATAGTGGTTAAAGCAATCAGCCTTCTGCCCGGAACAGCGAAGTTCGATTCCTAATGCCGCCAAAGATCCACCAAGTGCATGCGTCATACGTGCTCGTTAAATCTGTGGAATTGAAGGCTCTATGGTCAGTCTTTGAACAATTACCATGGGTGTATGATCTGGAGAAAATTTTCTCCCCCTTCAGATCAATGTCAAAATTTAGAGACTAGATTCTATGGTGGTGCCATCTATCGGAGAAGTTTAGGGCAACGTCATACTTTCACCTTCATGATTCTCTGGTTAAACGAAAGACGCACTCTACTGACTTAAATTCGCATTGCCAATGGCATTGAGAACTTGGCTTATCCAAGTGTCATAAGTAACAATAACATCATAGTAGTAGTTTGCAAATTTTTTAAATCGTCAATCTTTTAATAATTTAACTGTTTAACTGCTGATACTTAATAAGTACCGATGATATATATTCATATGCGTCCACAGTATGTTCCATAATGTATATATTATTCTTAACCTGAGCTTTTAATTAATATACAAATCGCTGTGTGCATCGTGCATGAAATAGCTTTGCTGAATTCAGCATTGTTAGTCAATAATATAGACGATGTGTTTTCAAACTTTTTTTTCTCGTGAACCACTTTCAAAGTCTTACTATTTTCGGTAGATTCCCTGCTACTGCATTTTTATTGTACTCCCGAAACTTGTAAAAAAATCCATATGGGAGTGTTAAGAAGGGAAAAAAAGTTGCACATTTTCTTGTGTTCTATTTATAAAAATAATTGTGGTTATACAAAATTATAAACATTTATTATTTACTAACAATCCACAAGTGACAAAAATCAGCAATGAACTCTGAAATGTAAATCAGCAATAAAAAATAGTCATTCTTTTAATGAGACGGCACTTTACAAGTCTCGACAAGTAATGTACGCTTGTATTATTATTTATTGTTCAATTCTGCGTTTGAACTGAATCTCGAATATTTTTGAGTACTTATCTAGTGAATGATGCTACCTGCCTACATTGATAGGTAAATCCAAGCCAAACGTTTTGCTCTTTATTATGAAAACCAAAAGATTTTTCGGGGACTCCCATTTAAAACTTGTGAACCCCTGTTTTCTTTTCACATCTACGTGGTCACCTATGGGTCCCTGGGGGTCCACTTGGACTACTTTGGGAACCTATGATATAGACTCATATAACATAGACTCAATAACAGAATAGAACTCGGGATTATTAATCAATAAAAATGGCTTGGATTCTCTTGCTAAAAAATGGTCTTCACCTACTTCAACGTTAAAAGAGTGGTGAAGGTTATAAGCACCCTCTAAACTATAGGTTCTCAAAAGGGTCCAGATGAACCCCCAGGGGTCCATAGGAGACCACACGTGGGTCCACACAGATGTGAAAAGATAATAGGGGTTCACGAGTTGTATGTGGGGATTCACGAAAAATTTTCTGGTTTTCATAATAAAGAACAAACATTTTGGCTTGGATTTACCTATCCACGTAGGCAGGTAGCATCATTCACTTGGTAGGTACTCAAAAATATTCGAGATTCAGTTCAAACACAAAATTGAATAGAACAATAGATAACAGTGCAAGAATACACCACATGTTGAGACTTGCAAAGTGCACTCCATGCGCCGCCTGATTAAAAGCATGACTATTTTTTAATGTTGATTTACATTTCAGAGTTCATTGTTGATTTTTTATCAATCGTTGACTGTTTGCAGTAATAAATGTTTATAATTTTGTATAACCACAAGTTTTATTTTAATAAATAGGACACAAGAAAAATGTGCTACTTTTTTCTCTTCTTAACACCCCCAATTTAGGGTGATATTTTTTAGGAGTTTTGGGATTACAGTAAAAAGAAATGCAGCAGCAGGGGACCACAAAAAAAAATTTTTTTTTTATTATAACATACATACGGAAACACTTAAAAGTCTAAATTAATAACCAAAATAGTAAAACTTTGAAAGTGGTCCACGAGAAAAAAAGTTTGGGAACCCATGCCCAAAACAGCTCAAATGAAATGTCTCTTTCGAAAGTAAACCACAAAAGACCCATAATCCAGTTAATGATTATTCCGAATTTTTGCGTTGTTCTAGAACGACCATCCATCAAGATTGTAATCGACACTCACGATCGATCATGTATTTCAGTGGGGGAAAAAATTCGGCAAATTATATTCGTGTTTTGCTTGTGTAATCTGGAAACACTATGACGTTTACTCGAAAGGTTTTCTTGCAAGAATTGCCAAATAATTACTTTAATAATTTAAAGCTATTAGTTTAGATAAATATTTCTTATCGAGAATAATTTTATCATCTTTTAAAAAATCACAATGTCTGTTCAAAAAAAATTTTTTTATTATTATAACTTACATACAGAAACACTTAGAGATCTAAATTAGTAACCAAAACTTAAAATATTCCTTCTAAATCACGTGATTATTGCACTACGCTGCCATCTATGTTCTCATTTCGTCGGGAAAATATTTCATTTAACTAAATATTTCGCACGTTCATTCACATTTTGTGCTTAAAGTAATATCTTTCTCTATTTTTTAGTACTGTCCGGGGTTCGAATACACCGCTATGTATGTGTATGTTATATGTGATTTCCATGAAACTAAGGTGATTGTTGAATAGTTTGGAGACAGAAGGTTTCAGTTTGACTAATCAATTCCCAGTTCTGGTGTAGATGTACGTTTTATTCTTGAAACTCTTTTAAACTGAGTTTTTGTCAAATCAGCCTTCATTTTTTTAAGGACCAAAATAATAGTGACAAAAATTCAAAGTGGAATTAAAACATATTCGGTGCTTTTTAGATTTAAGAAATATGTTTGATCTCACTCTAATATTGATCTTGCTTCTATTCAACAGTTCGTGGGTTGAACTTGGGCATGGATGTTTGTAGTAGTTCAGAATCCACTATATATATATTATTAAATAATTTATATTTTATCAAAATTGCAAGAATCCTTCATTTCAAAAGTTTTATCTCACACACACACATTATCAGTATAGCTGATAAAAAAATTATCAAAAAAACTTCAGAATATTTCTTTGTAGCTATGAAATTGATTAAATTCTGCTTCGAATGTGTTTGATAGTAACAGGTGAAAATGTCAGGGTTACACCAAGAGTCAGCAATCACTTACTTGTTCTTGAAACAGTCAAAAAAACCGGTCGCTCGTTTTTGTTCTTCCTTATTTGGTGCTAACTTATTCTAATAACTTCATATTACGGTCGAGGTTTCCTTATCAATGAATGTTTGTGTCAAAAGCTTCACTATGTTAATCCCAAGTTTAGTATTTCACTGGCACAAGTTTTTCGAGATTTATCTTTAAGTGCTAGCTTTGATCTTAAAATAAGTAATTTTCTACTTAAAAGAATGTCTCGCGGAAATATTTTTTGTAATGTTTAATTATCTTCCATTATTATACACTGAGCGGAGCTGCTTTTAAAGAAGACGAGACTTACAGTTTTGCTAAAAACAACAGTCACCATGATTAGTAACTATATTTTTCTTTTCTCGTGTGGATAACATTTACAAAAATAAGCATAACATTTACAAAAATGAAGTAATTATTAATAAAACATTAAAAAGCCAGATAAATAAGAAAATCTGCCAAAAAATTCACCAAACTCAGAATTTGTCATACTGGATTATAGGGCACCTGTACCGCATGTTATTAACATTTAAATAAATTTGAATGTAGTGTTATAGTTGGAAAGCGAGAAATGGGACATGGCATCGCTCAGCTAGTAATGAAATTTGGGATTTTTTTCTTGCCATCATTTCAAGAGTATACTGTGTGTGTCTCAAACAACATTGCATCTGGAAAAAGACCTAGGCGGAATCATCAATTACTGACAAAAATTCTTAAACGAGATTAATTTAAAACATTTCTTCACAAATTGCTGTGCCATCAACAATTGTATCGGATCCTAGGACTAAACAAAATATCAGCCTACGAACTGACCGTCGTTTATAGGGACTTGTGCTGACGGGCTTTTTAGTATTTATTTAACTGCCTTTACAACAGCTGAGGAGAATCTGCCTGGCCAATTTTGAACAGGTGGACTCGCAGATCTTGAAGTCCGGTGATAATTCTAAAATACGCCACTCCTTCCATCCTGGGGAGAAAAGAACGTTGACCACATCTCTGGCTGTCGAGTTAGTTTACCATCAACCAAACTTTTATGAGTATAAATACTTTCTCGTCGAATTTTGTCCCTGAGAAGTCGCTTGGTATTTCAAAGAGGAATCAGAAGACAAGGTGGGTGAAATATTGAAGCCTCTTTGGCCAACTTGTTGTCTTGTTTATTCACATGTATACTGCAATGGGAAGGGATCCACTGGACATCGACCTATATTCCATTGCTTCTGAGTGTGTCAATAATTTGCTGCTTGCATGTAAATTCGGGCAGAAAACCTATAAAGATAATATTTTATCCAGGGATGTCGACGAGAGATAGCTCTAAGAACCATAAATATTGCAAACATTTTACCATTAAAAATGTCCAAGCTGACACTAAGAGGTTCCTTACTGTTATTTTAATGTATGTATGTATGTATATATATATATATATATATATATATATATATATATATATATATATATATATATATATATATATTTTTAGGATGTGGTTAAATGATTATTTTTTAATTTATATTTATATATTTGACCTCAATTACCATTTGATCAAAATACTTTTATTAAGTAATAATATACATACTTTATTAATTTCAGTTTTTAATAACTTTTTTTATAAAATTTATTATTTTGTTCTTAATTTAAATACTTCGCTACTTTTGTTTTAAAATTTTTATCATCTTGTAAATAATTAAATTTGGATATTATGAGGAAATGTATTTTTACCTTTATTTTGCAATCTGATTAAACTGCTTTAATTTCAAATTAAATAAGATTATTTGTTATAAAAAAATTTCCTTTTAACTTTAAAAATATGCTTTAACATTAATGTGATATGTCAAAAGTCATTAAAAGTTATTTCCTGGCATCTTTTCTTTTTCATCGCTGGATTTAATAATTAAATAATCAGTCAAAATGAATAAGTAGTTAATTAAATAAAAAGTGTTGAAAGCGGAATTTGTATGCTGAAAACTACTTAGGATCGTGAGAAGGGAGGAAGGTACTACCATGATAAATGTCGGAAAGATTCCTGAAAAATTTGTTATGTAGGAAATTATTAAAAAGTTAATTACCTAATTGCGAACCCTTACAGAATTTTGTCTGGGGAGTTCATAAAAATTTACGAACAGCTCTGAAAACACAATTTCTTATTTACATGAATTAATTTATTGTTTATATAATTCCCCTACATTTTTTATTCATCCTAATCAATGTCAAAATCTTTCGTTAACGTCTCAAAACTTCTATTATACTTCTTTTTCTGAAATGTTTTGCATCGGATTTCAGTTTTTGTGCCTATAAACGAAATATAAATTTTAAAAGAATTAAATTCTTTTTGGAATTACAATTATTTATTCAAGCACTTAGAATTACTATCATAATGTTAAACTTTCATATTGCTGATGTTGCCATTATTACGAAATAAATTTTTTTCTTGAGAATTTTATTCTAAATCAAGCTGTCAAATTTATTTTTGAAGCATTCAATGTAAATAATGTCTCAAATGACGAATCAATGCTGTTTTACAGTAAGTTATCGGATTAAAAGTTTTCAATAAGAATTCATTTATACATCTTTTTATTTTTTTAATAATTGGTTTAGAATACTTAGTTAATTATTAATACCTATTTTCTTAAATTATTTTAATTATATTAGATTAGATATATATATATATTTTCCTTGACACAATTTGGTTACAAATTACAATAATATTCAGGTATTGTGTGTGGCATCTAATTTATTGAACGATGTATCTTTAATTTTACCCCGATTTTCTTCATGACTTTCTTAAGCATAAAAAAAAAGGAGGATAAAATTTATCCAAATTTTCTTAAGCAAGTTACCGTAAAATTTTTCACCTTTAAACGCCAAATCCTTAAGAGTTAAAATTTTCCGATGGTTATTTTCCCACTCGTTTCATTAAGGTGGGTGGATGGAACGATGTACTTATTTACGTTTTACCTGCCAGCTATCTTAGCCTGGTTGTATTTTTAACGACTTCGCCTAACAGGTGGTATGACAAAACATGCAGCTCTCTACTGAGAACCATACAGCGTGATTCCACCGTTCTTCTTGTATTCTTTTTGAAGTGTCCCCTTTGGCGACTGTATTTTTGATTTCACTGTAGGGCAAGGCATTCCCTAGTCATTTTTATAGTTCTCTTGCGTATATGGCATTTATCAGTGGGAGGCACATAAGGAATTCTTTCGTACTGAAATTAGGTTTTTGTTATAGGTCATTCAACCAGTTGCCAAAGTTTTTAGGAGACCAACCTGGCCGTTGCTTTAAAAGTGCGATAAAATTTTAACAGTTTTTGCCAGAATAGGGAGTTGACACATTGAGACATTTTGTTGTAGGCCCTCGGTTTCAGAAAACCCGTACGTCCAAATAATAATAAAACCTCCGAAAAAGACTTAAAAAGTAGTTTTTTGTTGGGACTGGAAAATGTTTTGTGATAGTTTCTCTCTCTGTCATGGGATTTATTGTAGAAATTATCCTCTTCACTTTTGTTATTGTGTTTTTACTTTGAAGAAGTTAGGGTCTTTGCGATTGAATCGATTGTTTATCTCTTTTTCACAAATAGGCTTCGAAAAAAGCAAATTCTTCACGGATATCAAATGTATCTACCTTATATTGACTCATAATTTTTGTTACAACATTCTACCTTACAACATACTGTATGCATTAAAAGTTTGTTGTGCCCACAAATTATATATTGGATACAAATATCAATTTTAAACATTTGTGTATTACACTGAGGAATAAATAGTTAGATTAAGCGGCTATAATTCCGCTTTTTATTCACTTCTTTTGGATTTTAGTCTCTTAATAAGTCCGTAATTCTAGATCAATATTGCGTTTTTCTTTCTTTCGTGAATGTAGGAGTGTATCCAGAAAGATTTTGCAGATTTTATCCCAGTTCTATTTCGGCTTTCACATGAACACGAAAGATAGGATTTAGATATGAAAAAGCGGATCCTTTTTTTTTTTTTTTTTTTTTTGTATAAGTAAATTATTTAATCTAGGAAAATGTTTTTCTCTAAATTCATATCTTTTTTTTTTTTTTTTTTTTTTTTTTTCGAATTCGAATACCGGTCAAAATGTTCTTATGAAAGGAAAGACTGATTTGTTTTGTTTCTCAGATCTACGAATTTCTTTTGGGATTTTCAGTTTTCTCTTTCATATTCTGTATTTAAATGACTGTGGGCCGGAATTTGGGTAATGACGAAATTCCTCAATAGCTCTTTAATTCTTAAGAAGGTAAGTATTTCGAAAAAATGTTTCTTTAAAAAAAGTGTCGTTGATTTATTTGTTAAGGAATGGCATTAAAATAAATGAGATTTATATGAGGGGTAGAGGAAGTTTCAAATTCCTTAACTTCAGAAAAACAATGTTCTTTTGTCGAAAACTTTTTGAATTTAAATTAGTGATCGAGGGACTTTAGAAATTCTAATTAGTTAATTAACAGGGCTTTGTTTTGTTCAGCATAAGAATGGGGATATTGGGAAAGAAAGACTTTTTTCCGCGAATTGTATTTCCTTTTTCAGTCGCAAGCCTGAAATGTTCTTAGTTTTTCACAACACACAAGATTCAAATATCTATTTTAATTTTTATTTGCCGTTGGTGGAATGAATTCATTCATAAATAATATCAAAACTTTAGTACAACCATTATTTCTTGTTTTTATTATTAAGCGTTATAAACACGTTCCAGAGAAATATTGCTTTTTTAATTTTCATCATTTTTTAAAATTGTTACTAATTTATTGAACTAAAAAAACTTTGTTTTTTTTAAGTCTCAACAAAGAAATATTTTGCTTATAATGTTTTTATTTCATTCCAAAATTATAATTGATGGTGCGTTGTTTATTCTTTTCTGCTGCATTTTCTCTATTGTGTCTTTAAGCGTCATTAGCATACAAATGCGCACTGTTTTCCTAAAAATGCAAATGTTTGACATTTTCTACCGCAAATGAGTTTTAGTAATTCTTTTCTCTTCTCAAAGCGCGTTATTTTTGGTATGAGTCTCCTCATGCATACATTAATCTTTTTATTCGTTGCTTTTTTCCTGGTTTCCAGGATTGCATGTAAATGCGTTTTATTTATTTTTTGTTATAAACTTTAATAAAATCTTCACTTGTGTTTAAAATTAACAACTTTTTCAAAAAAAAAAAAAAAAAAAAAAAAGTTTCATTTTATATTTATTTTATGATTTTAAGTTTTTTTTTTTTTTCATTTCGTTATATTTTAAGCACCTAATTCCCCCTGTTGGCAACTGGGCACAGATGCCGCATAATCCAGGATGTCAAATTCTGAGTTTGGTGATTTTGTTGGCAGATTTTCTTATATATCTGGCGACCTGTCTTTTATTACGCTATAGATATGGAAACCTATAAGAGTTATGTAGAAAGTTTTATTTTAGTAACCTTAGTATTTATGTCATCGCGCACATCACAATACGTCATCTTGGCAACATTGCTTTATGGCCAAAAAAATTCAGAATTTATAATCCTGGATTATATGTCATCTAGACCGGCAACTGAATCTATCTATAGTTACCAGTTCGACAGTTACTGGTTAATTAGTTGGTTCGTTTGATGTGGTTTTGTGGCGGAAGAAGGCTCAAAATAATTAGGATTCCATATGCACTTTGGGTGTGATACTTGCAATGGTTTGGAAGTCACGTCATGTACGCAGTCGCAGTCAATTTAGTTCTCGTGTGTTAATAATGATTGTAGTATGGAATAAATCGAAATCGCCAGTGCCTTTTAAAAGCCGATTATAATTTACAATTTTCATAAGCTTGAAAAAAATGCTATTGAAGTTATCTTTACAAAATATTACTTTTAAATAACAAAATATTACTTAAAAATAACTATTAAAATGATGGCTTCATATAAACCTCTTGGTGAATTTAGCAAAACATTTGTCAAATGAAATTTAACAAAAACATTTACACATTTAATTTTTATTCTTTTTATATCGATACCATTAAGAATTAGGTGGTTATTCAGGCTTAATTAAATTAATCAAAAGTCCTAAATTCGCGCCTGTTAAGGAATCTTGTCAAATAATAAAGTCACTGCTTCTAAACTGCAGCTTTTTTCCCCAAATCGAAGACTAAAAATTTGATTATTCGAAAAAAAAGGATTCCCATATTTTCAAAAGTTGCGAAGATAAGATATTACCGGAAAACTTTAGTATGCCATCCATATTTATATTACAAATTATAACTTCTAAAATTTATAATCAAATTCAAGACTTCTAAAGTTACTCCAGTTTTGAAAATTGCATTAGTTCAGGAGTTGAATAATTTATTTTATTTTTTTTTATTTCTAATGGCATAAAAATGTGACAAACTCTTACGAGAACGCGCAAGTGAACAAAAGCAAGAGAAAAAAGTCAATGTCTCATCAGCAGATGTCTGACACTCCAGTAACGCCTAATCTCAGAGTCTCCACTCAGGGCCGAGCATCCCAATAGATGGCTCTTGTCTATAGGTTCACCATTCTGACACAATGGGCAATTTGGGTTAGTACGATGGTACGAATACGGCGGTAGATCCACCTACTAGTTGGTGTACCCCGGAAACGTGTTGACGGCTAAGAGGTCTACCACATTTGCCTTGCAGCTCAACTCCAATCGAGCCCACCGTCGTGGGCCTTCATGCTGTCTGAGCGTCTTACAGGAATCGAATCATTAAAAAAAGAAATACAGTAAATTAATGTGACATCATTATATTGTTATGTTAATATTTAGTAACATTAACAGGAGACACTTTCATGTTTTATATTTATTTGTAGAGTGTTGTTTTCCAAATTGCTTTAAATTGCAGTATTTTAATTATGTAACGAACAAATATCCTGTGTTAGATAATTGTTTCCGTGTTCTCAGCTGCAATCTAAAATTGGGCTGTTATATATATGTTGATTCCTTATATCCATTGAAGATATTGAAATGCGCGTGTACATGTTTTGTATTTTCTGATAATTTATCAAAAAACGTGTGTCCGTGCTTAGTTAAAAACGAATTATTTTTGATGGAATAATTTTCATGCTTTTATAAGAGCTTTTGTTGAAAAAACACCTTTAAATAATTATTTCTCCTTATTTGTGTTTGGGCAAAATACGTTTTGGCAACACTTCCTTGTTTTGTTTATTTTTAAAAATTATCTTTCACCTTAGTTTTAAATTTCCTCATACTACAATGCATTTTTTAAACGTCATTCAGTATTTAGTACCTGTTATCTTTAAAAGTAAAAAATGTATTATCTTTACCAAGTGAGATTTATTTGTTTTACAGATACCAGACTTTAGCTCTTGAGCTTCTTCTCTGGCTCTGTAATTGAGACAGTTCAAAAAGAAGACAAACGAGTGCGGCCAAGCTGTAGTAGATTTAGCGTTACCTAGGGTGCACCACGAGGAGGTCTACTACGTTACACCCCAGTGCAATGTGATATTTGAAATTGCATCCAATGATTTTTAAATTATCTTTGATTTATTTTTTTATATTGCGTTTGACGTGAATGTATGCAGGCCGTGGCTAAATTGATAAATAAAGATCATCGTAAAATTATCGAAAAATAGATTATATATCAACAATTTCGTTTTGTTTTCCAGAACGTAATTTGTAATACAAGTGCATTGAGCTAAACTGAATACGTTTGACTTGTTGCGGTTATACGTTTCATTGCTAGTTAATAGTCATTGACTGAAATTTCTGGTATCTGTATAATCCAAAGATTTTTTTTATAGGTATGTATTCCTTATTTATCTTTTTATCGGGAAATCAAACAATTTACTCTATTTGCTGTATGATTTTGATTCTTGCAAAAAAAATTTTTTTCATTACTTAAAATTATCTTTTCATAGAAATGTTTATTTTATTTTATTTATTATTCCATTATTGTTGTATTTGTTATTACTTATGACACTTGGAGAAACCAAGCTCGTTAATATTCTCGTTGTTTCAATTTAATGTCAGCAATTAAGTTCTAAATCTTAGTGCAAGGAATAGTTTGAAAAATTCTATTTCAGAAACCGGAATTTGCAGTGTTATTGTGTATGGAAAAACATTCCTCACTTTCCGCCATCTTGATTCATATATTAGAAAAGTGAAGAAAGAAATATTGTCCGGTAAATGAACTTTATGTCAATGTTTTTGTGCTTTGATATGTGAATAAGAACATATAATGTGTGTGCAGTGAAGTCCTTCGACTTATAATGTGCTTCAACGTAAGTTCCACTAAATGCTTCGACATTCCTAAATGTTGCCAGATGATGATTTCATTGCTCATCAGTTTGGACGCATGCTTATTTGCACTTTGCCTAACATACGTTACATAGAAAGTTGATGATTAGAAAGCATATTTTCCGTTTGAACTTCTTTTTAAAAAACGTGTGAACGATAAATTTAACAACGAGTTAATTTACAACATGTGAATCAAAACTCCGTTAATTAATTGTGCTGTAACTTCTTAAAGTTGTCTAATCCTTTTTGTATATCTATTAATAGTTTTTCTATTTGCTTCATGCGGCGTTTTCCTTAGCTGGAGTGGAAAGAGCACACGTGACTGCAGCAGGGACTTCTTAGAATGACGTCACTGCCAGAAAATGTTCTAAAACTTGATTTCGTAACTCATCTTCTACAGCTGAAAAACAACTAGAGTGCCACTCGGGATTTTTAACATTGTGGTGTGTGATGTTTCCCGTTCATTTTGTAGCTAACTTTTTCTTTCGGAAAAAAAATAGGCGTGCAACGTTTATTTTTAAAAGAACTCTTTCCCTCCGCATGGCTCCTTCATTAAAATATATATACGCTCTGCAAATAGAGTAAATAGGTTGCCGCCGACGTCGAAATTTAGTGGAGACTCGTGTATTATTTTATTTATGTTTTCCTTCTCATCTGGTTACCTTTTTTTTTGTTTTCCTCTTAACCAATGCCGCCTTTTTACAATTCGCCGGATAGAGAAATAGGAATTTACCGCTAAAAAGAGAGAAATTGTTTTTGAGTATCTTAGCGAGAACGTCCTTGTTGCTTCTGCTTTATTTTACTTTTAAATCCTGAATGGGCGTAAATTCTGCTATACCCGCTGCTGTAAATTTCACCAGGGAAACTTAATGGGTTGGAGTGGGGTATTTACCAGTTGCGCCGAATTGAATAGGAGAACCATTCTGTTGTCAGCTTTTATATACACTCTTACGTTTTGGGACGTATATTTCTAGGATTGGTTGAAAGCATTTCTTCCGTGACTTGTGGGTTAGTGGAAGTTTTTCGTTGTTACTTATTGAAAGAATAACTACTTTTATATGTGTGCACTTTGACTAATAAATGCAAAGAAATATTTTATGTGTACAGTTCGCTTTAAGCCCATCATTATTTTTAACTCTTACGTGCCGAGAATTTTTTTCCTCTACTATTTGCACCGACATCAAAGCGATGGCCGCCTACTTGCTTAAAGCTTTCATTGTTTTTTAATATTTTAAAAAACATTTAGACATTAAGAAAACGATGCCAACTTCGAGAACTGACTTTCACAAATTGAATCTTACGATTCTTTTTCACTTTATTACTTTTGCAATAAAAAATGTTTTCTGATTTGTTTCCTACGATTTTTTAAACACTTTTAATTAACTAAGCTTTTTACAAATTTGTTTGTGATTTTAATAACTAACTTTATCGAGTAAGTTCTATGAATCATAGAATTGCAAAACTTAATCATTGCAGTCTTACTGAGAAATTATAGCAGACTTAAACTTTATTGGTCAATTTGGCTTATAAATGGTAGATTTTTTTTAGTTACCACCATCATCTCATCGCAATAGATGTGTAGAAATTCTTAATTATTCAGGCACTCTTGTAATGTTGTTGGGAAGGGCTCTCTAGTTTAGTGGTATGATTACACTCTTCAGAGGAAAAAGATCAGTGGTTTTATCCCAATCACATTGTTAAACAAGGGGGGGGGGTGCTCTTTTGCTTGCACGTCATGTAGGCAGAGTGTAGGGGTTTCCTGGGGGAGAGTCCCCTTATACATGAGAATATGTGGAAAGTCCTAGTGAAAGTGAGACACAGTGACTGCTCAAATACTTTAAAATAACCCTTGAAAGTTAAACTATCCAATGCAAAAAGTCAAATTTAACAAAAAATGCAAAATTAAGTCTGAAGAATGTTGTTAATTATATTCATGAAAAAGGTTCATATTAAATTATTAATACAATTTCATTTTTACACACATTCTATGTAAACTTTTAGTTATCCCTATACAGTTTGCATGAAATTGAAAATTTGATTTTGTAATCATCTGTGTGTGCAGGAATGGATAACATAATTAATCTCTATTTAATAGGTTCTCGGTAATTTAAACTTGAGAACATGTGGTTCCTGTCGGATTAAACAAAACAACCTTAATATAAAAAATAAAAACATAAAATTTTTATTATATAAATTACTTTTTCCGTTCCTAAGCTAGAAATTTCTTCTAATCTGCGAAATAATGACAAAAATTGTGACTTTAATTCGTGTATTAATTGTAAAGCCGACATTATATTTTTATGACTTGAATTAAACGAATTTTTTATAAAATGCGAATTGCAAATTTATAGCCCTCATCTATATATTTGTACAAGTCACCTTGACCATGAGAATAACGCCATCTATTTGTTTGGACTACTGTTCCGAGAAGTACATAAAGCGATGAATAGAACAGAAATTAAAAACAGTATTTTTATAAATAATTAAAAAAAAATTGTTCTAGTTTTTTACCGTCATGTTTGTTTTACTTTTCTGCATATAAATGTGGAACAATAGTGTTTAAAAAAAAGTGTAGATTCACATAACATGCTAGGGAAACCTTTAAGAAATAATTACTTTTACCAGCAATTATATTTTTTTAATAAAATAATCTGTGGTAAAAACGTTTTCAATTTTTGTGAATAGTTTGGCAATATAACCTTCGCTTGGAGTTTAGCCATCTGATTTATATTTGATTTGGCATTGAGGAGAAACTACTTCTATTTTACTTTCCTTCTGGCAAATGGTACCAGCTAATCAATCAAAAACTTGTCAGAAAAGTGAAAATGACAAGATAGAAGGTAAAATCTAATGCAACCATTTCATTCAATGTAGCTATATGAACAATGAATCATGTGCCATTTTGTTCTAATTGTCCAAAAAATTGGCAGTAATTCAAAGAATTTAACTCTTAAAGCATTTTCATTCATGTATATTTTTACAACTTTTAAAATGCTAGTTCATTATTAATTTGGGACATTTCTTCTTGTGAATATTGCATCCTATTCACCAGCATATTCAGTTTCGGTGAATTTCAGTAAAAACCTTTCATTCCTGATATGCTCTTAGTCCCTTGGCAACATTTTTGATCACCAAAATGAAACTTCACGGTAAAATTAATCTTAATTCTATTCGCAGTTTCATTATTCTGTAATTTATTATATATAATTTATGTAAATATATACTGCTGTCTTAATTGCCTTTTTTCCATTTCCTTACTCTTTCTAGTTAATTTGTATTAATTTGTGAAAAATAAATATTGATCAGAGAGAGAGAGTATTATATCCATTCATATTTAACAATTTTATGTGATAAAGAAAACGTCCTTGATTTATTTTTTTTACAAAAATAAAAATTAACATAAACAATTTTTATTTCTGTTAGACATCTACGGAATATAAAATTAATATTATAATTAAAGGAATTAAGCTTTAGAAAATTGTTTTTAAGTGAAATATTTATTCGATAAAAATTTCAGATCAGTGACTAAAATTTCCTTTCAGGTAAAGTTTTATTTTAATGATCAAAAATGTTGCAAATGAATCAATATCATGTCAGATACGCGTTTTGAAATAAATTCCGGCATAGATGCCGCATAATCCATGATTCCAAATTCTGAATTTTTTGGCGATGAAGAAATGTTGCCAATCGTGATGTGAGCGATGACGTAAATACTAGGGTTACCAAAATAGAATTTTCTGCATAATTCTTATGTCTCCATATATATGACGTAATAAAATCTAGATTGTCATATACACCAGAAAATCCGCCAAATATTCGCCAATCTCAGAATTTGGCATTCTGGATTATACGGCACCTGTGCCTAAATTTCTCGATATTTTGATAGTCAGGAAAACTTAAAAGAAGAATCACCAAAACTGAATTTCGTCTTTGTTGAATAATAATGCATAAATAACGAATATTTTCCTCTCACTTTTATTCCAACCCCAATATTTGTTAAGATTTTACTGAATAATGAATTATAACGTTAGAGTTTTTTCGTGACTTTAATGTGACACAAATTCAACCGAGAATAACTTCTCTCATTTCTTGTGTGTCATTATATTCTTTTTAAGCGCGAGTTCAAAATAACCACCAGAAAAATGTTGATGCCAAATCATGTAATATGAGTATTGCATTGATAAATAGGCATCGTTTGTTGAATCATTGGGGGCACTGTTTTGAAAATATTTTAAATTGAACTTAAGTCCTTCCATTTTCTTATGTTATAAAATTGAAAAATTAATCGTCATAATGAATGACGATTAATTTTTGAGAATTCTAAAAAAATTTTCTTTCATAACGGGAATTTTTTCTGTATCTTTTTCTCTGAAAAATGTTGATTTCTTTTGCTTGATTTATATTTAATTTATCGCTCTAAAATAACTTTTTACCACGAAATCTTGTTTGACTGGAACCTATAGAATTTCCATTTACATATTAGAAATATATATATACAGGGTAATATTTTTTAAAGTCAGTGTTTGGAGCGTCCTGTAGCGCGATTTAATAGCCAAAATGACACCAAAATTGGTATTTAGACTAATCAAAACATGGGGAAAAGGATTCCGTAAAAAGAAAACTTAGTTCCAAAAGCCACCACTAGAGCTTTTTGTGGTGCTGCTGTAGCTTACAATAACGAGAATTAGCAAAAAACACGGGTATCAAAGAAAAATGCAAATGTTGTGCAATGACAGTTATAAAAGCAAATAGCTCCAACGAATAATCTCAGCTGAAGTAAACGAGCTCCAGTGGCCATGCCACTCACGTTACCGGAAAGTGCGTTTATGTTGGTGGAGTTTTAAATTCGTCTATTCTGAAGGACAACATAACAAAAGACATTGTGGAAAATTCCTCGTGATATGTTACGCATGGTTGTGGAGAACGTTGTGCACAGAATACACGATGCTATTTCTGGGAACGGTTCTCACATTGAAGGTGGTCTAATTCCTCATCGGGGAAATTAATGTTGTAAATAAATATTCATAATTTAACTGTACGAATGTATGTGTTAGTATTTTTCTTTTCTCGCATTTTATACAATGTAAAACAATTTGCCCAAGCGGTGATTTTTGGAACTAAGTTTTTTTCACGGGGTCCTTTTTCCCGTGTTTTGATAAATCTAAATACCATTTTGTGCCATTTTGGCTATTAGATCCGGCTACAGAACGCTCCAAACACTGTCACTTTAAAAAAGATCACCCTGTGTATATATTTTTTTAATCGTTCTTATTGTAGATAAAAAGTAACTCAAAATTTTCATTTTAGCTTTAACTTAAATTATTTATAATTTTTTTATTTTTTTATAAATTTTTTTCATTTTCTTGTGAAGCATTCTAATATTGCTTAAATGCGCTTACATTTTTGACGTTTTTATTGTTCTATCAAAACTGAAAAACATTACTAAAAGTTAGTTTAACCTAAGAAGTATGTTTTAATTACAAATTATCCTTAGAGAGAGTTATGTCGTCTTCATTTTTAATTTCTTATAATTTCTTAGCTGAGAAGTAATATTATATTACTTATTATATTTTTAATCAAGAGATCGCTAAACAAGTATTAGATCTTTATTTTTTTCTCAAAGTTAAATCGAACTGAATCGGATTAAATTTTTAATACCCTTTTTCTTCATTAAAGCGAATTTAACGGTTCTAAGTTTTAATTCGTTTTTAAATAAGTATCCATAAACAATTTCTAAATTTCGTAAAGTGGGGAGGAGTAGTATATCATAGATTTTTCTGGCTTCCAAAATAATTGCTGCTTTTTTCCCACAACATGTTTATTGTAAGCTATTCGTGAGAAATTGTTACAATTAGCGAAAACAACCTAAACTTTAATAGCCCGATTTATCAAAACTGAGAAATTCAACAAGACGTGAAAGGGAAATTAAACCCTAAACTCAAAGCACTAGCATCCTCTCTTCCGCTGGGAAGTTAATCGCGGCTTTCATTCCGAAAGTAAGCAGGTGTAAAAAAATAATAAATACATGAAAATAAATAAAAGCATACCCGAACTTTTCTACCTCCCAGCTGCACGGAGTAAATAAGATGGATCCGAAAAAAATTATCCCCTTTCCTAGTTTTGATGCAGGACTTGAAAAAGACTTAAAATGTGTGTATCTTTTAAGGAGAGCGAGGAAGACAGGTGTTAGCGTCAGCACACAGGTGCACATTAAAAAACTTGATCAAACTTTGATTAAATATTAATGAGAAATGTTCGGTTCTTAAAGAGTTAGAATTCAAGGGAACGTCCTTAAATTGATTTCAAAAGGTGGTAGTAAACTGATTTACATGTTTTTATCAAATTTTAAATTCTAATAAGAAAAACATATGCTTTTGATTAGGAAATTGTCGCGTTTGTGATTTTTGTTCATGCAATTTTATTGTTATTAATTCTTAAAATGCTTATTAACCATTCAGTAGTTGTTTCTTTCTTTCCAATTAAGATCATGGCTACATTACGTTATTCCAATTCTTATTGGTTTAAAATATACATGACGTTAGATAACATTTCATCTAAGTCACATTTTATTGAGACAGCGTCGTAAATCCAACTTGTCGACGAATTTGCTGCCTACTTTCAAATCACATTCTTCGAGCGGCAGCAAACAAGGCGAAGTTCACCTCGAATGTCTGAGAATACTGTCCAAGTTCATTTTATTAACAAAATAAAACAAATTCTTCTCAAACCGATGTTTTGGTTCTTATATAACCGTTAAGTTATATAAGAACCAAAGCATCGGTTTGAGTGAATGCCATGAAGTTCCATTCATTCATTTCCATTGGGAAGTTAATCGCGGCTTCCCATTCATTCAAGCCTAAACGTGTTAATTGTTTGAATGAATGGGAAGTTTTCCATTCATTCAAGCCATTAACACGTTGACAATAGAACAGCATAAAAAGCAAAATAAAAAAGAACAAGACAAAACATAACTTTGTAATTAGTTTAAATCGGCAAGGACGATTTAAATTGTAAAAAATTTCATCTTTTTTCCTTTGTCAAAATAATTACCAGAAGGTTATGTGGCCAGTAAATGACACTGTAAGCCACTAACAATCTGTTGTAACAACATCCAAATCATGTTTACGTTTTATATTAAAAATTTTTGAATAAATTTCACTAAATCGGATTTCGCTATTTCTTACTTAATCATTCGATATATAACAATGGTACCTTACAGCGATTACCTTTATATCGAGTAAATTTTTATTAGTACCACTGTGTTGACTAATACAATTTTAATTTGTGTATAAATTCTAACTTTTTTAAAAATTTTGTTCTGAATTTTAAATTGTGGGATTACATTGTACCCCATATTCAATACTTCATTTAGGGCTTTAAAAAATAGAGGTTGCTAAAAATTTGTGTTACTTAGAAAAGAAAAAAGGTGTATTAGAAAGGGCAATATTTGCTTTTGAACTACTTTCAGATTCATATTTTGCTACATGTAAGTCTATAGCGTTTTCTGGCGCAGTTTGTTCTCTAGTGGACATAGCGCCAGAAAACTTTTCCAACCAACACTATTCTATACAAGGCTTTTATTTGAGATCCTCTTCACCTGCTCATTTCTAACTTATTGAAATCAAAATCATTTTATCACATGCATGAACGAATGTCCTTATATTCAACTCATTTGTTGCCAAAGAAAACAGCAAATGTTAACAGCTCACATATTTTCAACTAAAGACAGGTAATTTATTTTTCAGCAGTTTACTATGTCCTTTTCTATTGGACGCGTGAATTATTAATTAGTTTTCGCCTAAGCGAAAAAAATCTCAGCAGTAACATCCAAAATATTTCTTCCTTATTCATTGAAATCGAATTTTTATTCTCTTTTAAAAATAAAAAATGCAAATATATTCTTCCGTTCTTGTTTCCGTTGCCAGAGAAAGGATAACTTTTACATATTCGAGCACGTTTTCTTTTAATGGCTGCAGTTCTAGCTAGACAGGTGTGCACACAAATTCAAAATAGGTACGGGGGATACAGTTGATTCAGCCTTTCAGTACGTGAGTGAAATTAAATTCCTCCCTTCCACCTACACCAAAATAGAAAACTATCGAAGGCACAGAAACGATCTTGAACTTTTTCTTACTTCGAAGTACTCTAAAATCGGTCTTCTACTTCTTTTCTTATTCTTGCATAAAATAGAAAATGAAAGAGCTTAAAGTTTTATATTATGATCAGTTCTCTAAGCAATAAAAGGCTAAAATATTGGAGTATGATTTTTATTGAAAAATAGAATGTTTAAAGTCCCCTAACTTCTTCGTTGATTAATTTTACTATCGTTCAAATGAAACCTAAAATTTTCATAAACTGGACACGAGTGTGAAAAATGTCTTTAATAGGGCGAATCATTGAATATTAATATAAAATAAAGATCACATGCGCAATATAAATAACTATTCCTAGTAAAGACTTTAAATGATTCTTAAGATTAGAGTTTTAAAGAAGTCTCTGAAATACATCTTTTAAATTCGAATATTTTTCAGAATTGTAATATAGAATTAGAAAAAAATAGCCAAAAGAGAGTGAGAAAGAACTTTCTATTAAATATGTATAATGATTAATATCATTTGATTCAGATTGGGGAAGTAACAAAATATCTAAAGCAATGAATGTAAACGTTTTGTATCCAAAAGGTATGGCTTCTAACTGAAAACGACTTTCCCCTCCGTGGACGATTGATTCTTACTGTTTGCTAGACTTTACCACACATTCTAATCTTCAATTCCCTGCCGCCATTTTATCTACTGACTAATGCATCATTTTCTGAGAGAAAGCGTTGTCAACACACATAATGCACACATGCGACAATAGAAAGTCCGTCCATGCAAACCGTGAAAATCTCAAACAGATTTAGCGTCAATTTATGAACAAGAGTTTCCGGTAAAAATCTTTTGGAGTCGTACTTGCTGCCCAGATGACGGCTTGTTGGAGTAGTGTACTTTGTTTTTCTGCAAAAGGTGCTCTCTAAATTGCTGCAAATTATGTCAGCCACAGTGGTGTGAACATATTGTTTATACATGGTGTACCTCTACGCACTGCCCTTTAATTGCTTAATCACTTCAATATAAATACTCAAAGAAGTAGATTTGACGCATGGGTCCTATGGAATCATCTTAAATCACTTTTTCTACAGTAACAACATTTGGACGCATGGGTCCTATGGAATCACCTTAAATCACTTTTTGTGCTGTAAAACCATTTGGACGCATGGGTTCTATGGAATCACCTTAAATCACTTTTTGTGCTGTAAAACCATTTGGACGCATGGGTTCTATGGAATCATCTTAAATCACTTTTTGTGCTGTGAAACCATTTGGAATCATGGGTCCTATGGAATCATCTTAAATCACTTTTTATGCTGTGAAAATACCTGAGGATCTCATCGCGGACAATCGTCGCTATGGCAGACATCAAAAACATACCTGGAATCTAAACTCCTCTTGAAATAATTTTCCCGTTGGAGATAGTGCAATAGCATCAGCTCTTGTCATTTCCAACAATTTTTGTATTAATTAATGAATTAATCGCTTTGTAATTTGTATTATAATTTTGTCATTCGCGTTTTTCATTCCTTTCAAAGTAGTTTGCGATCCCATGTTTCATTGTAAGTTTTCATCTTGATGGTTATTGGAATAGCCTTTAATCCCCTTTATCACTCTTCTGAATTTGGTTCTCAAGAGTTTTTGAACAGTTATATATATATATATATATATATATATATATATATATATATATATATATATATATATATATATATATATATATAATTTGTTCAGTAACTGCTGATAAAAGTTACGATTAACTGATGAGAAATGATTTTGTACATTGTGAAATTTAAGATTGTTCCCTAATAAAACTGCTAATTCTTATTTTTAAAAAATTATATAGTTCAATATTTTTTAATTTTTGTATTATTTCCACGAGTTTCAGAATCTTGAAAAACTGAACATGCATTTATATTTTAATTTATTACAAAAAAATTTTAAATTTTATTTATCTTTTTTGTCGCACGGTTGATATGAAGAGGATGCCCGATTTTATGACATGGTGGACAAGCATGTCTGCTATTGTTGATTGTAATTCTGACTTTTAGATCATAGGTGCTCAACACTTTCCTTCTAAGCGATATCCTTTTATAAATCCACAAAAGAAAAGGTCTTGAGGTATTCATATAAAAAAATTTAAATGTCTGGAAAAAACTTAACTTGTGTCTATCTTCCTGGGAAAGGAAATCGGCAAAATTTTATGACACAAAAAGACAAAATAATAATAATAATAAGTTAAAAAGAAAATAAAAAATCATTTTTACAAAAAAAGTATAAGTTTTGAAAAAATATATGTAATTTATTCTGTAACTAATTGCTCATTAATTTATGATTTATTAAACATCAAAATATGGCAATCAGTTTATAGACATGCTTATCATAATTCTCTTTTATTGTATAATCGAGGAAAAAATGAATTGTGTATAAGTTGATTTTTCTCAAAATCAGTGATAATTTTCTCGATCTTAGTTTTACATCTTCAATATCTGTTTTATTTTGTTGATATATTAACCATTGAAATATTTGTACCAATTTACTTTTAACTTGGTTATAATTTTCCATTAACTTTGTTATAAAATTCGTTTAACTGTTCCCGCTATATTATTTCCAGATCATGATTGCTAAGTTCAAATAATCTAAAATTAAACATTATATGGAAAGTTGTGCCTTAACTTTTAAACTTCATAAAATCATTGTGATAATGCATTTAAATGCTGACAACTTTTTAATTTTAGTGCGTGTGTGAGAGAGGAGGGAGGGAGAGAGAGAGATGCCGTACTTGTAAAATTAATTTCGCAAAATAGCTTTTTTTTTTTTTTTTTTTTTTTGTATGTATTTAGAATGTTATTCTTTCATAATATTTATAGACAATAACATTTAGACGATTCATTTCGTACAATAACGACAAAGAATAATTCTTTATTCTTTAATATTTGGCTTCACAATGATCCAGCGTATTTTGTTATCCTCTTACGTTTATACGTTCAAGATAAATTATAATTTAAAATTAGTAATTATGAATGTCAGAAAAACAGGACTAAAAAACAATTCATTAATTGTGGCATTTGAAATCGATTTTTAGTTAATGCATTAGGCGCTAACAAGATTTTTTTCAGCAGTAGTTTTTGTTTCTTTCTTTTCCCCTCAGGAAGGTGAGTTAGAACCGGCGCCTGTCTTCTGTTTCACTGCTTTGCCAGCGGATTCTAGAACGAGGTGAACGACCAATCTTTATACAAACGCGCGTATAATAATAACAAAAGAATGAAAGTTGAAATATGAGGCGGCATTTTGAGAGTAGACCAGTTACGTTGTATTTTTTTTTTTTTTTTTTTTTTTTTTTTTCAATCGTAATGTTTTGGGTTGTCAGAGTATTTACAAATTTTATCTCTCGGATAATTTGGTCTTTCGTTTCGTGTGTGCATACTTTCCCTTCTTGGTAATTTACGTGTTTGGAGAAAATTATAGCATCTGAACGGTAGTAATTGATATTTTGCTATCATTTAGTTGTGATTGTTTTATTTTCGAAGCGTTGTTTCACAGACCAATGATAAGTAGGACTTTCTTCTACCCTTTAAAAAAAATAAATAAAATAAAAATGATCAAAAAGTGAGTGATTTTTCTGGAAAATTTACCGGGTAAACGCGGTACTTGGAGCACTGAACTTTTTCTGCCGGACTGTTAAATTTGTCCGTGTTTTATAATATATTTGCGGAGAAAACTTTTGTTTAAACCCACGGAGTTGACTTTTAATCAGTAAATTTATTTGAAATCGTGTAATTTTTGGTTTTTAGTTTGAGAAAATATCGACGATTTCTTGTATTTCGAATTTGAACTATATATTTGCATTATTATATAGTAATAATATTTCAAATTAAACAAAATTAAATAATAAAAAATATTATTTTTCATTGGAATAAACATGTTTTGCTTTCATTGTAATGAAATTTATATTCGTGTGGAAAATCAATATTTATGCAGTTATATACAAAAAAATTCGATTTCGGCATTTTCATCCTCTGGTATTGGATTTGCGATAATTGTGCGATTCGACCTATGATAGAAAATCTTGCATTGGCAAACAAAATCACCCTAAGTACTCTTTGGTCCTTGTGCTTAAAGAGTTATTTCTGAAAATTCAAACTCTTACGGAATATCAAATAAGCATTTCTTATGCATTTTTAAAAATGTATACATTTTTGTATACAATGGAAATATATACATTTTTAAATTATAAAAATGTATATATTTCCATCAATCAAAAGCATATTTATTACATTTTTTTAAATGTGTTATCGATCCATAGATTGTTTTTTACTTTTGTTTTTCTTTTGGCAAGAATATGTTATATTTAAATCACATCAAGCTCGTCTGTTGTTTAAAGAAATTGTTTCGTATTTAAGTTTGGATCTATACAAACGTAGCATCAAAGAATAAATCTTTATTATATGGTAAAACTAGCGAAACTATAAAAATTTTAATATTTTTAAAGTAGTCTGTGATTAATAACTGTTCTTAATAATGATTAAAATTTCCTTTTCGAAATGGTAATACAAAAAAATGGTAATTAATATCCTGTTGTAGTACCATATATATATATATATATATATAATCATTAAAAAATGGCACTCTATAAGATGAATTTTCGCCATTAATAAAGAACTATATATCAAATGCTTCTCAGCAAGAGCTCAGCTCTAATAATTATTTTTCCTGCTTTCTTTTATACAACAAAATGTTCACAATTTATGCAATATAATCGTGGTAAACGAAATTTTTTGTATTGATTTTACATGTTAAAAAGTTACAGTTGCGTATTTTTTAAGTTTTTTTTATTTAAATTGTTTATTTTTGTTATTAAAATAGCGAATTTTAAACGCCTTTATTATGTTTAGTTATTTTTATATAAATTAACTGTGCTACAAATATTTTTTTAAGCACAATTGTTTCGATTTTCATTAAATATTCGGTGGGAAAAGCTATTAAATGATTTGATGTCAATTTAATGAGAATCAGTCTCAAATTTCTTAGTGGACGAGATTTTAAACATGTACAAAATAAAAATAAATAATTAATTAAAATTATATCTTTTTCTCCAAGAAGAAATTTGTAAATATATATTGCTTTATTCAAAATAAGGAAAAAATAATTATTCAAGTATTTTAGCTGATTGTCTGCTTAAAAATTGCAATGTGTAGGCTATTTTTAATATTCTTCAAATTTTAACCCCGTAGTGGCTAGGCTATCTGCCATAGACTTGTTGTTGTTGTTGTTTCGAATCCCAGTTGGTGTAGCTAAGCTAAACATTCTCCATAAAACCAAAAATCATTAAGAAGTCTAAAAATAAAATAGGATTCTCCAATACCTCGTTCACAGTAAAATTCAGACAGTCAAGAATATGTCTCGGTGAGGCCTGACCAGCCTTGCACCCGTGACACTCCAGAAAGACTTTCTGGCCCTGTTGAAAAGAAAGGGACCTCATATAGCCACTAAAAAACCGTGAAAGAGCAGTCTGCTGTGTCCTGGGGATACTGAACTGGTGCCACCAATGAAGTTTTTCTCAAAGTACCAGGAGTGGGCAGGTGGATCTCTCCAAATTGCGTTTAATTCCATTTTTTAATAGATTCTTAATTAATCCGAAAACATTAGAATTGCGTTGCCCTGCAAAGTGTCATCAGTGGCAGACTTGGCCAAGCTATCTGCAATTACTGCAAGCTTCGTTACCACTCAATCCAGTATGGGAAGGAACGCATTGAAAATGTTTAGTGCTTAGTAGCAAGTTGTATCACAATGTCTAAAATATTTAAACTTATCTTATCCCCAATGGTCGTCCAATGAGACAGGTGTTGTATAGAGGCGCGACTGTCCGTTAGTATCCAGTAGTCTCTGAAAACAAGCTCACTGGTCGTGTCTATATAATTCAATCCCTCATAGATAACTATAAGTTCCGATCTAAAAACCGAACAATAGTTAGTATTTCTAACACTAGTGTCTACCATCAGAGGACTCAATATACACACCGCACCCAGAAATACCGCTGTAGACTTATAAGACATATGGACATTTGAGACATTTTTCCTTTCTTATACAGTTGTTATGTTACCTTTTTCGGTTTTTAAATTATACCAAAAATTTCAAAATATCTCTTACTTATTCCAACAGTTATCTTTTAAAATTCTGATTTCAAATTAAACAAAAATTAGTAGCATTGTTGATATTTAATATATTTTACCATATTTAAAACATCTGTTCTTAACTCCCATTTACTTTATGTACATTTATCAATTCTAATTTAATAATTAATCTTATTTTGTATAAATTGAAAATGAATTTTACGAGTTTTGTAAATGTTTTACCAGTACTGTTGTAGAATCAGTATTCTATAATTGTATCTAAAATTTTTTTTATTTCTTTTTCTAGACTGTAGAAGAAAGCTGTGATCCTAGTTGTAAAAAAATTCGTACCGAAAGTTATTATTCTTATCCATATTCAGTGGATCCAATGCTGGTATGCTACTACAACACTCAGATGTGGGACAATGCCTTCCAAACCTACCCTTCTGTGATCACCAAAGATGGTAAAACCCTGTATATTCCTCCAGAAAATTTTTCTCCTCTCATCCAAAAAAGGTAATTTTAAAAGAATTCAATTATATTTTTCAATTATTTCTTTAACTTCTCCAGGAGCTCTAAAACTGCCTTTGTCCTGATTTTTTTTTTTGTTCGAATTTGTTTAACTTTGAATCATCTTACTATCGAGGTCGTTAATTCTTGTCAAATAGACTATGTAGCTCATTTCTTGTATATTACATAGATTGAAGAATAAGTTCGTCGCGTTTTTACCAAAGACTTTTATTTAAACAAAAAAACAATAATTATATCAATAAGTTAATCTATTATATATTCGCCGTTGCTGTTTACAACCTCTTCCAACTTCTCGACCCATTTGTTGATGCTGTTCCGCCATAAATCGCCTGGTCTGGTGTCATAAAGTTGTTGAACCAGTTTTTAAAGACCTCTTGGTGCACTCGGAAATGCTCGAATGAATGCCCGTCAACAAGGAGCTCTACATTGCTCAGCTACACCACGTAAATGAGGCATTTCGACTGGAAAAACCTGATCGACTCGGTCAAACCATACTTCTTCACGACAACGCCAGGCCACATACTGCACAAGTCGTCAAAGCTGCAATCCAAGAGCTCGTATAGGAGATCCTTTAGGATCCACCGTATTCTCCGGACCTTGAACCGACCGATTACCATCTTAACAAACCATATGAAGGACGTTTCCTTCGATAACAAAGAGTCCTTAACAATTGGCTCAACAACTTCTTTGACACCAGACCAAGCGATTTTTGGTGGAACGACATCAACAAATGGGTCGAGAGGGAGAAGAGGCTGTAAACAGCAACGGCGAATATATATAATTGATTAACTTATTGATATAATTATTGTTTTTTGTTAAAATAAAAGTCTCTGGTAATTACGAACTTATTCCCCAACCTAATATATAATTGGAATACATAAAATTCAATCTTTCTATTTCAAAACATTTTTCGACACACAGAAATAATTTCCCAAACTAATAAAAACTATTTTAGCTTAATTACTAGGGGCGGTCTATGCGTTTATTTTGAAACTTTATAATAAGCGTAGAACTATTGTTACTATACATGAATAAGGTTAATTTTAAATTTTTATTCAATGCTACTCAATAACCTACTTAATAAAATAACAGTTTTTTGTGAAAGAATTGTAAAATGCTGTTTCTGGAAAACTAATTAGAATTGTTATAGAGAAATAATATTAAAGTATCATTTTGAAGGAAACCAATTTTTTGTCTGAAACTTGGACTTTTGTCAGTGCGTTTGCAATTTGCTGTTGAGTTGAACTTATTTGCTCTTTTAACTATTACAAATTGTGCTTTGTTAACTGAACTGGAGTAAATAAAATTTAATAAAATCTTGTTTAATAAGACATTGAGTCATTAAAACGCCGATTCTGTCGTTTATTTTACCATTCAAATCTACTTTATTGCTTTCTAATTTTTCAAAATGGTCCACATAATAAATGTGTTAAAGAAATTAACAGGAATTACTCCTTACATTTCATATATAAATACATACATACATACATACATATATAAATTAGACGCTTTTTTACCAGAAGTATACTTGTGTCCATAAAAAAAGTTTTAATGCATTTGCCTCAAAAACATTTCTATGAAGCTTCGTTTTATTTCATGTGCAATTTACTTAAAATATCTGGAATAAAATTAAACCCTTCTTCTTTTTCACATCTTTCATTCAAGGAAAATTGAATTGATGCTAGTCTCAATCTGGATTTTCATTTAATCACACTTCCATTTAATAGGTTTTATTTTCTATTACTAAAGAAAAATAAGTTTTTCTTTTTTTTTATCAACACTTTTACTCAGAATTTTAATTTGATAAGTAGAACTAGAAAATATATTTTAATTTCCCCTTATTAGTTAATTGTAAATATTTAATTCGGCTAGATTGCATATTAAAAATTTTATTCCAATAACTTTTATGGTGCTATTTCATATTATGCCTTCAAATTTACCTTGACTTTACAATTTATTTTTCACTGTATTAATCAAAATTTTAAAACATTTCCTTAAAATAAAGAAAAATCATTCACTATTGTAAATTTACAATTGATTACAATTTTTAATAGACAATATAATAAATTCAAATTTTAATAGAAATTTTCTTTTCACATCAATTATGAAAAAACATATCGATTCAATGAAGTAAAATCCTATGAGTTTGTACAGCGATTAATACTGTGGATTCCTTCGACGGAATTTTATGCCGTAACTTGAGTTTGCATGTGCAAAGTTTATTTGGATTTATAGTTACCCTTGACCTTTGCTGCTTTGTTTCTTTCATTTATGGTTTTGAAAATGTATCAGACTGAGAAATTTTAATTTTAGTATTAGAGTATGTAGGAAGCGAAAAATATAAATATAGTGATAAATTGAATTTGCGTTTTTTGATTTTTCTGCAAATGGTGAAAATTAAAATGAGTACTTTTATTTTATGTGTTATTCGATTAAAATTACCATTGTTTGTAATTAATTGCGTATTGTGCATTTGACATGTTAGTTTCATAAGAGTTTTTATAAAAATGTGTTATATTTACGGTTTATAGATTTGTCATTCGGTTCTCTCCCGGGTAAAATAGCCGAGCTGGCAGCCGAATGGTTAGCGCTCTTGCCTTTGGTTCAACAGTTCGTGGGTTCGAATCCCACCTTGGGCATAGATGTTTGTAGTGATTCGGAATCTACTTTTAACCGTAGGTCCCGGTCTAATTAGCCCTCGTGTGCAAAAAATGACCGTTGAGCGACAAACAGTCCAAACATTCCAATCGCGGGTAAAATACATTTATACCGATCTTTTTTTAATAATGGATGACACTCAGAGCCTGATTACAAGGCAGTTGCCCTTTGCCCCCCATATCAGATGGGCCTCCAAATCAAATTTAAGAGTTTACATTTTCAATCGAACGGTATCGTCTGCCAAATCACTGAGAGTTTGTTAAGAAGCAGAGACCCCACAAAGAAGTTCTTGCCCCGTACCCAACTTAGGCAAAGTTGGGCCCTTGTGCCAAAGCCAGTTAACACCCGAGGTTTCATAACAATGTTATATTTACGTTACTGATTTCATTTTATTTTCCTGATGTCTCCCTTTCAAGAATACTTGATATTTAGTCATTTTATATTTGTTTTGTAATATGTAATCTGAGAAATTAGCTTCTACTTATTAATTTTGTAATATTTCTGGGTAAAAAACCACGGAATTGTACAAGTTTGTCGCGATTTCTAATTTTCGCGCCAAGCGCTTCAAAGCTGTGTCGCCAACCTAAATTACGTCACTACACGCAACATCCGGCAACCAAATACCGATCGCGTTCGAACTTCAACTTTGGAATCGCGCGTCATTTTGAGTTTCAAATACCGAAATTTCGAATAATTCATTATAATTACGCACTATAGAAGTGTTAAAATTTTAATAACTAAAAACAAATTTTTCATTAAAACTCTATTTTAATTAATGTCGCAGTATTAGTGGGCAGTGCAGCGCCCACCTTAATAAAATTTCAGTGTAGCGCTACCTACGGTGATAAGTAATTATAATGACATTTTCGAAATTTTGATATTTAAAAAGAGGGCGAAATTGCACTGTTTAAAGTGGGATTTTGAGGCAAGTTAACTGTGCAGAAATTGGCGCTAAAATTTGGTTTGTTTGTCGCTCAACGGTCATTTTTTGCACACAAAGTCTAATTAGACCGAGACCTATGGTTTAAAGTGGATTCCGAACCACTGCTCAAGGTGGGATTCGAACCCACGAATTGTTGAACCGAAGGCAAGAGCGCTAAAATTTGGAATTGCGGCAATGCCGTACCAACTCTCGCAGTATTTTATCGCGAATTATAAAAATACTTCTAATGTTGAACTGATGTATTGAAAGATATTAATGATTATCATTTTCATGACTTCTCTAATGAATAAATTATCAAATTTATACTATACCAGTTTATTCATTTCTTATCTATTTTTATATAGTTACTACTTGTAGTTACTATGTTGCTGAATTCAATTTCGATATTAAACTAAAATTGTCACCTCATTTTATTTTTAAAGCATTTAATTAAAACCCAATTGAAATAATTTTCTGTCTTATTTTATTATTTTTTGTGTTTGTAAATTTAAAATATTAAAATAATTCATAAACTTTTGTCACTTAGTAAATTCTGAAATTTCTTAAATTTGTTTTGTCTTTGAAAATGAAGGATAAGCAAAAGACAAAATATCTATTTCATCTGTGTTTAATAATATAGTTAATATTTAATTATCTCAATCCTGCTTAAGTAAGAGCTTCAACTTTCATTCAAAAATTTCATAATAAACTATATTTCTTGGCGTTAAAAAAATTGTAGGATTTAGTAGAAAATATATCATATTATTTCTGCTATGATATGTGTGTGTATAATTATTTAAAAAATAATTATTCTCGATTTTGATTTTAATAATCTTTTTTGTTTTCCTAATTAGTATGCCTAATTTTCGAAATCGATTAGCCCTTACTCCTGCCAGTGCCCAGAAACTGATGCCTATTATGAAATTACCTGATGAGCAGACAATATTTGCTTATCATGCGCATAAATCAGAAGCATTCAGTAGAAGACCTTACTTAAAGAAAGAATATGAGCATGAGTCTCCAGCTTGTTGCATGGACTCTGAAGATACATTCTCAGATACGAGTTTCAGTACACTTTCTGGTATGGCATGTTTTGGAATTCTTAAAGTCTAATTTATATTTTTATATATTTTATTGTTTAAAGTATCATTTCATAATATACCGTTACCATTCAAAATCTAAATTTTTAATAAATTGCTACAATGGATCATATTTGCATTCATTCTCATCGCATGCCTTTTATATTCATTTACTTGTACAACATTTTAATATTCACATATTTTGATTATTTTCTTTCATTATTAGTCAGAAATGTATACTGTCATAAAAATATGTCTTGAATTAAGTGTTAGAAAATTTTTCTTTTCAACAAAGACTCCTTTTTTGTGCTTTTTTACATAAAGTGTAAAATATTTTCACTTAAATTCCTACAACTTTTATTTACTTATGTCTATTCCCTTGATAATCCGTAAAACCCATTGATTATACTCAACACAATTTTTTTTATGAAATGAAAATATGGGCATTTGATTTACATTTAAATTTGAATTTTACTCTTAAAATTAAATTATATATACTAGAAAGCGAACAAAAAGTATGTTGATTTTATGTTTCTTTAATTAAACTCACTGTCTACATTTGCTGGTATAATATTTCCTGTTGTGTTATGCTCTGAATCATTACATTTTATTTTATTAAAATTTTAATTTTTGTTTGATTGAGTTAAAAGTTTTGTATTCATATACTTATCAATAAAAATATATTTAAAAACTTTTTCTAACAATATTTTTATATCACTTTGTTTTCATAAACAATGAATAGGATTTTGCATATACTAATAAAAAAAATACTTAGTAGTATATTTGAAAGAATAATTGAATATCTATTTTTTTAATGTTTTAAGCATGTAATTTAATTTTAGACTTCAATAATTTGAATTTATAAAAATATTTTATATAGTTAAATTATATATGTAAATAATATATTTATGACCAAAATATTGAATTATTTTAAATGTATTTCTAATCAGCAATAAAATTATTGAAACTTTTTTATTTATAAGAATGCATAAATAGAAATGTTTTGGAAAAACGGATGTATGATAGTTTTTTATAAATTATTTACATGGTTTCAGAAAAAATTACTATAAGTTATGTGGGAAAATATTTCTAAAAATATTTCTAATTGGATTTATTTTTTTTAAATATTATATCTATATTATTTTTATAAATATCTGTAATAACAATGATTTAATTATTAATGTTTGCAAGTTTGAGGATTTTTGATTTTATGTAATTTATGATGTCTTAATTACTTTTTGTTTATTTTTAATCTCTTGGACATTTTTATAATAATGTAAAAAAATGAAAGGAAAATTTCTTGATTTATTCTGTTATCTAAACTGATTCTATTTTCACATTTATTTTGCAGTATTATATGTATATTTAGTTTTTAAAACTGTTTTATAAATTAGATATCTATTAATATCAATAAGATTTTTTTAAAGTTTCGAGTACTATTTTTCCATTTTAAATCGAAGTTTTCAGTGATAGTAATTATTTCTCATTGTGCTCATGTATCTTTTTATAATTAAAATTATTTTTTTTCCTTTCATAGTAAAATAAATCTGTAAAATTTTCAGCTAATTAACAATAAATTGTGTAATAAAATAAAAAAAACTTTAAAATTATAACCAGCAAAATCTTACATTTTCATTATTTTGAATCAGCATCACAGTTTGAGACTAGCATGCATTTTTAAATAAATGTTAACTTTATACTTATTTGCTTTATTTTCATTTTTACTATTCAAATAAACTCTAAATAAAAAAGTTTAATAATGATTCTTTTTTTGTGATTCAGAGTAAATAAAATTTATTTTCTCTAGCAGGAACAGAAGATGGTTTAATATCAACAATAGACGAAGACGATGAGTTTCAAAACAATTCTGAAAGCGAGCTTCTTGGACTTAAGAAGTTGTTGAATGATGTTGATGCTTCACTTCGCACAAACATTATGTCTGAAGTTGAAACATTAATTGCCAAGTACCGTAAGTGCCTCAAAGTTGCTGTGCAAGGCAAAAAGCTCTATCAGATGGTTAGTGTCATAAAATATTTTTTAAATTTTATTTCCATTAATTGCTTATGTTTTTGATTATGAATCATGTTTTGACTGAAAAAGTCTCATATTATTCTTAGTTATATCTATAATATTCTTAAGTTCCTTCTAAAACGGGTTATGCATCACCAGCGAAAAATTTATTACAAAGAGAATGCAGTTGATGCCTCTTGGAGGACCCTGCTGACCTCATGTACCCCCAGAGATCCACCTAGATCTATAGGGGTCTCTTATTTCAGGTTACTTACTGGGCATGATTATGATTTTTCTCCAGAAACATATCTATATCACATAGGGCTTGTGGATTCACTCAACTGCATTTTATGTAGATGTTGACATGGATGGCGAGCATCTTTGGAAATGTTCTGCCCTCCAGAAAGCCCGCTCTTCTTCACATTTCAAGACTCTCTCCACTTCTGGAGATACTTCATTTTTTTATTGGACTGCAAGACTTATTATGCTCGAAAGAGCCAACATAAGGACATAATTAAATATATATATATATATATATATATATATATATATATATATATATATATATATTCTTAAGTGTATTTGATTATATTCTTCACAAAAAATATTTACCATTGCATTATCAAAGCAATTCTTTTATATTTTCATTTCATATCCATGTGAAAATAAACGATTGTTAACGTAGAAAAGGGAATATTTATGTTTCTCTAATGGTTCATCAGGAATATTTTATATTTCATTGTACCAAAAAGAGAGAGAGAGAAAGAAGGCATATTTTAGTTAATTGCTTAATTTTTTATTCATTGAAAAAAAATATTTTTAATCATATCGATTATTTTAACCATTTATTATCTTATTCTATTAAGCAGTATTTGTCACGTTTTACTCTGTATTTTAAATAATCTAATGATCTTAGTTCATTTTAAACAGACAAAGTTACATACTTCAAACTATATTTTGTATTTTTTGTAGAAAGTATAATCTTTTTGTGTAGAAATTTTTCATTTATTTTTTTCACTTATACTATACATCCCTAGATATTCATATTGAATTATAAATTTTCAATTCTACATCACATGTCTCCTTCTAAATTTAATTACTTAATCATTTTGGTGTATTCAGAATTGTTTCCAAAATTGAAAAATTAAAATTTGCATTTCTGGTTCTAATTAAAATCAGCATTTTGTTTTGAAATACTCAGACATGAGTGAAATAATAGCTTTCAAAAATATCTTTCACTGAAAATTATTTGTAAATGTTTCTTATATTATATTCAAACAACGTAAGTTTAAATCATCTTTTAGTATACCTAATTTCTATTTTTCCATGCTTTATTATTAGCATTATGAAGAACTATTTTGTACTATTTCAGTTGTTTTCTGTCACAATTTCTTCATTTTTCATTGACATACCCTTCATTAGTGCTATTTCTTCTAAATTCCTTTTAATGCCTAAATTTAAATTCAGGTTTTAATCCACTAATTTAATTATTATTTTTTAATATACTGTGAAGCATTTTTATTCATTCATTTTTTTTGTTACTTTGTAATTTTTAAATTTTATGCCAGTTGTATGAAAAAAAAATGTTATTGAGAATTTTTTCTGCGACTTATTTTTATTTCTATATTTTTTATATGAATGTAAATGTTTTTTTCTATAAATAATTCAATAAAATAATTGAATCTGTTATGTAATCAATATAATTATTCATCATAAATGAGGGTTTATCATTTTTAAGTTAAATATTATTTTGATTTTAAATTTTTTTGGGCATAAGAGTTGTAATATTCATGAATATTTTTCCTGAATTTGCAAATATGTCAATAGAAAATTTGGATAAAATTCAATTAAAATTTTTATTTATGTTTAATTTTTCTACTTGTTCATTAATTTTAATTTTCTACTTATTCATTTGTGTTCATTAATTTCAGTTCTATTTAAAGCAATTTAAGAAATTTCAGAATAAAATATTTATTTGATGTCATATTAAATTTAATTCTGTTCCTGATTAATTTAATTTCTTCAAATAGCGTGGAATTAAAATTATGTTATTTTTACTTAAGTATTTTGAAATTGCATTTAATTTTCAACATTCTAACTATACAAATTATGATTAAACTTCCAAATGCATTAGGATCAGTGATAAATTGTATTCTTATTGTCACATGTTAAGATATTTTTATGCATTATTTATTACAAAATTTATTCTAAAATATCATAAAATTAAAATATTTGTTGTATTAGTTTTACTATAATTTTGTAATTCATTTCTACATTACTACTAGAATTGTTAGTCTTTTAATACAGTTTAAATATATATATATTCCTGATACAAATACTCACAATTATGCTAATCACCAAGATTTACTAATACAAATAGAGCTATAGTTATTAAGTGCTTAATAAAGCAAAAGAAACACTAGCTAATAGTTTAAATATTTGTAAAGTATTTCGTTTTCATATATAGAACCTGATATATTAAAAATAAGTGTATATCAATAATTAGACTTGCTATTTTTCATTTAAGTTCAGTTTTATTAATGTTAAACATAATAAAATACACAACATAAGTTAAATTTAAAATTTCATAACAGATAAAATAAAACATTTCAGTTAAATTATTCATTATCGCCACAAATAAAAATAAATAAATTGTAATACCAAGGCATTAAGCTTTAACCAAAAAAGAAAAACTATCAGACACTGGAGGTACAAGAATTTGTCGAACAAAACCTTTCTTATTCTTTTAATGTATTGCTTTTAACTACCTGGGATACACCCTCTTTGAAGAATTAGCATGCATACATAATTAAAAACTGTTAAATAAAACTTAATAATTAAATTTGAATAAAGCAATGCCAGCTCGGCAAAGTTGTAAGTGCATTAGATATAGAAATTTAGTTTGGATAAGGTTAACATGAAATAGTGATATATCAGTTTCTATAGATGTGTATGATGGTATTTGAAATAGTTATTAATTAGTTATTAAATGTTAAATTTGTAAGCAGGTAATGAAATATTTACCACACTGTTATGTACAGACGTTTTTTCCAATGATGGACACTATCAATATGAATGTTTGTGGAGTGTTTTCATATTAATGGCATAAACTACAAATGTTTTTCTTCTATCATCATATATCTATTTTTTTATATATAGAAAAAGTACCTAATATTACAAACTTTCGAAGCAAATAATTTTTTTAGTATTTGTATAGTTAATCCATCTTATTGAAACAAATTATTGTGCTAATGGGTTTTCTGACTTTATAGTATTAAAATCATGACCGTGTAAATAATGTAGGCAAAAATTTTCAGTTAATAGAAGAATTGCTTTGACCAGTGGGTGTTAAACTTCATTTTAGATTTACTCTTATTAATTATGACAACCTAAATGACAACTACCATTGCTGAACAGATAATTAAGAATAATCAAAGTTGCTCTTAATTGTTTGCCATATAAAATCTGTGAAGTTGGCATGTGTAGCTAAAACTATTAAATGAATTAAATTATTATGTCATTCTCTGTAACAAAATTTGTGCTAGTATGGAAAATAATGGTTCTCTAAGTACCTTTAAGTTTCGAATGTTCAAATTAACATTTTTGTTGTTTGAATTTTCTTTTTCAATTGAGAAACCTGAAATTTGCATTATCTTATTTGTTAACAATCAAATTTACCAGACATAATTTCACCGTGGCATACAATCAGTTACATATTACGTGTATGTTGATGTTTAAAAAATACAAACAATAACACAAACTATGGGATCACCTTAGATGTAATTAGAAATAACTGGTGTATTTAAGAAACAGATTGCCTCGAGTATCAATTTCATTATATGACTGTAACTGGAAGTTATGGGATGCTTGTGATAATAATAGGACTTAATACTTTAATTTATAGTAACTGAGATACATTCCAATTTTCTCATTGTTACATTTGTTTATTGTAGAAAATTTATTCATTTTCTCTTTTTAATAATTTAAATACTTAATACCTAATAATTTTAGTAATTAAACTTTTACTAAAAATCCAACATGTAAAACGTCAATGTGATAAAAAAATGCTTTTTAATTAGTAATTTTCCACCCCAGTATTACACTATAATTAATATTGCACTTTCATGATTCTAATAAGTTTCTTTTTCTAGGAGTTAGAAAAGTTACACTATACACAGAAAGAGAAACTGCGGAAATTAAGAGAAAGAAATAAGTTACTCGAAAAAGATTTATTGAAGTATCAAAGCAGTTGTGCTGCTAATGCAAGTGAACAATGTGAAAGCCAAAGTTCAAGATCTACACCCAAACCTCCTTCAACTCCATGCTCTCCAGAGGTGGAGAGACAGACTTTAACTGTCACCACTTGCACAGAGAATGAAATGTGCGCTGTCAAAGCTGAAAGGAGTGAAGAAATAGATGTAGATACAGACGAAAACAAAACTCTCCCCAGCGCTCCTAGCCCCACCCAGCCAAAGCTGTCTCCAGACCCTAAAGCTGAATCCTTAGGTCAATGAACTTTCTGCTGATTTCTATGGTGCTCATTCGACATAAGAAATGGCAACAGTAGTTGCCTTTTGTTAAATTTGTGATCGGTTATTTTTTCCAATTTTCCCTATAAAGTACAACTGGCTGTGATTAGTCATTGACGATAATGATCACAAGCCACTATTGCAGTCATTTATAGGAATCGTGTTCGTGCCAGTGCTTACATTTTTTTCATTGTTACATCCAGGTTGTTTCTTTTTTCACACACACACATATATTAAATAAATATATATACATATATAAATACAATCAAAAAACAACTTTTTTCGACAAAAATGATAAGAGTAAATATATATATTCTTGCATTTCTGTGTTTGGAAAAGAGCCTCATACAAGTAGCTAATCATCTTATGTTGAAATTATAGAAGAAATTGGATGCACTATTACCTGGATATATTTCTTTTTTTAAAAAATATATATATTTCCTATAGGAAATATATACATTTATATATACTATGTATGTATATATGCATGTATATATACATAATTTTGTAAATAGCTTTCGCAGTTAAATAGCAATCATTTTGGACAGTTTCAGCTATGTTTCATCATCATTTTTAGACATGCAAGCCTATTTCTTTTTTTTCCTTCTCAGGCAATAAACTTAAATGTATCTATTTGTGCTCAGCAATTGACTTAAGATTTACGAACATCTGGATGATTAAAAACCAGAAGCACCCATGTAAATGTTTGAACTTTTTACTCCCAAGCATCTGTCATTTTTGTGTTATCTAATGGAATTTATTATTATTTTACTATACAGGCACACACCCAAAACTTTTGTCGTAAATGTGTATATACTCTGCTAATCTAAATAATAGGTTTACAAATATTTATGTACATTAATTTCTTTTTAAAATATTTTTAAAGAGTAAAACGTCTACCGTTTATGAAAAATATGTAATTTAAGTTATGATTTTATCTTATGCAAAAACTTTTATGTAGATGGATGATCATTGTTCTGTAAATATCTGTTTTTAATCTGTAAGAAGATGAATTTTTATGAAGTATTTCTTATGTCTTTTACAAACCTTATAATAAAATGATTATTAGTTATAAGCATTTTTTTATTCAGGAAGTAGTAGAAATGCCGAAATTCCCAGTGATTTATCATTTACCTAGTCTTGTTCCTAGTCTTGACAAATATATATATTTATGAATTATTACGGTGATTTTTGTTTTTTAAAATTCAAAATTTTTATTTAAAATGTCTTATATTTAGTTTATTTCATGAGGGGTTATTTTTATATCCCACTGATGTTTTTAATATTTAAACAGTTGTGAACTTGATGAATGATATATTTTATAAGGAATTATGTTGTAATTCAGTAAAAATATTTTTATTGAGTTAATTATTCTATAATCAATAAACCATTACTTTTATAATACATTGGTTTTCAGTTGTAAGTAATATACTGATATTGGTATTGAATTTTCTGCCTACAAAATTATGCTTCTGTCTAACAACGAAAACACCAGTATATATCCACAACAATTGTCTATGTATGTTTGAGCCTTTCCAGCAATAATGTAAAAAAATACGAGCTACTTAACATTCAGGATTTGTTCTATGCAGTGCAGTATTTTTTATTATAATCAATGTTAAACTTTTAGTTTAATTATTTGGGTGTGTGTTTGATGCATATAAAATTCAAAATTAACTGTTTCCTTTTTCTTTTCTTTTTAACAATTTATTAATATCCCATTTTTCTCCTTGTAAGAAAAAAATGTTTTATTTTCAATTTATAAACTCAGATGCATATTTTCACTGAATGCATTTTAATTGTGCTCTCTTATAATATAACTAAAAATTTGTAATAAATGTAAAATTTAGTTTTGGTTAACTCTAATGGTGAGTTGCCAAAAATATATAATGTACCTGGTACTAGTTAAACAAATTCATTTTTGTGATTTCTACTTCATTCATGTATTTCACATTTATGTACTGGATATAATCTCTGGATAAGTGTAAAATATGTTCATTAAATGCCAAACTTTCTGGTAAAAATAGAAATAAAAGTACAAATTTTTTCACCTTCATTTTCATCATCATTTAGATTATCATATTTTTGTTTAATGTGTGATTTCTTTCATTTTCATTTATAGACATAATTTTTTTGTATTTATACATTTCCATGCTGTACTTCATATTTATAACAAAATTTTCTAAAATGGAAACTTGCATTCGACTCACAAAATAAAAGGTGTAATTTTATTATTAATGTGTAAAAATTTATTAAATCACTTGTTTAATAAGCACTCATTTATATTTTAGTTTGTTAATTTTCTGAATGATTTATTTAAAGAATAAATTCATTTTAAAACATTTTTATGATGGAAACAAATTTTGTGCTTTTCTATTATTTGGGATCTACTTGATGTTAAATGTAAATATATTTTCTCAAAATTGATTTTTATTTATTGGCTTAATCATTTGAAAGCTGATAAATTTTCTCTTTTTCAAGGCTTTATTTGGAACAGTTCAGGAAAATTACAAAAAATATACTGTATAAGTAGTACCCAAAACTAGAAAAGTACTATAATTCTCTTTTCCACTTATTATATTTAATGAAATAATGAATTTGTAGTTGCAATTGTAAGAGTTTATTAAAAAGTTTTTTATTAAATGCAATATTGTTACCTATTAACTGTATATGCTTATATTCATGTAAGAAAGCGCTTTCAAAGTCATTGTCCTTTTTATGTATGATTTTGACATTAGTTTTAAATGCATTGTGTTGCAAAACAGCTCAATTTTTAAAACACATGCACAAAGCTTTTGTTGTTGCTTTTTATGAAATGAATTATTATTTATATCATAATGGACAAAATTTTTTAAGTAGATAAATTAAGCTGAGAAAGTCATCAAAAAGTTAAATGTTATTTCTGAATTGGTTACCGTTTTTAAATGCATTTCAATTTAAAAAGAAGTGGGTGTGATAATACTTTTGTTTTGCAGCTTTCATATAAACGACTAAAATTCTAAGCTTGTCTTTCTTGAAGTTTTTATGTATAGTGTAAAAAAGAGAAAAAATGTTAGCAAAATCTTACAAGGTTTCTTATTACCTTGGATTGCATAGTTTGCAAGCCATGTGGATTGTGATTTTTTGAGCTGAAGCCTTGGCCTTAAGTATTGTAAATAAAATTGTTTTCAGCACATCTTTTTTTAAGTGTGTGTGTATGGAAATGTTGGTTTCTGGAGTGTATGGAGATTCGTGAGGAGCAGTTATATTATTTTCCTTTATCCCTTTTGAGGTGAGAGTAGCTATAGAATATAAGAATATATGTGTGATATTAAGAAAATAAAAAATACATTAACTTTTCCACATGGAAATAAAATTGAAGATAGTATATATTAGAAACTATTTTTCCAATTATGCCAAAAGTAGTAATTTTTTTCTTTATTTTCATGGTTGTGTGATAGATTTATAAACTGCATAGGATCAGCTTATAATCGAATGGTATTCTTTTTCTTTAAGCAATTTGTATTATTTACTTTGTATATCATGCATAAGTGGATTTAGTTCACTGAAAATTGTTAATAATGAAATTATATATGAGAAAAGATATTTATTTGTTTTTATTTTTTTGACATACTATTATGTTTTTAGTTTTAATAAAAATAAGTCTTTATTCATGAGCAATAATTGCAGTTATTAATTATCAAAAATCGGTTGAATTAAACTATCAAAATAAAAGTTAAATGATTCAGTTTTCGATTTTGCTTGCATAAATTATCGATATTTATATATTGCTTTTAAAATTTGTCGTTATTGGAATTAATTTATACTAAGTATCAGCAGTGTTTATATTCTTAATTGCTGAAAATAATTTGAAAGTTATTTTTTAGTTCTGGTAATCAGAATTAGGTTTGTTATCAAAATAAAATGTTTTAATTTAAAGCTTCATATACTGAATTTATTGTTATATTTTTTATCTAAATTCTTAAGTGAATTGTTAAATTACTGCTATTGTGCCTTATAAAAGTTAAAATAATTTTCAGTTTAGTTTTATGTTATCAAAATTCATTCAATCTTTCATTAAAATATTTTAATATTATTTCTCATTTTTATATTGCTTGGCATTTATATTGTTTGGTTTGAAGAGAATTTTTATATCATATTGGATAAATTATTATGTATAAAACTACTTCTGAATTAATGTAGCTTTATGCTTCATGTACTTGTGTGGATATTGAAAATAATGATGTCATTTGATTATTCAAAGAAAGTTATATATTAGATATATTTCACTTTATCATTGAAATTTCTAATTTTTTTCAAATTTACAATCAATTATAAGTTTATTAGATATATTTGATTGAAATTATTAGATTTATTATTTTTTAATTATTTGCTGCTTAATAAATAATTTGGTTTCATACAAATTATAATCATCTTAAAAAGTTAATTATTTACAAAGAATACCTCTTAATATATTTTATTATTTGCTTGTTTAGAATTGTTAAAGTTATCTAACTATTCAAAGAAGGTTGCAAATAAAGTTACATTTCTCATAATAATTTAACTTTCTGTAAACATAATATTCAAACTAAAGTATCATTAACAATTACCAGATTTTTAAATTAAAGAATATGAAAATTGATTTGTTTAAAGCTCTATTGTAATTTCATATTAAAAGACCCCTATCTAATTATGTATTTTTACTACTTAAGCTGAAACAATTTTTAACTTTATCATTGATAACTTTACAGATACACTTTATACAATAAATGTTTCAATGTATTCGTCTAAATATTCCTTAAATCTATTCATCACAATGCAGGTTATTAAATTTTATTTATGAACAGATATTTGTAATCCATCATTCATCAAAAATATTTGTCAGGACCCAACTTTCGCATAAATCACAGTAGTTAATTGATTTATGATCTTGTATGAATATTATCTGTATGAAGTTATTAAATCTATGTAGAATAAATATTCAGGGCATGTTCAGTTCCTGTTTTGGAGCAAAGTTAGTTGAAAATCTATTTTGTGAAGTAAATATGTGTGTGTTTTTGGTAAATCATTAAACTTATTTTTAACATTTGCAAACATATAAATTGACATCAAAAAAAGTTATTGAATTTGAGTTTAATCTATGAAAATATTTGCAATTTTATTTTTTATTGTGTGACTTTCTATTTATAAAATTTTATAACAAGGCAAAATCAATGTTTAAGAATCAAATTAAAAACAATAGTATAGAACAGAATTGTTACAAATTCTTTAATTATAATTTTAATGGATTGCATGATAAAAAAATTAAATAAGTGTCTTTTTTTTATAAATTTCCTCAGATAAAAAATAAAATTTTACAAATAAAGAAATTTTATATTATTTTTTTTATTCACATTTTCCAATACCAATTTCATAATTTTCTCTCTTTTTTTTTTTTTTTTTTTTGTATTATTGAAAATGTTACCATATTAATAATTTTCAATCAAAATATTATTTTTAACATTCCATAAAAACAATTATGAAAATATGATATTTTAGAATCTTATATCTCGAAATTTATTGGAAATATTTTAAACACTTTGAGATAAAATACATAATATTCAAAAAAAAAATTAATCATTTTAGAAGCACACTCAATAAATAAATATATATATATATACTCTCAATTTTAAGTAATTTTTTGTGTAATGTTTTGTAACAGTTTATGTATTGATTTCTTATAAAATAAAAAAAATGTGCATGTAACTTTAAGAAAAAAATATTCATCTCTAGTTCAAGTTCTCTTGAACATGTAATTTCAGCTTTTCTCTCAATTCATTCATTCTCATTACATTGTAAGGCTGTGCTCCATTCGCAGTATATTTGAAACTCCATCGTCATTGTTGAATATAGCTTTGTTACAGCTATCAATGTTGAATCGTGATTATTGTTTTGAACAACTGTATTATGAATAAAATTAATAAAAACCTTATCTCTAAGCTCATTGAATCTGTGTCTTTCACTATTGGCATATTTTTTTTTTACTCTATTCTTAAAACTGAAAAGAAAGAACATGTGTTTCTCATTACAAGAAATACTTTTGGTTCATCAATTTAAAATAACTTTGCTTGTAAAGTTGAAATTTTATAACAGTGGGTTAATTGGTCTCTTTATTGGCGAATGATTGTGCAAATGTTTAATAAAAGAATACTTGGAGAAGAAATATGCAGAAAGACCAAAAAACCAATTACTGTATTGACAGCTTATGCATTCAGTGTATCATTCCGTTGGAAGAATTTCAAGAACAAATTGAGGATTTATTCTCATCGGTGTGTTTGCTCATTGTGTATGGTGCTCTAAGCCCTTATCTTAAAGTGTAATTTCATTGCATTCAAGAAATCTACCCTTGCTTGCAGGGGGGGGGGGAACTAGAATGATATGTCAAAAAATAAGAACTAATTAATAAAACAAGACAAAAAAATAATTTGTAGGCTTACACCGCTATAAAAAATGTTTGCTTCCATGTAGAAAATATGTGTGCCATTTTTTTTTTTTTTTAATCTCCTCCAAAATCGAATATTTTCTGAAAAAAGGCAATTGTTTGAAACGATGTATTAAAAACTAATTTCGCTTAAAATTGTTAACCAATTTTTGGATACTAACATTCATTGATTTGTGATTTTTTTTCCATGATTATTTTTAATCGATCTGCAAGACTTATTTGTATCAAACTTTGAGACAATAACGGGAAAAATAACAAAAATATAGTCAGATATATTAAGAATTCATTAAGGAAAATGATAAGGATAAAATCTGCTTCTCCAATAAAGACAGGTTTTTTTCCCTTAAAGAAAATACCTATGTCTAGCTTATATATTCATTTATGATATTTATAATATCAAATACTTTATCGTTATTATAACATTAACACTATGAAATTGGACAAAAAATACCAGTATGGAAAAGGACATATTTAATCAAAAAATGAAGCAGAATTTAATTGTTATTAATATATATTTCATTTATTTTGCTGTTGTTACTTATGACACTTGGACAATCCAAGCTCGCGCTATGCCGTTGTCTAAACGAATTTAAGTTAGTAGGGTGCGTCTTTCGTTTAACCAGAGCACCACTAAGGTAAAAGTACGACTTTGCTCTGAATACTCCATCGATAGATGGCACCACCAGAGGATACACTACCTCAATTTTGAAATTGACTAGAAGGGGGAGAAACTTCTCTCCAGACCATTACACCAATGGTAACTGCTCAACGACCAACCACAGGACTTTCAATTCCACAGATTTAACGAACACGTATATAACTACCGAGTACGCCGCCAAAGACCCACGTACTCGGTGGGTCTTTGGCAGCATTGGGAATCGAATCCACTCTTCCGGATGGAAGGCCGATACCCTAACGCAGTGGTTTCCAACCTTTTTGTACCGGCGCCCTACTTTTTAAAAAAAAAATTGGTGCGCCCCCCTTTAAAAAACAAATTGTCGCGTCCCGTTAATTTATATAAAAATCAAATTTCATAAATACTCAACTGATATTATAATTTATTTAATGGGCTACAAAATAATATACAATAGTATGTAAAAATATAATATATTTATTATAAGAAATATAACAAAACAAAAAAAGAATATATAATTAATAGTACTACAACATAATAATTTAATGCGACGGTTGAGCTTGTTTTTCAGCATAAATTTTCTCAAACTGTGGTATCATTGAAGAAATCGTATCATTGCGAGATCGATACTTTGTTTTTAAGACAACTACTGTAGAAAAACCAGTTTCACATAGGTAAGATGTTACAAATGGAGCGTTAAAAAGATATTACAAATGGTGTGTTTGGCGCGAGTAAGCACGAGAATACCTGGGATGTTGCGAGTGCTTATCTTTTGATTCCACGCCCCACCGGTGCTCGGCTCCAAACGCGAAAGCGATATATTTCGTTCCAAGAAGAATATGGATGGGATGTTTTAGCATTTGTACCCGAAAAATTCGCGGCGAGGATTGTGGATTATGTATACTGCGGATTCATTTTTTGACACCTATTCGACTTTTTTGGTTCGTATTCGAAAATGATTTTTTGAAAACAGCTGCATGACCCCTTGCAACTGTCTCGCGCCCCCTTGGGGGGGGCGCCCCACAGGTTGGAAACCACTGCCCTAACCACTAGGTTACCACGGCCCCAAAGTTGTCATAGCTGTTTTTAATAATCGCGTTATTTTCCACACTAATAATTACTTATTTTCTACATTTATGATTACCTCAATAAAAAGGTGAAATTAAGAAAAATGAGGTCCTTCTAATAAATCCACGTGGTATTTTAAACTGGTTAATTTGCCTAATTGACTGTGTTCAATGCGCAAAATAATTTTCTTTTCTCGTAGCTTGTCGCCTTGCAATACATTGATATTTTGAAAGTAAATATTGGACATTTGTTACATAATTCTGGCTGCCTATTTCAACTGAACGAAATGTCAAATATACCCATAGATCTTACAATTTTCAACATTCACCGAGTGGTGAGATCGACACCAGAGAATTGCCATCTTCTCCTAATTTCCAAACTATATGTTAGTTACTTTATATGAGATTTTAACGTAGCGTAAATCTTCTGATAATTTCAATAGGTAACTACATTTGAAATGTGGGATCAGTACTTTTCCTCGTGAGATAACTGTAAGCATTGTTTTTTTGTCTACACCAATCATTATTCAATCTTTAGCATTTTCAGTGATAAAATTATAAATATACTGGTTGTCCCACGCAGGTACCAGAAGTGTAAAACTTGAATACTGAAAATAATATACTTCAATAAGAAAATGACTCCTGATAACACAAATCTTGTAATCGTTTGTTCATGTTATATTTTATAGTTAAAAAATTCTAAATCTAGAATGATAAGCCTTTTTAGTTTTCCTTCCAAATTTCATTTTATGATGACTGATTAAAATAAAATATACTCATTTTGATGTTTAGTATATTTAATTTAAATAAAATTGTGCTGATTATAACAAAAAAAAAACTCATCGATAAATTTCAAACCGAATAAAGCGCATTCCAATAAAAAGAAGTTAATTAGATAGCCGAATGGTTAATAATCAGAATCTTTCATTTCAACAATTTGCGAGTTCGATTTCTACGTCAGACATCGATGTTTTTAGTGGTTTAGAATCATTTTTTAATTGCTGATCTCAATTGAATTACGGCTCGCATTAGAAAAATATGAAGCCAGGTGGCTTAGTGGTAGCGTTTCACTCTCCCAAGGCACAAGTCCGAGGTTCGAACCTTGGGCTGGGCAAGGTCGACTCAGCTTTTCATCCCTTCAGTGGGTCGATAAACTGAATACCAAGCATTCTCTGAAACTAAACACTGGGAGTTTCGGGTTAGGTTGACCACCTAATCGAAGCACATGTTTTGCAGCCCAGTGCCTCTCGGTCAGGAAAACAGATATGTGCACTGTTGGCATTGGCCTACATGGGCTGTCAGGCCACAAAACTTAGTTTAGTTTATTTAAAATATATAAAAGTTATCAACAACACAACATGTAATCCGATAAAATGTTTAAAAAATTACTTTCATTAAAATAAATAAATCTTTTAAATATTGGTGTAACGAATTTAATCATAAACACATTGTTTGTTTTCTGATATTATAAATCTTAAACAATTTTTCTTACAAAAATTACTGTGATTTTTAATTAAAAATGGGAGATAAAGTGTATGTTTGTGGGGTTAACCCTCCCCCTATGTTCTCAGTTCTTTATCAATTTACATTAAATAAAATGTTTTCTCTCTCCTATTCTGGAAAGATTAATAACTTTTCAAAATAATTTACTGTGCGGAAAATCGTTAGTAACTATAAGCTATATTTAATGGCATTTATGCTGCATTGGTGTTACTAGCTAATTTTCAGTTAGTCATTCGGCTCATGTTTCCGAAATGATTGATTCATCAGTACATGGCGACGGCATAACTTTAACCGTACACTTTTCGAGCAACACACAGGCGCTCGAAATGGAATTATAGTTAAGAACATAATTAGTGCTAAAAGCCATTCGCGTCTATACGCTTTTCGATAAAATCTGAGAACGACAGCAAACAATCGGGCTGTTATACTATCAATAAGCATTTCCATTTTACGCTATACATCGTACGTTTGGCGAAATTTTCCAATTCCCGTTTCTGAAATGACGGGACACTTCAATTAAGAGAGGAAACAATGGAAATCTCAATTAAATAACTGTTTTGACAAATTTAAATTATTCACGAATTTCCAGCTTGATATTGTTTTCTTTGTTAATCATATCTCGTTAAATACAGTACAAAGCGTATTGCAAGTGAAGATACTATAAAGTTTATAATCGTCCTTCATATTTAAAGTCCTCTTTAACTGCCTACAAAGTGGTACTTATCTACACAATATTTTTCTTGAATGTAGATGCATTTAAGAATAGTATTCCCTTGGCGAGTTGTTTCATTCATGCAGCAATCATTAGATGGCTTTGTCTTATTTCAGAGGTTTCTCTCGGCAAAGTTTTAGTGTTTATAAAGCTGCAAAAAGACTTCCTTGGGAACAGATACCGAGAACCAAGAATGAACGATTACATTCGGAGATATCGTTATTCCCTTCCTCGTTCTTATCTCTAAAATGGCGAATTACGCGTTGAAAATTACTTTAATACTAAAAATTTCGCCTAATAACATTCATTTCCAGTTCACTTTATGATGTGAATATATTTTGAATTTATAGAGATACTTTCAAGTGTTAAAAAATGATAATAAAATATGTTTACAATTACACATTTTCAGGATGTGTTCATTTCTAATAACTAGTAATTTAAGTCTGCACTATACATAGTAATTTAACTAGTAATTTATTACATTTACTTTAACATGCAAGATACTCTCCCATAAATTAATGCTGTTACTGTTGGCGAAGTCCTATTCTCTGAGTATTGATTTCTCAAAATCCATGCTTCCGAATTTCTTGAGAGAGAGAGAGAGAGAGAGAGAGAGAGAGAGAGAGAGAGAGAGTGTGTGTGTGTGTGTGTGTGTGTGTGTGTGTGTGTGTGTGTGTGTGTGTGTGTGTGTGTGTGTGTGTGTGAGTGAGTGAGTGAGTGAGTGAGTGAGTGAGTGAGTGAGTGAGTGAGTGAGTGAGTGAGTGAGTGAGTGAGTGAGAGAGAGAGAGAGAGAGAGAGAGAGAGAGAGAGAGAGAGAGAGAGAGATAAACATTTTTGGGTGGAGAAAATTGGCAAATAAATTTTTTATTAACCAACAAGATTATACCATGAGGAAATTTTTTTATTACTTTTTATCAGATTTATAATTTTTTAAAATAGATAATTCTTAAAATTAAAATAAATCTCAAATTATTTTACAAAATATATAAAGACATTATGTATAATACATTATCCATTCATTATCTTAGATTGTCCATCCATACATTACATATAATCCATAAATTATAAAATATGCACATGAATTCATTTTTTAAGCTAAATTAATATAATAACGCGTATGTATTGATTACATTTTTTTATAAATTATTTTTATTCTTTTGGAAAAAAAGCCACATTAAAATTTTCATTTGCAAGAAAATATTGCTTTTAAATATTTTTATGTGCATAATATAGTATACTATAGAAATAATGGCGTAATAGCCAAATTTCTGGATATTTGTAATAAATATAGTTGTATAATTTTTACATTATTTTTGTGTCAGGGTGATTTGCATCATCTTCGTAAAATCAGTCACAACGTTAACATTCGAAAAATAAGAATCAATAAACATTTTAATCATAATTTTGAATCATTAAAATGTATAAAAAAATATTCTCTAGTTCTACGAACATTAAAATGATTATGAAGATGTAAAATGAAGTATTTCACACACATTTATTTTTATTATGAACATTGCGGAATTTTCTTAAGATCATTGCCTACATATCTAAGAAAATGATTTAATCTCGCAAATTTATTTTATTCATTGTTTTATCACAACACTTAGCAAACATTTTCACAAAGAAAATAAGATTTGCTTTCTTGCATAAAAATATATTAAAAAGTTTACATATTTTATCGCATTTGAAGAGGAAGAATTTTTATGTGCGTTCACTCCCATGAAAGCAAATCTATCTCTATTTATGAAAATGTAAAATCCTGCCGCGTGTGATATAAAATTTTTCTTGGGTTATTTATTTGGGTCTTAAAAAATCTCTAACTTCATATCTATATATATTAAAATCTCAGTTATTACTTTTTTTTTTGTTATTTAATTCAAAAGAAGTAAATTCTGAAAATTAATTTTTTTTTTTTTTTTTTTTTTTTTTTACTTTTTCGCTTTGGTTTAATCATTAAAAGAAAAAAAGTGGACCTTTTTCTTTTGTAATTCTTTTATATTTTCAATAAATTTTAATGAGATATATGAACTTATAAGAGAAATTTTACAAAGAAAAAAATTCATTCTCATAAAATTTTTAAAAAGAAATTCAAGTGAAACTAAAAGTTTTCTTGGAGAAAATTTTTAATTAAATGTATTTTATCTGAATGAAACTGATGTTTCTCAAAATTACAAATCTTTTTCATTTATACAGCTTTTCAAAAAAATTTAAGAGTTTAAATAATGCTACTTATTCTACTCATTATATTCTGCTTAAAAGCTCTTCAATATATGTAAAGAATGAAAACAAAGAAATCGATTAATTTTATGAACAGTTTATGCACAAATTAATAAGTTATTAATTTATGTATATAACATTGTTAGGAATATTAAAAAATAATTAATGAGTAACACTTTTATGCACAAAATATTGAAAGAAAAATAATATGATAATAAAATTTTGAAAGAAAAATAATATCTAGATTAAGGAAAATAAGAAGTTTGATGAGAGAGAATATATTATGTTGAATGAAAGATTCAATTTTCTAATTAAAATTATGCTTGAAATTTCTCGTAAAAAATATTAGGTTGGGGAATAAACTAGCAGCGTTTTTACCAAAGACTTTTATTTAAACAAAAACAGTAATTATATGAATAAATTAATCTAATACATCCGCCTTTGCTGTTTACAACCTCTTCCCACCTCACGACCAATTTGTGGATGCCGTTCCACCAAACATCGCCTGATCTGGTGTCAAAGAAGTTGCTTAGCCAGATTTTAAGGAAATCTTAGTGCACTAGGAAATGCTCGAAAAGAATGACACAGTCAACAAGGAGCTCTACATTGCCAGCTACACCACGTGAATGAGGCTATTCGTTTGAAAAGACCTGGTCGACATGGTCAAACCATATTCCTTCGCAACAACGCCAGGCCCCATGTTGTACAAGTCGCCAAAGTCGCACTCCAAGAGCTCAAATGGGTGGTCCTTCATCATCCACTGTATTCTCCGGACCTTGCACCAACCAATTGCAATCTTTTCCGCTCCTTGTCAAACCATATGAAGGGCGTTACCTTCGATAACAAAGAGGTCCTTAAAAACTGGTTCAACAGCTTCCTTAACACCAGACCAAGTGACTTTTGGCGGAACGGCATCAACAAATTGGTCTAGAGGTGGGAAGAGGTTGTAAGCACCAACGTTGAATTTTTAACTGATTAACTTATTACAGGACTTTGATCCCCCCTCAAAGTCCAGTTTAACAGCTTCACCGTGACGAGAGGGTGGCCCTGAATGCAATGGGCGAAGTACGTCGGGAGTATACTCCTGGTAGGGCCACCCAAGACGTGAAGGTCATTCTTCTTTATCCAGCTAATGTTACACAGGTGAACAAGCAAAGTTCGACTTCTGCCTTTCTCAGGTGCTCAGGGTAGCTACTACCATCAGATGCCGTCCCCCTTTACCTTTCATGGTAAAGGGTAAATTCCGCCGTCTAATCCATGATACTGTGGCTCTGATCCTGCGGGAACTTTGAGTTTCGACGGTGAAAGACGTGGTCAGACTGCCTTGTCCAGACTCAGATCCGGCCATCTTCGGACTCTACGGTTCTCCCAGAGCAAACAAGTTTTTTCCACATGCACTTTGTGCAATACTAATGAAACCATTCTTTGAAGGCGAAGGATGTCATGAACCTGGTCTGTGATTCAGACCAGGGATAAGAAAGAAGAAGAAGACTTATTCATATAGTTATTATTATCTTTTGTTTATATAAGTCTTTTGTAAAAACACTACGAACTTATTCCCGAACTTAACATAATCAATTTTAACATATCAAACTTTAAAAAAATTCAGTTGAATATTTAAAAAAGATTCTAGAATTGTATAATTAAAAATCAAGAAAACTGTTATATCAAATACTGTGACTTTACAGTATCTATATATTTTATTATCAAGAGTATTTTTAATATATTAGCATCATTAACATGCGTGAAAAAATTTAAATTTTATTATTATTGTGATTATACACTTCCCGATCTTAAAATTGCAACACCAAGAAGGAGTTACAAAAAAATTATGCAAATTTCAAGGTAGAAGCAGCTTATCGAGTTATGCACATGGTGTGAAATGTGTAGCCGTCCAACTCACATAGGATAAAATGCATGGCGAGAAACCGACTTTGTGGGCAATATTCGCACCATTATTGCTGCTTGGAGAATAATAGTTGAAAATGTGTTCGTGTATCAAAGGATACCTGTAATTGCAGAGAATGTCAGGCTATCGTTGACGAAATTAGCTCCATCAGACAGACGAGTTTACGAGGAGTATGGTGATTAGACTGAGAAAGGGAGGTTGGCTCTCACGACAGCTGACAGACACCTGGACACTTCCACAGCGCACCAGGTGGTTAGAATAAAGAAGTGTAGAATATTTAAAAAGTGCTGGTGCACCTAGAGTGACGTCAGCACGTGTAGATCAACGTGTCAGATGAGTTACGATTCTATTTCTTCTTTGATAGTCGCCGCATACGAGTGTGGCGTCGACGTGGAGAAAAGTCATATCCTTCAACAACTGTGGAGGGCTTCAACGTACGACAACGTGGCATCATGGTTAGGTTCTTCATTGCGTACGATTCCAAGTCGCCTCTATTTCGTATTCCCGACACTATGACAGCCCAAGTTTCGGGGATGATGTGCTGCGGTGAATGACCTTCAGAGGATGTCCAATGCCCTTTATCAGTAAAATAACGACCAACCACACATTAGCCAATAACCTGCCCTGCAAGTTGTACAACTGCTTCCCTGGCCACCATGCTCGCCAGATATTTCACCTATCGATCACGTTTGGGATGTGATTGGGTGCCATTTAATGACCCTGGCACTGCCTCCTTCAAAAGACGCACTTGGTAAATGGTTAACATGGAATAGAGAGTCATTCTTCAGGACGCCATCCATATTCTCATTGATTTTGTGCCTAAGCATGTTGCTTCGTGTATCGCAATCCACGAGGTTCTATTACCTATTCTTACTCTATATTATGCATATCCTTTCGAAATACAGATCACTTACTGTCCGTTGCTGCCTCTCTCTATTTCCAGAGTTTCGTCACTTTCTGGCAAATCCTTCTTGGTGTTGCATTTATAGGGGTATGGTCCGCGTCTTGACTATTCCAAGAATTTAACAAATTCTACTAAACACGACAATTGTAAAATTGATCCCTTGATCTGAAGGAATTGTTAAGAGTATGCGGATCTGGAAAACCATATTTCTGCCCTAGAACTTTTGCTACTGTTGTAGCTTTTTGATCGGAGATTGAAAATGCTTTAGGCCACTTAATAGTAAATAAATAATAGTACTTTAAGTTGGCCATGGCAGCTAGGATGTATTTGTTACCATTTTAAGACCGTGGTAAAGGACTCAAAATGTCCAGTCTTGTTGGAGTCTAGTCCTCCTACTTTGTACTGCAACGTAGGAGTACCTTTTGGGTAGATGCAATCTGTCTTTGCTACGCTTCTTTGGTCTCTTATGAACAGCCTAATCATCACAAGTTTGGCCAATCTCGTCTCATTTTGCTCCAACAGAAACTTTCTTGAACTTTCGGTGGAGTCTTTATCACTCCGAACTGGCCTCCAATAAAACAACTACGCAATTCTTAAAAAACATCCGGAATTCTTGATTTTGGAAGTGCAAGCTGTGATTTGAAGTTATGTCCAACATCGGAGTCTCATTTCTTGTATAACAATTCCTTTCTAATATGGAATGAGTTTCATAGAACTCAATACTGTTTATAAATAGAAATGCTTTTCCAATTTGGTATCATAATGGAAGTCTCTTATAACTCTAATATTAGATTTAAGTCCTTCATCACTTCATGGGACTAGTTTTGATGTCTGTGAAACAGTAACTTGGCGTATTGAAGAATTCATTAATTTGACATTTCTTCTCAATTCAAGAACAATATCGGCTGTTTTCAAAATATGGTTTCCTCTATAAAAAAGACTCCATTGCCATGAAGAGTTCTTTTGCGATGACGTATTTCCAAATCAAACTCTTGGAGTTGTTATACCAATTTAGCATACTGGCCTTTTGGAATTATACATTTTAAATGCCATATTAAAGACGCAGGATCTGTCCTGAACAAGAATTTACTTCTGTAAAAATAATGGGGGAAATGCTTTATAGCTTTTATTGCCAACAATTCCTTCCTGGTTGTGCAATAATTTTGATTCTATTTTGAGAGATACTTACTCCAATAAGTGATTACATATCCTATGCCATCAATTTCCTGTGATAGAACAAATCCAACATTTTCATTGCTTGTGTTCCAAAATGAATAATTTGTCGGGTTCAGATTGCAAGAACTGGTGAAGACGTCAAGGTCTCTTTCAGTTGCTTAAACGGTTTTTCGCATTAGTCTGCCTGGAGGAATCTCTATTTAGCTTCTGCCATCTTATGAAAGGGTCTTCGAGCTCCAATGATTGAATAGAATCACGCCGCTTCCCGTTGAGATCAGCAAAAGGAAACATTATTTGCCGTGAGCAAAGACTGCGAGGGTGACCACGTTAACTCCCTCAATGGGTTGTTGGAGCTTCATGGGTTGGGGAAGTGTTCACGTTAATATTTGACGTCCAAAGTCTTTCAGCTGGTGTAGATGTAGAGAGGAGGGTGTAAATCAGGCGCAACCTCGTCACTTGTGTGTGTGTGTGACTATAGATCAAAATGAATAGGCACTTGATGATGGGCGTGTATTCCAAACTCGTTAACCTAAAGAAGCTCTCCTTCACCGCTATGTATGAATGAAGGGGTTTGGCAATACTTGAAAAATCTTGGAAAATTTCCTGTAATACGTGTATATTCCAAGGAAACTTCGTAATTGGTTGATATCTTCCGGACGACTTTAGTCATTAACTGCGGAGATCATTTCATGGTCTGTTATTACACCTTCAACTGAGATAATACGTCACAGATAACTTATTTCACCATAGATGGTATTCTCTGTTCAAATTGAAGCAATTATAAGATGAGAATGATTACATTCAGTTGTTTCGGAAATATATATCGTTCATAGACTTCATATACCTGAATAATGAAGGAATTTTAGAATGGTGCATGATATATTACAAAGCCCAAGTCATTTACAAAACTTGATATCAAGTCAACAGTTGATTATTTTGTACAGAAATTGAATAAATATTGAATTTTAAATTAGACAAAAAGTTACAGAATCTAAACATCAAAATTTATACTTTTCACTTCACTAGTGTAAAATATCATTTATAGAGAAAATAAATATATAATTAAAGCAGGATATTGTTTAAAGAAACATTATAATCTTTATAAATTTGTTCTTCCAATTTTGAAATTCTATTTTAGACATTTGAAATAAAAGCTTCCAATCTTTGGCTGAAACTTGTTTCTAGGTTGACCAACTTTTTTTTTTTTTTTCGTGATAAATAGCCATAATAAAGCAAAAGAAATGTAAATGTAATCAAAATCTTAAGCTCTGAGAATTACAATGTAAAATACAATATAGGACAATTTTTATACATAATTGTACGTTATTCCAAAACGATAGAGAGGGAACTAAATTGGAATGACGTCGTTACCCAACTCGTTAAAACCGATTTTGTGCTTATGAATTAATAGAGGTTGGGTTAGGTTACGACAAAAAACTGTTTTGGAACTTTGTGCTCATAGGCTAATAGCTCGCATTGCGTTGAGTTTTAAATTGTAAAAGCTAACAAAAATTGATGGATTGATGATTTTGAAAAATTGATTGAAAATCAATACGATGATCCTAAACGATGAAGATAAACAAAGCATTTGATAGACAAATGAAGGAAAAATTAGGCAGACTGGAAAAACAAAGACGAGAAAAAATTAGAGCCTATTAATTTGTTTCAAAAAGAACGTTTTTGCGTCGCATTTCTCTCGAAGATTCATAGTCAAATCTAAGATCCAAGAGAGGGAATGAGCTCTGATACCAAGTTTTCTCATAATATTTCTCGCTGATCATACCAAAAGCAAGACAGCATTATGTAATCATTTGTTTCCTTTTCTCCACAAGAGTATTTAACCGTAGAAGAAAGTCTGAATTTATGTAATTTGGTATTTGTTGGAAAAGATCTAGTTCTAACTCTTGCTAGCCACACTTCTACAAGGGGTGAATAAATATGTGCGAAAAGTTAGAGGCATATTTACTTTTATTCCATTCGTTATTATAATTGATAAAAAATGTTTTTTTTTTATATTATGTATTTCTTCAGGTGAAATCCAGTGCAGGATAATACTTTTATTGCTGGTCAATTTTATGAGAGCATCTACTTTTTGTTTCCAGCAAATCCGGAATGACTTAGAATCTAAAGTAATTGAATAGATTAGCATATCTTAGTTGCATTTACTAAAGCTAATCAGATGTGTTGAATGATAGTTGGGGAAGAGGTTGAGAGAGTTTTCAACCTCTCAACCTCTTCCCCAACTAACGGCTTGGACAGAGTAAGGATTCTGTTATTATGAAACAGTAGGAAGGAGAAATACAGAATTTTGTCATCCCCCAATATGAAGCAAAAGTCTCTACTGTAAGACTAGAGTTTAAATTATTGATTTGCCCGGAGATAAATGAGTTTTTTCTGCTGTTATAAACAGCAGAAAAAGATAGATTCTAAGTTTATTGTCTATTTTAAACGCATCATTAAATGACAATATGTGATTGACCATTCAGAAACACTATGGAGATATTTTATTCTGAAAACTTTTTTTCTAAGTAAGATCTTTAAATTAATATTATCTGAGGCAGGGTTTGAAGGAACTCTTAAAATATCTCTTTCTAGAACTCCCTTTTCTTCGAGCCGTTTTTTCGCTCGCTAAAACAGAGGAAGAGTACCAGAGATTTGGCTACATGGTACTGTTTCCCACAAATTACCACACGGAGTTCTGGTTTAAAGAGTTGGGTTTTTAATGCATGACCTAGTAGATGAGATAGTTTTGTCTTACAGAAAGAGGTAAGACTCGCGCTCCTTTCAGCAAAAGTGGAATTGGTACCTTTCAACAATTCTAAGAACTGAGTGGTATATTGGATCCAAGATTTTTCGGTCTGATAGGCTCGTATATGTAATGCATGACAACCGTGTAATGAAGGATTGAACAATTTGAAGCAAATTATTAGTTTTTGCTCTCATCTATTACTTGCTATAACTTTTAAAACATTAATTTTCTTCTGGATGAATTTTTTTCATTTGAAAATTATATTTCAAGGTTAAGTTATTCGTAAAATAGAGACCCAGAATTTTTATGTGTTTAAACCAAGAGATTGGTAATTGGTTGATTCAAAATTTACTGAAGATTTTTTAGAAGAGAAATCTATAACTGAACACTTAACAGAATCAATTTTCCGTTTCCATTCTTTACACCATTGTTCAAGTTTTATTATTGCAGACTGCATAGTTAATAAATATTGAAATAAACGGATTTCTGTGCAGCTATACAGAATTTTTATTGAACATTTATTATTAATCTCTTCATTTAAATTAAATATCGCAGATCACTGTAATAGCTACTTAAACAGTACATTTAAATAAAATGAAAAAAATCTACAGCAACAATTAATAGCTTAATCTCCATTTTTAGCTCTATCATTTATCTTTTTTCTATAACTATAAATAAATAGTATTGGATGGAGAAGACTCACAAATGAATGTCATTTCTACTTTTTAATTTGATATGTGAGTAAAGTACATATCTATGTAATTTCGTTAATTTGGATGAGGAAACTCCTAAACTGTTTTAAGCATGCAATTTATTTTAAAAACATTTCAATATTAAATTATGATAAACAGAAACGAGAAGCGCGATTATTTTAATTTTATTGTCAAGTTTTAAGTTAGTCGTCTTCGCGTGCAATATGACATCATTTTAACTAACCAATAATAATTTCGATCGATCAAGTTGATTCTTATTTTAAATTTAGTTATATTTTCTATTTTTATCATTGGAATTATAAAAAAGTGTGTTATATTATAACAGAAATGAATTTTACTAATAATTAGTAAATTATTTAAAATACTGGATCATTGAATGTTTATTTTATTGTGAGTGTAATTTTATCAAAAGTAGTTGAATTATATTAATATTTTAATGGGTATATAATGTTCTAAAAGCGGAAATTATAGCGTTCTAATAGGTTAAATATAGTGACCTTTTTATGATTTTTTTTAATAGTTATATAGTACATCAAGTAAATGTAAAGAATGCGAAACTGATTCTTAGTAGTTATCGTTATTATTTTCTATGCAGTATGTTGCTGCCAGAAAACGATATAACCAACCAGTTTCTGCAATAGATACCACTGTTGGCGACCATATTGTCATATTTTTGAAATTTTTATGTCACTCTTAAAATAACTATTTAAAGCGTGATACTTATTAGAATAATTTTGGATTCTAATTTTGTAAACAGTAAAAGGCTATATTTGATTTTTAAGTAAGATCAAACATTTTTAGTGAAAAATTAATTTTGTGTATTATAATTTAATTTGTTACTATCTGCAATGCATAAATAACTCTAACAAGATATCTTCTAACTGCCATTGAAAAGATTAAATTTTTAAGTATTTTATGCAATTGCAAATTATAATGCAGTTCACAAATTTATACATATTTAAATATTTTTACTAGATTTCATGGATGTCTGTAGTTTGTTGAAAAACAGTCATTTGTTTTCAGACATAATCATTTATTTAAATAGCATTTTATGTCACACATATATTTCAGATCATTACTAAATAAGTGCGGTTGTCCTATACTTTAGAATGTCCCTCAGTTTCTCACCAATTTGATAACATATTGTAGCTATATTGGTAAAGAATTGTAAAATTTGTATATTTATTTTACTTGTGATTTATGCCATTGTGTTTTTGGCACCATCTTGTTTCTTCAAACATGCACATAGTATGCTTGGTGGGAAGACATGGTGCCAACGGACACCCTAAAGTATACATTTTCCATTAGGTGCTAATATATATTTTTTATATTTTTAGAAAAGTAAGTACATTAGAAAGTTAAATCTTGTCATAAATTTTAAAACTTTTTTTTTTTAAATATAAAACATAGGATTTCATAAGATTTAATTTTAAGTATAAAATATTAAAAATTTTCATTAATAAAATCATTAGTATTCATCAGTTGTAAAAATGATATTTCTGGATTTGCTTTGGCCTCTGGTATTAGCTTCCAAATCATGTTGAAAACAGCCAAGAGTCTCAAAGAATAATAATGCTTTTCCATTTATTTTTGGCAAATTTCACAATATCGTACTTTTTTCAACCTAAACAATATAAAAATATCTTGAGGATTTTTAATTAACTGAGGAATAAAGACATTTTACTTCTTCAGGAAAAATTTATATTATGGTACTGAATATGTGTACACACATAAATGGGCACAAAATAAAACTATTTTTAAACAAAAGTATAAGGTGCAACTTGAAAGATAAACAAATATAAAGTAATTAAAGTATGACTCATAAGGTTGCATTATTTACAATATGACTGAAAGAGATTTTATTGTAAAAATAAATCTTGATGCTATTTAAAATGATTGAAAAGATATTGCAGCTACAAACTATATGTGAGTTGTAACTTAGATTATTCTTGGCATTATTTTAATTGCAGAGTTTGAAAATTAAGAAGTATTTTATTCTGCAGTCTAATAGTAAATATGTGCTGATGAATGGTAGCTAGCTTTTGGTTCTTCAGTTATGGTCCCATTCCCATCTTAATCTTGAATATAGTGATTTGGAACTGTAGAGACATGTCTTTTAAGCTTTTGTAGGCAAAGTATTGAGCAACAAATCAAATCACTAGCCAGTATACATAGCATCATCAGTAAAATTTATTTTCAATATTAAGTGAAAGGTTATAGATCTAATAAATGTGGTGGATTAAATATTTCAACACACAAATTTCTGCTGCAAATTTTTCATTCAATAAAATTTGACAGTGAAAATGAGAATTAAGTTTCTAGAATTTTGATTATTTTGTGCATGAAGCACTTGATGCGAAATAGTGTTCTCAAATATTACTCCCAAAACTGATTAAATTACAAAATTAATATCAAATACTACTTATGTTATTATGTATAATTATAATCAGTATTATTATGCCTTATTCTGAAATGAAGCTTGAAATAAATAAATGAGAAATTATTTGGGTTGGCAATCATACATTTTATCAAGAAATTTTTTTTATGGAATCATTATAATGTATTTTCCCATATGAAGTATAATTATGAAATTGAAATTAATTTTTCAATTTTGAAAGTAAATTAAAATAATGGTTTTTAAACCAGTTTCAGCCCAAATTTGCTAGTATCCTCATCTGTAATTAATTTCAAAAAAAGGTTCAATTTAGGATTTTTGATTTTTTTTAAAAAAAACCGTATTAACTTTTGATTTCAGCATCTTCATGTCAAAAAAATGCTTCAACGGCAGCCTAAAGAAAAAAGACATTTTATACCCATTTACTAAAACAAAAGGGTTATTTTTTCCTTACTTTAATATTGAAAACTATATCACATGACTAATCTTTATCTTTTGAGGGTAAATTCCCACTCAATATCTCTCCCCTAATATCTCATAATTTTACCATAAATACTATGCTTATCAGTAAGTAATTGACTTTTTTTCATTCACATGATTTGGAAATGACAGTAAAATTTTAAGAAAAATCATTGCTAGATATTCTTTTTCATTTTCAGCAGTTATTTAAAAAATTATACTTTTGTCATTTATAGAATATTTTATTTTCATACATGTTTTCTTGCACAATTTTAAAGAAGAATACATCATATAATATTACAATATACTTATAGAAATTTCTTAGTTTATCATTTCCATTATTTTAAATCTGCTTAGTGAAAAAATTTTGAAGTTTAAAATTTTTTTATTTTGATGATTGATTTTGTAAGCTCATTTTAAAATTTGTATTGGGAACAAATTTGAACAATTCAACAACCCCTGATATGGCCTATTTATAAATCTCTGAAAATATTTTAAAATTATTTATTAGGACAAAAGAATTAAATAATTATATATAGATTTATATATACATACATCATTGTTGCAAATAAAACAGTAAAACATTAAAGACTAAGTGTATTTAATCTTGGCATATTTAAATAAGAACTCTTCGACTAGATCTTAGAGCAATCATTTGGCACGAATGGTTTTTGTTAGTTGAACCAATCTTGGCAACCCTACTTCGATAGACTAGATATGGTAAACCTAATTTTCTGGAATTTTGCTCTGGCTTGGTGTTTTTTTTTTTTTTTTTTTTTTTTTTTTTCTTCAGTTTGTTGCCAAGGGTGTGGGCTTTCCTAGGAAGGATTTTACTGAACACTACTTTATATTGTTTCATGCATAATTTCTTTGATTTTAATATTGTTTCTTATAAATTTTGGTAACTTGATTAGTAAAAATATTATTTTTGAAATCAATGTTTATATGATGATTCAAACAATATTTTTTTCATAAGTTTGTATGTGTTAAAATTGCTGTATGAATATCACTTCTATAAAAACTTGAGCAGCATTTAACAAGTTCATAAGTATCACTCTATGCACTATACCTATTAGAAAATGGGAAACACTTGAATAAATGCATTATAGAAGACTCAGAAATGAGCTTTGCTTCATTCAAATTTGTCATCAATGCAATAAATTCTTATTTACAATCACTAAAACTATTCTAAATGCATTGAATCTTTGTATTTATTTTTAGCTACTAGAATTGAATATTTCACATGCATTACAAATAATGTTTGCAACGTTTTTTTTTCCAATGTTACTTCTTTTTAGTAACATATTGCTTAAATATCAAACCATTAATGAATTTTACAAAGAACTATATTTATGGAAATTCTTCAGGAAGATTAAAATTTTTTGAAAGCAATCTTTAAAAATAACTTTATAAAAGTCAAAGAATTTTCTAATTTCCATAGAGTCTATTATATTTTTCATCAAAATTTATCCTATTTTTATATTAGTAAAGTCAAATCTTATAATTTTGTCAAAAATCTTACTATTTTTAATAAATTTATCTACCCAAAAAATCTTGTAGTTTTATAAAATAAATCAGTTTACATAACCTTAAGGGAACAAAAGTTTCAATTAATAATGAAATTAGTCATTGTCTTTATCAGTTAAAAAAAATATGAAAAATATTTTAGTTCTAATATGTTAACATTAATCTACTTTGATTCTAATTTCTTTTCTCTTTTATTTATTTATTTTTTTTTCAATTCATAGGGTAAATTTGAAAATTTGTAAAGCATTTATATTTTTTTATTACCACTGAAATGTAAAATATGTACAGATAAATAAAAATTTAGCTGAACATTTTATTCCTGCAATAATATTTGGAATTTTAGAAATTTAAAAATGAAATTATTTAGATTAACATATAATGATAAATTTATTTTCATTTAAAACCAAATGTCTGATGAATCAAAGTCTGTATTGTCCTCAAGAATAAGGTTTATTTAGACTCACAGGAATCAGCACCTCCATTTGTAAAACTTTTTTTTCTGAATTATTCAACCTTTTTTTATTTCAATCAATTTCAATGTGGCATTATTAAAAAATTAATCTTAACATGATGAGAAATAGGAATGAAGGCAAATTTGCTTTTCCACTTTTGAAAGCTATAAGCTATACACTTGTCTTTTGCCAAAATTTTCTGCACTCGTTATTTCCTGTTTTCACAAATTTTAAACACGAAAAATTAGCAATTAAGTATCTCTTAACTGCCCAGTAGAAAATCAAACAGGTAAAGTTTGAACACTTGAAAAAGAAAAGAAATCTATGGTGAAACTGCTGTACCATAACCCTTTGCTGAGGCACTCATTTTTATGTGAAACAATTGTACCAGGATGTAAAAAATTAGTTTTCTAAATCTGAAATGCTTATTATTAAAAATTTTCTGCTATTTTTTTTCTGCTGACTACTTACAAAATCATTTTCCCAAATCATCAAGCAAAAATATAAATGAAATATTAATTTTCATGTATAAAAAAATACTTGTTTGGAATAAATCTACTTCAATTTTTCTGCAACTGCTAAATATTGAAATCTAAGTCAAAAACGAAATAATAAAGAACTATAAACACAATATTAGCATTTAATTTTAAAAAATGTCAACATTTTGAAAGATACTTATAAAAATAATGTTAATCATTTTCATTTTGTGAATGTTTAAATGTATGTTTATATATTGTTAAGATATTAATGTACATTTAAATATATCAATTTTAATATATTTTATTTTATGAAGAAGATGGAAAGTTCCATAAAAAGTGAACCAATATATAAATATGATCGTGATTTTCTTCTTCAATTAAGAATGCATCCATTGTCACTACAAAAGCCAAGTAATCTGCCTGATTATGAAATTATCAAAGATCGGGTAAAATTTCTTAATAATTTTTATGAGAAATATTTGTTATAGTTTTATATTATACATTGTACATTATTTTGCAGCTTTATATTGACCATTGCATTGGAGACCCTCGTTCTCAGTCAAGCTATCCCTTAAATTGTTCGCCTACTTCTTTAATGTCTGCTGAATGCCTGAAAGTAGAGTAGTTTATTTCAATATTCTTTATTTTTTATTTTATCTCCTAATATATTTACATTTTTTGTAAAATAAACCATGTCAGTATAATAAAACAGCAAAGGTGCTGTATAAACTAGGATGTATAAACCAAATTCTGAGTTTCATGAATTTTTTATTAAATTTTCTTATGTATGTGGCAACTTTATTTTTATTATGTCATACTGATGGAGACCTATGAGAAACATGCTGAAAATTATGTTTTGGCAACACTAGTATTTGCACCATCACACACTTCACAATACATCTTGGCAACATTTCTTCATCACCAAAAAAATTCAACACTTACCATCCTGGATTATACAGCATCTGTGCCAAGGAAACAAGCTGTTAGCTTTCATGATGCTGATTAAAAAATCCTAAAAGAGCTTTGATAATGATAAATATTGTATTAATGAAAAATTGAGATCTTTGTTGATTGAAAAAGAGTGAATTAAAATACAAGTGGTTTTTTATGTATATAATAGGATTATATTAAATATAATGTTATCATATACATAAAAAATATAATACTCTCATATCATACATATATATTAAGTACAAACGTGGGTTATTACTATTATAATGTTATATTTTTATTTTGAAAATATTGATGTAAATAATGGGTAAAAGGGGACATTTCAGTCAAAGTAGTGATATTTGGTGATTATATTTTTATCAATCTAAGGAGGCATAGATATCAAAATTTGATTAGCAAACCTAATAATGCCAAAGGATAGCAACATTATAAAATAATTTGAAAAAAGATGACTGTATTTTTAAATTGCTAATTTTAACAATATAAAAATATGTGGCCTATACTATAGGGAGCCCCTCTGTTTCTTGTCAATTTGGAGCTATATTGTTATTGATGTTGGTTTATTTCTTGTTGATAAGAATTGTATTTACAGCACCATCTTCTAACAGGAAACAATCATAAAAACAATCTTAGCATAAAAAGTCCCCAATTTTGGTTGAGGGCATCCTAATGTATATTTTCTCCATAAAAATACAGTAATTATATTAAAAATTGAAGCTTCTGGAAATTCTTTGAAACAAAAATTAAAGAAAGTATGAAGAAAATAGTAATAAGGAAGAAAATTGTAAAAATTGTATAATGTAATCAAATATTGAATTTATTATTCAGTTAAAACTATACCATTGAACCAAAGTTAATGGCTGTATACTTCTATGAAACAAAAGCTGATTGAAACCACTGATCTTGTGCCCTCCATGCTCTTTTGATCTAAGAGGGAAATAGGATTTGTCACTAAATTTTGTTCCTTAGCAGTCTGCTAAAAGCAATTCTGATTGATCTTTCAGCAGACTGCTGGGAATATCACACACACTGCAGATGCACTGATGTTTCAGGTGTTAAAAGCTGTTGCCTTATAGGCTGATATGTACATAATACCATTTCAACCAAACAATTTGATTTGCTGGAAGGATAAGTGAGTGGCATGGAAGAGGCTGGCTGCTAGACATTAGATAGTAAAAGTTCAGGCAATTCAGTAATAATCAATAATTTCAAATAGTGTAAGATTTGTGATCCATCACTGTTGCACATTTGTACAATCATCACACCTTGCTGCAAACAATCACTGCCATACATTATAATAGATGGCCAACTGCTCTGTTTATCTTTCAGGCCTTATGCATAATGATTATGTGACCATGTTTAAAATCATCTAATTGGTTATAAAATCCTTGGCAAAGTCATAATGATGATATTTGTTCCATCTCCATGTTTTGTGTCAATAGAACAATGAGAAAAATTATACCTTTTACAACTGTTAATGTTTTTATACCTTGTGAGTTATGCAGCAAAAATGTGCTTTGATCAGAATTGGCACTTATTTTCTTTGAAAATTAAACATTTGCGATCTTCATATACATAATTTTTAATGAGGAAGTTTTGTGATTAGAGAATTATTATTATAATTAATTTTTTAGGATTGCTCCATTTTTTTTATAAAATAATTTATATACTTTTTCTATATGAAGATGGATAAAAGTTTACAAATGGGTACTACTTGCTTTGTTTTGGTAATTTTTTGGACTCCAAGATGTAAGTAACAAAATTACAACCCTAAAATTATGTTAATAAAAGTGTTAAAAATACCAAGAATACCAGAAATTGGATTTTATTGCGAATATTTATCATCCTATTTTTTACCAAATCAAGGAGCATCCACTTCTACACTAAACTCATAAAGATAATATTTTTTATTACCTAATAGTAGAGTACTAAGAAATGTTGCAAAAAATCTTATTTTAATATGAACTAATTTTCAGTTATACAAATGTTAATCTCAGTTTAATTAATTCTGCTGGGTACCTGTTTAACAAATGTTTCAATTATTATTTTTTTCCTACTGCTATTGAGTAATGCAAGACATATCATAAGAAAAACTCAATGATAAGTTGAGTTTATTTGCACTTTATAAAATCTGTTATGCATGATAAGGATAAAATATTATACCATTTTAAAAATATTTTTGCTCAAAAATTTCTTAAATTATGTTTAATGTATTTGAAAACATTATATTTTGCTCAGACATAGTATTTGTCAGATTGGGCAAATATTTAAACTTGGCTTTAAAAATATCATTTCTAGTTCATTTAACATTTATTGATATATTACCATTAAGAAATTGATAATGAAACAGAAATCTATTCTTTTTCAAGAAATATAAACAATATTGAAAATTAGTGTAAAAAAAATTGTGTAAATTTTTTTTTTTTTTTAATTTCAAAAAAATATTAAAAAAGACTTAGAATATATAATATACTAAAGCAATTTAGCTTTTTTTTAAATCCTATTAATTAAATAAAAAGTTATTAAATATCAAATGAAAAATAAATTGTTTGTGTCTTGTGTTTTTTAATCCTATATAAACTTTCATTCCCCACCGTCTAAATTTTTTAGCATATTTTATTGTTGGATGTTAACTTTTCAAAGATTATGCAAAAATCTGGATTGAATATTTGTGTCTGTCCTTTGAATATGTATGTTTTATTACTTGACATTAATTAAAAGATGAGTGTTTCTAGATTTTTAAGTAGTAATAAAATATAATTATTATAATTCTTCATTAAAATAATAGTGTTACTACTTCCAAAAATAAATACATCTAGAATGTGAAGTTTTTTTTGAATTATCATTCCCTACTCTTTTTAGTAAGATTTAGACATATAAATACACCATTAACTTAGAAAATAGAAATGGCGTTTACCTTAGTCCCCAGTAAATTAAAAACCTAATTTGTTTTTTACAAAGTTTAAATTGGGAACAAAAATATGGCTACTTCGGGCAATTCAGTTGGAAACTGATAGTGAAAAAGTGTGTATAGTTCCTCATTTTTTTTTTTTTTTTTTTTTTTTTTTTTAACATTTTGATAATTTTTCTGGGTTGTTGTGAAAATCAAAGTGTATCTTGTTTATTTGTTAATTTATTTTTTCAATTAAGTAAAAATAATTACATAAAAAACTAAATATTTGTAAATATAAACAATAAAAATTTCCTTCTGGTTGAATTATTTTTCACTCAGTAATTAAGGTATTTTTAAAAATTTTTTAATATTTTTCATAAATTATTATCCATTAGGCTTTTAGCTTTTTATATATTCTCTCGATAAATAATGCAGGTATATAATATTGTTTGTCTCAGAAAGTTTTTCACATCAAAATCATTTTTATGAGATTTGTACAATAATTATGAAATATAGTAACATTCAACAGATAAGTAATGATATCATAATTTATTTCTGCTTAAATTATGCATTATTTGTTTAAAAAAGAAACTTTTATTCATTATAAATTCTTACATTGTTTTTAATTTCAGAAGATGTTCCAACATTTTTGTTATCCTGGTTATTTTCCTCGTAATTGTTCTTATTATCCACCTGGCCAGAAGGTAATTTAATTTTTTAATTCACACTTCATTAAGGAAAAATTGACTTAAAAACACATTTAAAATTTATAAATAAAATGATAAGGCTACATATAATTTGACAACTACTTTTATTCTCCAAATGATAAATTCAACTTCACTGTTTGAATACTACAATACAAATTGCCCTTTTTGTTTTCTTCATTCATGCCTATTTAGTTTAATGTTTTTGTACACTATATAAATAAAATGCAATAATATGGAGAGTTACTTATGATTCAGGAACAATGCTTAGTAATGTTATAAAATTTTTCTTGAAATAAAATCTATCATTGTTTTGTAGTATGTAACTCTGTATATTGGGGGTTTTAAAGTGTTCAATTTTATTGAAAAATGGAATTAAAATGCTTCAATGTTATTAAACTGATAAATGATAGTTTAAAATAAATGCTGTTTATTATAATAATTGTTGCACATTTTTAATAAAATGACAATTTATGTATTATTTCCATACATATGTTGAATGCAGCATTATTAATAAACAGCATTCTCCATCATCATAAGTGTTGGATTGTTAGTGTTTTGGTCTTTAGTTCAACAGTTTGTGGGTTCAGTTCCCATCTTGGGATTGTATATTTGTAGTGGCTCAGAATCCACATTAAACTGTAGGGCCTGCTTCTCATATGCAGATAATAACTGTTAAGTGTTATACCAAACAAAATTATCTTCTGTAATAACTATGGAAAACAAACTGTGAAAATGATTTGCTTAGTATGTGTTCATAAATTAACTTTATTAGGGAATATATTATTTTTTTCAGTTTAAATACTCTTATTATTTAATATATATATGTGTGTTTGTATGTGCGTGAGAGAGAGAGAGAGAGAGAGATTTATTCCCATTCTTCAGAATTTATTTCTTTAAAATGTGAAGATTGTATTTAAAGTAACTGATATAAATTTTGATATTCTTCTTGACCTCTAAACATGATAAAAACAATCTGAAGAGATTTAATTTAAATGATTAATAGGTTATTGATTCATTATAAAATATTTGTTCAATAAAATACTTAAATCCTTCTCTGAATTTGTTTGCTGTAAAGTCTGGAAATATGTTCCAAATTTCTTTATTTCCAGAGAAAATTATTTAATTCATGTTTAGATCTTAATTGAATTCTTAATAAAGTTACGCATTGCACCCTCTTATTTTATTGCAAAATATCATTCTAATTTTTGATAAATTGATGGCATTGTTCTTAAAGTATTTATAAAGATCCTTGATTGTATAATATAAAATAATACTCTTTGTAATTTCAAACTACCCCTCCAATCAGTTATTTTTCCTCTAAGCATGTGAAGGTAAATTACTTTTTTTTTGTGATATATCTGTGTATCATAATCAAGTTAGTTGTGAAAAATTATAATTAAAGAATTTTTTTGTATTATATTTCTCTTTAAATTTAAACAAAATTTTATAAAAATTTGCTAAAAAAGAATTAAAATTTTTCAGCTATCATTTGGTATATTTATGCCATGAAGGTAACTCAATAAGCCATTGTAACTTTAATATGAAAGACTAACATTTTATCCTCCTCTCTAATTTAGACTAAATGTATTATTATTATTTTATTAATACATCAAGTTAAGTGTTTGTTTTTTTTTTTTTTAATTTCACTTGCTTACTGAAAAATATTTTTTAAAGGAAAATTATGCTTAAATTGTCTGGTATCATTAATATGTTATACTTATTGATATAATATTTCATTGCTCTGTGAATAACTCTTTAATATATCATTTTCCTTTTATAAAATGTAATTATTTTTCTTTTAATGGATTGTTTCGATTTCCTAGTGCAATCCTGCACTGCCGCTATCTAAGTATAGATCACCATTTAATGCAAGCTTCTTCAATTCATCCCAAAAGCATTTATTTCGCACAACACCATCTTTTAAAGCAGATATGACTACTGAAGATTTTTTTGAAAATTTAGCTGAATTGCAGGCAGTAAGTAATATCATATTTATGAATTATAAACTAATTAAAAATATGATCTTGTTAAAAATATGATTCATATGTATGTTAACAATGTATTAAAATAGTCATTATTTTTCATATCAATATCCTATGTTCTTTAATTGTTATTATATTTAAAATTACAGTCATTTTACAGTATATAGAATGTATAAATATTTGTAGTTGCTTAAAATTTATACTACAATAATTTTTTGAACAAGATACATGAACAAAAGTATTATCATTAAACCATAGTCTCTTTATTGACTATGGTTTAATGATAATACTTTTGTTCATGTATCTATTGGCTTTTGCTTCTATTGCACATTTTGGATGCTGTTTTATTGAAATGCTTGTCATTATGCATATAAAATAAATAAATATAGGTGGATGTTCAAAAGCAATTTTCAAAAGTAATGATTTAAGAAAATAAATGGCTTCACTCTATTTGCCAGTATGGATACTAAATATCACCAAACCTGTAGATTACTGCACCAACTTATTTGTATGTTGCCCTATGGTCATTTTTTCACACAAAGGCTAATTAGACCAAATGTATAGAGAATTTCGAACTATTACCAACATCCATGTTCACGGTGGGATCTAAAACCTCAAACTATTGAACCAAAGGCCACCCGCATGCTAACCTTTTGACTGCCACCTCTGCAATTACTATGCCAGAATGCATTCTTGCAATTTTATGGTATATAACCTGATGTGTGCATACACGAAATTTGTTTTTAGTTATAGTAACCTTTGAGGCTTTTAATATATGTCTGTTTTTTTTTTTTTTTTTTTTTTACATTTTTGCTTGAAATGTTTGTTTGAGGTTATGGTATAAAAAAATAAAGTTTCATTTTCAAAGTGAATAAAACTCAAAAATTTGAATTTTTGTATTTGTATATAATTAGTGTATAGATGATGATAAATTAAATTTCCGTTTTTTTAAATTTAATTTTTAATTCTTCGACAAGTGTTTATTAGTTCTTTACTTTATGTGTTATTTGATTAAATTGCTGCCATGTGTGATAATTTATGTAATCTATTAAGTATAGTATAGAAATATTTAATTAGGTTTATTTTGAATTTTAATCCTTGTTGTTATCTGTAAACCGAGTTCTTGTAAAAGTGTTTGTTGTGTACATTATTGATTTAGTTTTATTATTTGGTTGTCCTCCCATTCCAGATTGTGTAACAAAAAATTTTTTTAGATGGATGTCACTGCCAAGTTTTCATAAAAGTGTATTTATATATGTTATTTATATTCAGCTTATTGCTTGGTTGTTTTTTCTTTCTAGATTGCATATTGCAACAAATGTTTTTTTTAAGATGGTTACTACTGCCTGTTTAATTTAAAATTATAATTTTCATAAAAATGTGCATTATTTACAATATTGATTTAGATTTATAACACAGTTGTGAATATTTCCTTGGTATTGTTATACACAGTGTATATTTAAAATGTTCATATTCTTTTGATTAAGTAAACAAAAATAATTTAAAACTTTATCATATGCATATTATAGTTGCCGAGAATGAATACTTGTATTGATTTTTGGAGTTATGTTTCTGCATAATTGTAATATTTTTGTAATAAGTAATTATAAAGAAAAACTCCAAATTTGATATTGAAATCGAAAATAATGTGAGATTATAAAACTCAAATTGAGATTGAGAGTGATCAGGATTTTAAAATTTAAATATTATGCAAATTGATATTGTTTATGTTGGCTAATTAACTGCAGGATTTGGTGCAAAAATAAGAAATCTTGCATAATTTGTATTGGTTTGTAACATTTTACCAAATAAGTTTCATTGGTAGCAAGATTACTGCAATATGTAATGAATGTTTATCTATATTATATTGAAGCTGATGTTCCTTTGCAAATTATGAATGTTACTGCACTTAAAATGTTAAATATTTTGCTGTATTTATAATTTGTAAATATGTGCAGATATTTAAAGCTTGTGTTGCAATTATTCAATGAATTTTTCTTGAATAATCTTGCAAGATGTGAAAATTCTTTTCAAGATTTATAAAACAGAATTATTGGAAAGCTGCCTTGACCTTTTCATTGGAGTCTCTATATACATTTTTGTTCTTACTACATTTAAAATGTTGTGGATTTTGAAGTATATGGAGCATCTAAATCTATGTAAATATTTCAAATAAATTCTGATATATCTATAAATAGTTATGTTACTGTGAAAAAACAAAATTGAGAAATAGAGATATTCACTGGCGAATGTGTCAATAGATGCTAAATATTTAGTTGAAAGCTTGAATATTTGATTATATTCTTTTACATTTAGACTACTAGTTGTGTATGTCAACACTCAACAAAATACTTTGGATTTAAGGTTTGAAAAAAGAAGCTAAAATCAACAACCTGACAAGTCTTGCTAAATCTTTTGTTCTGCTGCAATTATGTAGCCTATATTTCATATATTCTAGAAACATTATGCTTTTCAGTTTCATGCAAATTTTATGGTATTCACAAAGGTTTTTTAAATAAATTTTTTATTGAATATCTTAATTCAAACTGAATAAATAATGTAATGAGTTGTGATCATTTTTTTTTACAGCTGAAATTCTGAGTAGGCCACTTTATTACAATTCTCATTGGTTTAAAATATCCATGACATCATATAATGTTTCATCTATGTCACCTCGTATTTAGATAGCATTGTAAATCCGACTTGTAAACGAATTTGCTTTCTGCCTTCAAATTGCATTCTTTAAACGATACCAAACAAAGGAGAATTCACCATTGAATGTCTCAGAATATTGTCAAGGTTGATTTTGTTTATAAAATGATTTTTTATATAAAGATCAAAGCATCAGTTTGAGAAGCCATTTTCCATTGATTGTTGACAATAGAACTGACGAAAAAGCGAAATGAAAAAATAAAGACATCCACTTTATGGTTAGTTTAAATCTGAAAGGACAATTTAAATTTTTTTTTAAAATTTCTATAATTTATGGAATACTAATATAGTATAATTGCAATATTTGTAAACAATCTATTTTAAATCTTAAGACTAATGCCTTATTTACCCAGGCATTAAAAATTTTTTTTATATATTTTTTTAAAGTTTAATGTATTGATTGCATTAATTATCAAGAAAACAATTGTTTTTATTTTTCCAAAGAAAAATACTCTAAAATATTTCCTAAAGTACTTTCTGCTAAAAATAAGTGCAGCACGCTTTTGGATTATACACAACTAAAAATATTTTGATGTGTTAAAAATTAATAATGAAAATAAATTGTATTATTAAAACTAGAAGCAATTTATGTACTGCACTATGTTATTCATGAGGAATTTTTCAGTACATCATTTGAAACTCACATTGAGATACACCATAAAAGAATAAGGTTTATGTTTAAAGATTTGCAAGTTAAATACAAAAATGTGTATTCAACTTGCATGAATTTGTAATATTGTATTGAAATAATACACCTAAAAAAAGTATTTTTATGAAATCAATAGTCAATATTCAGTTAAACTCAAATGATTAAATTTGTTTAATCACACAGTGATGATGAATATAAGTTCATAATGGTGTATCAAGATTATTCAACTGAGGAGGGTGATAAAGGAATGCTGAAATATTATTTCAATATTGTTTTTAAAAATTTCAGATATTTGGATTAAAGTATAAATTAAAACCCAGCAAAATAAGAACTTTGACAATTCCTTTTCATTATGCTAAAATTTATCTATATCTAAAAAACCAATATTGTGTTGTCTTTCAAATTTACCACTTATTTAAATTGTCCAGAGTTTAGTTTTGCCGTAAATAGTCCTCTATAGTGTGGTGAACCCTTTTTCTTTTTGACTGTGGTCACTTCTATTAGTATGGGAAATGTAAAAATCATATCACCATAGTAATATTTCATTTTGTCTGAAAAATATGCAAATTTCTGATATTCATCACTTGTTAATGTTGAATATCAACATTAATAGTGTAAGGCAGAAATAATTATAGTTTGCAAATGTTTCATGCATACACAAAACAAATAGGTGAATGCTAGCATACACCATTAAATGTGGATAGTCTCCTAATTTCAGTCTTTCTCAATTATTAAACTATATACACACACACACACACACACACACACACACATATATATATATATATATATATATATATATATATATATATATATATATATATATATAACCCATTTAAGGAAGCCATAATTCTTAGTCTATAAATAAGTTTAAAGCTGACTCACCGTGGTGAAGGAGTCAATCATCGGCATTTGTAGTCTTAGTTGCTTAAAGTTGCTAGGCTGTCTAGGGTATAATGTTTGAGGTAAAGGAAATTCTTGTAATCAGTAGGGGCTCCCATATAATGAGGGAGTATAGAGATTAAGTGGAAATCAAAACAGAATAATTTAATATTTAGCTTACTGAATTTAATTAATAGTGACAAATAGAAACGTTATTTACAGATTAAAGTTAAATGCGAAATTTACAAAATAACAATTAGACATCTTCTGTAATCGTCTTCTATCAACATGTTTGTCTTTATTGTTTCCAAACTCCTTCTCTCTCTTACACACACACGACTTGGTCCCGCTTGGCCATAGCTTAGCGATGTTACGTCATGTTTCATCTGACTTCTTATCTGTAGAAGAGTTAGGAGAAAACACTGGCGCTGGTTATAGCTCTCTTTTGTACAATTTTCGATCACATATATATAAATTTAAAAAAAAAAACTGTCATAACTTTGTGATTAGTTTGCATGAGGAAGTTCAAACTTCATGGTTAGTTGCAGGGTATGATAGAAATTAATATACACATGCAATTTGTTATTTTCAGCTTTTTACACATGGAAATGTACACTGCAGTATACCTGAGCATATAACGCTTGTGAAAGTCTGCTATATAAGCAGTAACAGCATGATTATGTCTCAAAATGAGTACAAGCTGAAGTTTGAATGAGTACAATTGGTCAAAGTGTGCTAATAATCAAAAATTTGATTTGCAAGTCTAAGAGAACTAGGAATGTTTGTGATGGCCTGAAAACATTGCACTATGTCTCAAACCAGCTCAAAGAAATTGGTCAGATGATTGCAGGACAGACGTGAACAAGTGGGAATTAACCAGAAATTCTGCAGTAAATTGAATATGGGCAATTGAACCATTCAAAATTCAAACCCATCAACCATTAAGTTCTATTGCCATGAACAGTGATTATGTTTTCCCAACATTATTGTTAAGAGAATAGATGAACAGGAATTCAAAAGTTAGAGTTTGGTGTAATGAGAAAGGCTATTTTCTTTAGAACTGTTTTGTTGATCAGGAAAATTGGTGCATTTCAGCAACTCATACTTCACATTTCATGATAAATTCCATACTGTTTGGATGACTGTAATGTGCAATATCTAGTCATGAAATAATGAGTAACATATTAACTGATGATGCAATAACTATCGAATGATGCCAGTAAGTTTTGGAAAATGATTTCATTCTTATTTTTAAAATGCTCTTAATTTTGACAAGGTGTAGTTCATGTGAGATGGAACTTGACCCCATTGTGGTATAAGATTGATGCATATCCTGGATGTGTATGAACCACATTAGAATGTTGTTCCCAAAGTACACATCCAGGTATATGCAAGCTCTGTGGTACCTTGAAGCCACACATTGAAATAGGACACACTTAACACCATATTTTCCAGATTCAAACACATGTGCTTTATTTCTGTGTGTCTAAATTAAAGCCAAGGTGTACAGAAATAATCCCGAAACCTTTCCTGAATTGTAAAACTGTCATTCATTGACAACTTTGATTTTTCAATGTTTCAGTCGGTCGTGCAGAATTTCGCTATTGTTTGTACTACATCATACCAAAGATTGTTGGCAAATGAAACATAACCTAAATCTGAATATTTGTAATGAAGTTTACATATTAAATAAAGTTTGTGAGCTCAGTATTTTTTCAAAAATAATTTATGTTTTATTTCATATAAATCAATAATTATCATCCTACTACAAGTGTTAGAAGATTTATAAAAATTACTACATTTGAATAGCAATTATTTTGTTAACATTTGTATCTATTTCAATATAGACAGTTAAAAATATATTAAAAATTCAGTTAAGTTATGTGTTTTTAATATAATTCAATTTCTTTATTTGTGTTATAATTATTGTATAAATATTTTACTGTAATTAGGCTCCATGGATTAAAGAAACATTTCCTGTGTATTCACCCTCTGAGAATGTATGGAATTACAACCAGAAAATCTCTGGAGGCAGTTAGTTGATTATTTTTTAACTTTTTTGCTTACATATTATTTTTTATTTTGTATTTAGTTTTAATTATTATTTCATTGTATAACAATGATTTCAGAAAAAGCTTTCAATTTCAGTACATTTTTTAATTTTAAGTATATTGTATTTAAAATATAAATTTTATTTGTGTGATTCTATGAATTCAGACCATCAAAATTTTTTTCCAATCTAATTGAAAATATATATATTTTCAGTATTTACAGAAGTTTGCATACTTTTTGATAAATTTCCAATGATAGTCGTTAAATCATTATGCAGCAAACAGCTGTTTTGAATCGTTTTCACTTTTTTGTTGAGTCATGTTTTCTCGTGGATTCTTAATTTTTTTAATGTATAATAGTTTAGAGTTGTGTTTTTTGCCCTAAAAATGTTGGATGTTTTCAATTTACCAAGAAACGAAGAAGAAATTATACTTTTCTTTCAAGAATAGGTATTTTGCAATGATACAAAATGAAGTGCTACATCTAGAGAAATATATATTGCTGAAATGTCAAGAATTGTAAGCATAAAAGAAGCATTTGATCTGATAATTGGTTCAGTGGATCGGGAATTCCATTTGCCATAGCAGTGCTGCAGTTTATTTACTGTTGGCCTAAAGAATTCACTTCAGTTAAGTTTCATGTTACATAATTCAATATCAGTTATAAAACAAGAATTGATCGAATGCAAGAAACATGTTTTTTTGGATTTCCTGCAGCCTAAAAGAAGAATAGCGTGATTCTGGAAAAATAGTCAAAATTGATGAAAGCTTGTTTATCTGAAGAAAAAACTTCACTTGGACAATTTTCCTCAGCAGTGAATTTTTAATGGAGAATGCCTTTGAAAATATTGAATGTTTCCTGATTGAGGTTTTAAATAAAAACACTGATGGCAGAGATAGTCAAATACATTGAGAAAGCATCCACAGGTAAAAGTTTACTTATTGGTTCCCCTTGATTTTTGGCGATATTTTTTACGATAGATGCTAAAATATGACTAACAAAATGACAACCTTAAAACTGTGTTAGTTAAAGCACTGAAAATATCAGGGTTACCAAAAATTAAATTTTATTGCCAGTATTTATTGCCAAATTTTTTTACTTAAGTAAAAATCTATTCTATACCGAATTCCCATCCACAATATATTTAGACTGTTGGCATGAATATAAAACAAGATCTTGAATGAATTGACTATCATCATATGATTAGTGATCACAAAAAACATTTTATGGATTGAACTTTAAAATATTTAAAGACTTTGATGATCTGCAAGATAGAGGAACAAAAGACAAAGTAGCATTGCTCACCACCATCTCCCTTTCTATCTAGCTGAATTTATATCAAAATAACTTGTAGTGAATTTGTGTTGAATTAAGAGTGAGGAAAAACATATTAAAATAATCGCAAATTGTTTTGAAGAGTTTTTATTGATAGAAATACAACATGTAATTTATTTGTTTTAACAAGCATTGTTTTAGATACTCGTGATAATATTAATGTGATTTTTATTATGTATTTAAAATTATTTGCAAGTATAATAAAAATATCCATTATCAAATTATGATTTGTTTAATTTTGTTTACTTTAATTATATGTACAGATTATTTAATTTTGTTAAATACTATATTCTATTAGTATTTTTTAATGAATGATAAACAACTGAAAGAATTTTAAAAGAACATTCTTCTTGTGGTGATTTTCTTCTTTTTTTTAATTTCAAATTAAACTTTTGATATAATTGAAAATTTTATTAATGCTATTTCTTTTACCATTAAAAGTAATTTAATTTAAAAATTAATATGAATGAAAGAGAACAAATAGGAATGACTTTATGGAAAAACACTACCTTTTTTAAAAAAAAAATTGTTAGTGAATTTATTAATTAGAAAAAAGTGCTTTTTAGAGTAGTTGAGAACTTAATTATAAGACAGATGCATCAACTTTGTTACAATGTGCAAATTAGTTAATTTGCTAAGCACTATAATTAAACATGCCTTAAATAAGAATGAAGCTTCATACTGTTGAATTGAAGGTCAGAATATTGACTATTAAATTTCTGTCTCAGCTGGGACTGCTCAGGCTGTTGTTATTTCTGATCCCTGTAACCAGCAGTGCTAAATAAGGTCCATGACATCATTCACCCTGAAGAAATCCAGTACTAATTTAGAGTCTTGAACCAGGTCTTGTGTGGTAAATCCCAGATGAAAATAAAATAATTTACTCCATGATTTTACATGATATGAAATCCAAAGAAATGAGTCTAAAACTCTCAGCAGAAGCTATATCATTACCAGATTTCCTAATAAGCACCACAATTGCTTTTTTCCAATCATGAGAAAGATGATTCAGTTTCTAGGAGGTGTTTATGATGTCTAAGAGCCTTTGTTTTTCACATGGATCTTAGTGACAAATCATTTTGCCGTGAATACTATCAGGCTCGGGTGAGGTATTTAATTTCGAACCTGAAATCGCAGTATCAAGCTCTTTAACAGAGCTGAAAATAGTCGGGCTCACTTGGGTTACTGAGGCAGCCATGAGCAACATTAATCGCCATGGTATTCAAATACTTGTTGGCGGTAAAATTCAGGCTACTCGTCAACCAGTAATGCTCCCCCAAGATGTTAGCTGTTTGTTCATCATTCTGAGCCAAGATTTCATTTTTAGATTGAATAGCATTTCACTTTTCAACTTAGAACTGCTCTTTACTAATGCCCTTCACGAGTTTCCACAATTTAATGTTGGATGATCTTGAATCTAGATCAGCACAAGTTCATTCCTCTTATCTCTCTTGATTTGTGCATACATCTTTTATAGTTCATTTACTCTTTATAGTTTGATTCTGTTAGTGTCACTATAGTCAGAATCAGGATAATTTAATATTTGTTTCTTCTCTGCCATCAAGTGCTGGAGAATTAAAATTTTACAGGAAAGGTAAGGACTTTTCCTCTAAAATTTGCCCTTAAGAATGGATTGGCAAGCACTGCAGTAAATAATTCACTAGTAAAACCTCCAGTAAGTTTCTAGGTTATCGTAATGGGATTTACACATACCAAACTTTCCGTGTTATCAGTGAAAACTTGCCAATTAGAACGTTTGAAGTTCCAGTGTCTATAACTGAACTTATAGGTGGATTGCTCTTATTCACTTTAATCAAAATTGGAAGGTGATCACTTCCTATGTTTTCAAGTACTCTCCAATTACAGATGGGGCTGAGGCCATGGTTAATAATGGTTACACCCAGGGCCTCCCTAGAATTATTATAGCTAAATGAAAAGTGAGTGGGAGAACCATCATTAAAAAATACAAAACCCTTATCATCGACCATATTCAGCAGATCGTTTCCTCTAGAATTTGGTCTAATTTCTGATTGAGATAGTAACTTTTAAGTTGTTAATTAGGATTAAATCATTTGTGGATTGAAAATTTTATTTATTTAGCTTTAGGGCTAATATATATTTGCTTATGTAATATTTCAGTTTTAATTAAATTACAATTAATTTTTTTACATATTTTTTTCTGTATGTCATTTTATTTAATGCCAGGAAAATTACTGATTTTTAATTAATTTTGCTGTTCATTTTTAAGAGTCTTGCTCATCTAGTGCAGAAAATTCTGGTTGTTATTCTAAATGTAAAAAGAAACTATCTATAATTGATCCCAAAACTGGAAAGGATATATTGGATGGAATTTGTGAAAACTCAACCTCTCAGAGTAGCATTTCTAGTGTGAGTAGAATTAAGCAAGTAATATAAAAAAAATTTAATTCAATTCCTACTTACATCAACAAATAAAATATTTTTATCTCGTACAAAACTAAAATTATTTGTGTGTTTAATATTGGAAAAAATATATTTGAACTTGAGTGGATGAATTTTATTAACAATCAAAATTTTAAACAAGATATATATAGGGAGAGTGTGAATTAATAGTAAAAAATGAAGAAAGATATAAAGTACTTCTAAATTTTTGAACAATGTAAACATGTATTTTAATCATTCTATGACAAAGTCTTTAATAAATTTATAACAATGAAAAATATTATTATTTAGTTAGGTTTATATTATTGTTATTAGTTTTATATTATTATTTATTTTAGGTTATATTTCATTATCATTTATTGAAAAAAAAGAAAATACTACAAAATTCAATTTACAAAAATGATAATTGTTCAAAGAGATTTGTAATAAAAGAAAATGGAATATTTTGGTTATTTTTTTATTCATATAAATATATATACACACACACACACAAGGTTTACTCTGAAATTTTTGACATATGCGCAGACGAGAATTTACAAAATAAAAATAACAGTTTAATTTTAAAATATTTTGTATTTTAAAATTAGTCACAGAAGACCATTTTTTACTGACTTACTTCAACTTGTTTAGTGTAGATTAAATTTTAAACAAAAGAGAAAATGGAGTTGACGCGAAAATATTTTCGCGCTATGATTTTCTATGATTTTAAAGCTGGATTAAATCAAGAAGAATGCATGCGATGGTCAATTAGTATTTGGTGATGAATCTCCAGCTCGTTCTTTTGTATTCAGATGGCTTAGAGAATTCAGAAGAGGTCGCAATTTTCTTCAGGATGAAGAACATACAGGAAGGCTATTGTCGGCAGTAATCCCATATAATGTGTCTGCCATACGAAAAATGTTAATGGACAATAATCGCTTTACCTATCAAATGATACAGAAGGAACTTAACATTGGATCTGCAGCCATACACAAAATTGTTCATGAAGAATTACATATGAAAAAAGTAGTTTGTCGTTGGGTTCCCCATTATCTAACTGAGCATCAAAAAGAGGAGCGTGTCAGAATCAGTAAAGAAACTCTTAAATTACTAAATGATGGTGGCCAACTTATCATTTCTAAAATTGTAACAGGTGATGAAACGTGCATACAGTTATTTGACATTCCAACACGTCATGAAAGCAAAGTATGGGTCTTTGAAGATGATCCCACGCCGACAATGGTGAAAAAAGTGATGTATTCCATTTTCTTCAGATGTACGGGGATTGGGCAAAGCCATCAAGTTGAAAGGACAGAAGACAGTAACAGCAAACTGGTATAACACTAAATGTCTTCCAGAAATTCTACAAGAACTGAATGTTAGGGGACTAATGCTTCACAATGACAATGCATCTTCACATACAGCTGGATAAACAGCTGAGTTTCTTAAACTAAAACAAATTGAAGTGATCGAACATACGCAGTATTCACCTGATCTAGCTATGTGTGACTTTTGGTTATTCTTTAATCTGAAAAAGAACTTATGTGGACGTCATCTTCATTTGGAAAAAGATATTGATATGGCTATAAATGCATTTTTTTCCATCTATTCCAAGAAAGAATAGTTTGAGGCATTTAATCTGTGGAAAATTTGTCTACAAAAGTGCATTGATGCTGGAGGAGACCCAAAATTTTGTAAGTATAACTTTAAAAACCTAGTTGTATCTCAAAAATTTCAGAGTAACCCTCATATATATTTCTTTGAAATCTTTTCTCAAACATAATTAAGTATCAGGTAATATAAAACAGATTTTGAATGAAACTTTTATTAAAATATTGAAATTCTTTTTAAAATTGAAAGCTTTCATGAGCTAATATTCTCTTATGAACAGTTAGCATACATGAAACAATGTAAGGTCATTAAAGAAATCAGATATCTGAAATGTACTGTATCATCATCTTTTGTAGAGTGGGTCTAAGGAATATGAAATTCTATCACATAAAACTGTTTATATTGTTAGAGTACATTTTTCTACATTAAGTAATATCATGGAGAGAAAAAATGACTTATAGATATTTATTAGATACAAGCTTAGGGTCATTATATAATTTTTAATCAGTCATTGTATTGTTTTAAGAATTAATAAGTAGGGTTCTGAAATTTAAAAAAAATTGACTTTAAATTCTTATAAGAAATTTCAAATTTTTACATCTCTATAATGAAATTTTTAAAAATACCATACATTTATCTTCTACTGAATTATAACAGTAAACTATTATAATTAGTATTGCTGGTATAATTCAGTAGAATTATAATAGTTAGCTCTAGATATTATAATTGTAACTATTATAACATCTAGAGAATAGAGCAATAACTTTTAGTTAATTAAAAACAGTAAACCATTTTTAATTAACTAAAAGTTATTGCTCTATTCTCTAGATTTTAACTCTCTTCATAGCAAGTTGTATAATAAATTCATCTTAGTGTGGTGAAAGAAATGTACAAAGTTTTTTAGCTTAATTTTGCAATACCATTAACGGTGGGATTACCATATTTTCCTGATATATAAACCGCGAATTATGTGTTAAAAAAGTTCTGAATTTCGTTGTACATATTATATATTCTATTGCGGATAATCTGACAAGAAAATATTTTTTATCAAAAACGTTTACAATAAAGTTTTGAAAGAAATGCCATTTATGTGCTTCATAAAATAAATAACAGATAGCGCCAATATTCAGTTGACTTACTTTAACTATAATCAGTATTTTCCAATTACACTCAAGAACCAATTCAGTTCTTTTGAACAGTTATTAAAGTTGTAATTTGTTAATGTTATTTTGCAATCTGCCTGAACCTGAACTGCTTCTCTCTGAAAACATTCAATATCATATATCATCAAACAGAAGAGAAAATTATTAAAATACAGAGAATATTTTAAATGGAAAGCTACAGGAAAGGCAAATAAAAAGAAAATGTTTAGAAACATGTAATGTAAGGTGAAAAACAAAGCAGGTGCGGTACAAAAGAAAAAAATGTATTCCATGTACAGTTAAAAAGTAATCCATTTGTTTCATCTAACTATTAACAAAACAAAGTTTATTTTTAAAATATATCTAACCTCGTTTTAAAATTTATTAAAGTCTAAAAACTGATAAGTTTTACTAGAATCTTCTCAGATAAAGATCAATATTGTGCTTTCATCTCAGTTAATTGTGCTTGGCGTTGAGGTGGATTCAAATAAATCTTTATCATTTTAAATGTTTTTTTATAGAATTTATTACATTTTTAATTATAATGAATATTTTTTATTTTATCTGGCACCTAATTATCAACAGTATAAATTTCCGAATATTTGTCAGAAAAATTGGCGCGGATTATATACAGGAAAATATAGTATTTCTAAATAAATTCTATAGTTAATTTTAATGTGTTGTAAAAGCATAAATAATTCCTTATTCTGATAATTCAATGTATATTTTAATACATCCACATCGCTACGGATATTTATTACATATTTTTAAGAGATACCAATTACGTTTGTTTAAAATATTGGATAAATATTTTTATTGAATTATGGAATATTTTATGACACTAAGTAAAAAATTCTAAACACAAGTATTGAATTTTTTTTACAGCAAACTAACATTAGAGAAGATACAAAGTCACTCTCCGAAGCAGTTGAAAGTGAAAGTACTCCTAATGAAAGTGATATTTCTTATTTAAATAATGTTGGAAATGAGTATGGAGATAATGGGTATAGTATTACATCTGATGAAGATTTTGCTTATTTAGCTTCTACTTCTAAACAAGCAGAAAATGCTGCAGCTTTGTCTCTTTGCCATGATTCTTCTGATGAGGAATTTTTGAAAGAATATTCAACTCGTGTTGTTTCAACTGTTAAAAACTGTGGAACCATGAGTCATGGAGAAACTAATAGTAATGTAAAGGTAAGGTCTTGGCATTTCTTAAATTTAAAAGGTGAATTACTTAACAGATATAAAAATATCATTTAAATAGAAATTAAAAATGTGTTTTATTTATTTAAGTAGTATCCCTGAAAATAAAATTTAAAATTACTTTGAATGTAAGCATCAAATGTTTTCATTTTGAATCTGTTTTATGAAAATCTTTTATTAAAAAATTTCTTTTTATTTTGAGAAAGAAATGTTATCTTAACTAGCTTAAGAAAAACTGAATACATTTTTCTTATGAGATTATCATGTAATATTATGACTTAAAGAAAGTGTTGTAGCAAATATAACAAGAAAAAGTAAAGAGAAAACAATGGAGTATAATCAGTGTAAAGTATAGTTCTGCCTACATTTTGAAATTTTTTATTTATTTTTAAGTTGGCTTTCCAGCATACTGTTCTAAATAATTCCTTTGGTGACATGTTTATCATAATTTAGAAAGATGTATTTATTATTGGACTAACAGATTATTAGAGCTGAGAAAATATTTAATAACTTTTATGTTAATAACTTACATTTTAAATTAATGTATCTGACAAATATTATCTTCTATTCTATTGTTTTCTATTTTTAAATGCTTGAAAAAAATTGCAATGATAATGTTAGACAGTTATCTTTTAAAATAAAAAGAAGACAGTTGTTTTTTTTTTTTTTATTTTAGAATAGCAAAAATTTTAATTTTAAATTTTTTTACTATCAATGCTTTGTCCAAATTATTTTTAAATATTTTTAGTCATTTTTTTTAACAACTCAGTAACTAAACATATTTTTTAAGACATTTTATATCTTGAATATTATATATATATATATATATATATATATATATATATATATATATATATATATATATATATATATATATATATATATATATATATATATATAATTTATCATCTTATTTTTTCAGTTTTAAAAAAAATAATTTTCTAATATCTAAGAAGTTTTCAATTTAGAAGTAAAATTTCAAATTTTTATAACTTTGATGTGTAGCTTTTCTATTTGAAAAAAATTATTGACTTTGACAGAATTATTTTTGATTTTAATTACTGAATTCATAAAAATTAAATATTTTTTAGCAATATGTGCAGGGAAATCAGAGATTCATGGATTCCTGTGAAAATAAAGAAAATTTTTATTCAACTCAAACTAGTTTTAGGAAAGAGAATGCTCCCAGATGTGTTGATGCACTAAATGCAGCTGAAAATAATCTTTCTAAAAATATAAAAGGTGAGTTTTGGAAACTAATATTAGATCACAATATTGAATATTTGTCTTGAATTGCAAAATACAGGCTCATATTTATGTTATAAAAATTTTAAATATCAGTAGATTTTTAAAATGCAGCTGATTCAACGTTTTTTACAGAAATTAATTATTTAATTTAAAGGGTAACAATACCATAAGACATTTAAAATTTTACAATTATGAAATTATTTTCTCTTTTTATTAAATTATTATGTTATTTTTTACATACTCATCGTATTGTTTAAATGCTAAGATTTCAGGTTATTATAATACTTATTAAAATATTAAATTTCTCTCTGATAGTTTCTCTTTTAATTTATTATTTTCTTTAAGCACTAACATAATTTGACTTTTTTTTGGCATTTTTGGGAAATTTAAAAGCAAAATATTTATTTTGAATGTTATCTTTCCTTACAAATGTTTTTTTGCTGACATAAGATAATAAAGAATGATTAATAATTTACAATGTCATAATAAGAACCAGTTAGTTACTTATTCAGAAAAAAAAAGAAAAGAAAATGAGAAGTAAGAATAGAAAATGACTTTGCTTAAAGAGATGGTTCATGCTGTTATTCACAGCATCAAATCAAATAATAAATATACTAAATGTTCTGAAAAATCAACATTAATTTGCTGGTAGCAAATTATGACAAACCATAAGATTAATGTGTTTTATGTTTTAGATATAAATTTGCTCTATATAAGTCGAGTTGACACTTGAATGCTTAGTGCTCTGGTCTTTGGCTCAACAGTTTGTGGATTTGATTACCACTTTGGTCATGGATGTTTGTAGTGTTTTTAAAAGGAAGGTCCTCGTCTAATTAGCCCTTGCATGCAAAAACTATTTGTTGAGTGATAAACATATTTTAAATCTTGCACCAATATAATTACATATTGTTAAAAATTATTTTTAAAATCAAGTTTCAACTACTTTTTTGCACAAACATTTTTAAAAAATGAGCATTATGGGAAATATATATATGCATGTTTCTCCATGTTGCTGTGCATCTATGCAATAGATTGCTTTAAATAATCTAATATTTCAAACAGCGATTTCTAGAAAAATATTTACAAAATATGTGATATTGAGAAGAAAAATAGTATAAATTTTTTTCTCAATATCACACACACATTACATTAAAATTATGAGATTCACTTTGATCAGCTATTCTTAACCATTCGTAACCATGAAAAATCAACATTAATTTGCCGGTAGCAAATTATGACAAACCATAAGATTATTGTGTTTTAGATATAAATTTGCTCTATATAAGTCGAGTTGACACTTGAATGCTTAGTGCTCTGGTCTTTGGCTCAACAGTTTGTGGATTTGATTACCACTTTGGTCATGGATGTTTGTAGTGGTTTTAAAAGGAAGGTCCTCGTCTAATTAGCCCTTGCATGCAAAAACTATTTGTTGAGTGATAAACAAATTTTAAATCTTGCACCAATATAATTACATATTGTTAAAAATTATTTTTAAAATCAAGTTTCAACTACTTTTTTGCACAAACATTTTTAAAAAATGAGCATTATGGGAAATATATATATATGCGTGTTTCTCCATGTTGGTGTGCATCTATGCAATAGATTGATTTAAATAATCTAATATTTCAAACAGTGATTTCTAGAAAAATATTTACAAAATATGTGATATTGAGAAGAAAAATAGTATAAATTTTTTTCTAGATTAAAATTATGATATTCACTTTGATCAGCTATTCTGAATTATAGAAAAAGTATCAGGTATTCATGAATGTATTTGTCTGATTAAAATCAATGTATGAACTAAAAAGATACCTGTATGACATTCAGCTGTTGCCTTCAGACTTTTTTTACAAAGTACATTTATTTGTATAAAATATAAAAAAATAGGGAAATAAAACAAATTATTTTACACGCTCAGGAAATATGTAAAAGGAAAGAAACAACACTTTGAACAACTTTTTTCAAAAGGTTTGAGACTGGCAGCATATGAGAAGTTACTATTTTCTTGTTTTTAGTCACAAATTTTCAAAATGGTTCTGAAATAATAAGAATGTAAATGAGAAATTATTGTACTTCAATGACAACATGTATGTAGTTTAGTTAGTTGAGGCTTTTGGTTTTAGCAAAGATGTGAACAAAGTATCAAATTTTCTGCAGTTCGTTAATTGCCTTGTTTAACCTAATAATTAAAAAAAATCCAATTTATTGTATTTATATCTAATTAAGATTAAATACCACTGTCTGACACTTAAAAATTTACTATGTCATATTTAAAAAATACTATGATCAACAATATAATGTGATAAAATTGAAACCAAATAAAGTTTAAGTGTTATTATCTAAAGAATATACAGAATACTTTCTGTAATATTATACTTAAGTAATATTTTAGCATTTTTAGATAATTTAAATAATCAAGAAGGGTTAATGTAACAGTGTAAGAAGATAAAATGATATGAATTATATATATTAGAATGTAAGATGAGAAATTGCAAGCCATAAAAAAGCATAAATTTTTACTAAGTTTCTCAGAATTACAAGTTTTCTTTTGGTCTGTCTCCATATATATAAACTTTTAATTTTTTCTATTTCATGCACAATGCAGATAATACATCTCCCTCTATTTCCCAAAGCACTGATTTTTCTAATAAGGAAATGAATGGCTCTACTATAGAACAAGGAGATAATGAGAATAATTTAAAAGAAAAAGTTGCAATGCTGCGAGACAAAATATATAGCATGAAACAAGAGCAGCAAAAAATGGCCATCTTGCAAAGTTTTTTGCGTTTTAAGAAACATCAATTGGATGAAAGCTTTCGAAGTTTAGATGATAAAAAAATTGATGTTGTCAATTGGGAATACAATCTTTACAATAAAGCAAAAAAGTTGCACGAAAAAGAGTATTGGCTAGAAGCAAAAAATAAAAATTTGCTGAAGAAAGAGAAACTGCTAGAAGATAAAGAAAAAAAGCTCAGTTTGAAAGAAAAGGAAATTGAAAATAAGTATAACTTACTTAAAAAAGAAATGGAGGATGTTAATTTGTTGAAAGAAAATGGAGTGGTGGAAAATGATATTGCTTTACAAGAAGACAAAAGAGAAAGTAATGATGAATGCAGCTCAAAAAGAAAAGCTAACACATCAAAATTTGTTAGTTCCAATGAACACATAGAAAAATATGACAAGAATTGTAAATTATCAGTAGAAAATGGTAAAAGTATTTCACCACTTAAAGATTATGCATCTGGGGATATTTGTGTTACAGAAACCAATTCACTAATTGAGAACAAGTCAGAAGCAAAAAATTCATCTTTTAGAAATAAATCGACATATGGCACAAAAATTATTAATTCAGAAGGCCGTAAATATTTTCCAGAACATATTAAATATTGGCTGAATAAAAGAGAAAAGAGTATTCCTGAGAATACTGCTCATATTGAAAACAAAGCTAAATAAATTTTAACGATACATTAATTTTCCTAATATTAACTTTGAGAGGCATGTAACATTTTTGTTATATGAATTTAAAATTTGTTTTCTCTTTTTTTAGGAATAATTTTTGAAGAATGTTGCATTTTAAGATTACATAAAAATGTCTTAATTATTTTAAAATTCGACACAATTTGTATGTTAATAAAATTCATAGCTCCCTTTAATAGTCAAATATATTCTACACTTTTTATAAAGGATTTGTAATTTTTATAAAGAAATTTTGGAAGCAAAATTATATAAGAGCTTATTTTTCTAAAACACTTAAGTGTTTAAAAATATGTCTCTTATTAAAATTATTATGAAAAGTTTTTAAATGTGTAAAATTTTCTGTATTGACTTTAAAGGAAAATAAATAATTATAAATATATTTTGTGTTGTAGATTTGTTTTTTGTACAATGAATTATATTTTACATACTGTTATGTTAAATATAATTAATTAAAAAATGGATTTAAAAAAATGCTTAGCTTTTGATTTCAATTATTATAGTGGTTGACAATAAGTTGATCTTAAAAAAATGAATACATTTCTTTTGATTGTTATATTTTAATAATAATGTTAAAATATTTATATGTGAATTATGATTTATTATCAGAATAAAAGAGAGTTACCATTTTAAAATATTATTAAATTTTACTGAACAAATCTCAATAAAACTACTGAAGATGCCCAACATAAATGATAACTTCAGGTTTAAAACTTATTCATATGTATCAAATATCTTAATTTTTTATAAAAATATTTATTTTGTGTTAGAACTGCTATGGGTGAAATATTGCTAGTTACTAAATATATTATTCTGATGACATGAATATTAACTTGTTCATTGAAATTTATGTTTTCATTTTTAGTTTCCCATGTACCAGTTGATCACAGCAGGTAAATTAAATAAATAATGCTCTCTCTCTCTCTCTCTCTCTTTTACATGAGAGTAGTATGTAATTCTCCAAAACTTTTAATGGTCATATTTAATTATTTTTTTGAGAGGGGGGGAATTTTTTAAGTGAATATGCTTCAACTTTTGTTAAGACTTCCTATTTGGTTACTTTTTCAGTATAAATGCTTATAACTATAAAATTTGCTTATTCTGTTTGTGGTTGATTTGAATTTTCTTGTGGAATAGGTTTAATTGTTATACTTTTTCTTTCTTAAGGCCCTGCTAGACCTCCGTTGGGGAAAATCGAATCCTGTTAATCCTATGGATAATATTTTAATGTTTCACAAGTGCTATTTTCATGATAGAAACTTCCGGTCTTTTGCAAATTACAAAAAACAGAGCTACTGTCACTTCGACGTTCATTTTTAGCGTTTAAAATTTTTTCAAATATTTTTAAAATGTCAAAATATTTCCATCCAAGTAAATTTTAACCAAATTCAAATTTCCTTGAGGTTGTACAAAATTTGGTTTAAAGATATTTCATTTTTTTCTCCGTACAATTACAAAATGAACATTTTTGTTTTTTTTAAGCTAATAATATTTTTGATTGCATTAATATTTTGATACGAATTTTGATTACAAATCAAACTCATAATTATTTCTGAAAATCCACCTCTGTACACAACGCCACCTATGAAACTGGAAGATTTTAAAAGCCAAACTTGGCTGAGTTTTCTACTTCACTACGGTAACCTAAAGAAGGAGGAATTTCTGAGAAAAACTTCTCCCCATATGATTCCCGCTGTTTTACCCTGTGGTTGGCAAACAATTCCAAATCGAGCAAGACAAATTAGCTTTTCTCACTCATGAAATAGAAAAGGCATCTGTAAATAATGCAAGTTAGATTACTGTTTATTAGCATTGGAAAAGTAGCTATGATATGTACTTTTAAATCAACTTTGATTATTTTCATTTAAGTAAATTTTCAAAATGAAATATTATAAACTGTTTTGTGTTACCTTGTTCAATTATATTATATACTACGATTTTGAAATAAGACTAACTATGTATTAAAAATTTAAACTACTTTATGTGTGAAGATGTAAAAAAATGCATTTTACAATAGACACACACACATACATATATGTGTATATATATATATGTATATATATATACATATATATATATACATATATATGTGTATATATACACACACATATATATATATATGTGTGTATATATATATATATATGAATATATATATATATATATATATATATATATATATATATATATATATATATATATTTATTATAAAATAAAATATCTAATAATAAGAACGATAAGTTTATTAGAATAATAGTGAGAAAAATATTTTAATTTGATTTTTAATCATTTTCCAAAATTATTGAGTTTTTACCTTTACAAACATTTGGACATTTAATTTTATTTTCAACTTATTTCATGAAAAAAAATACATTATAATGTATGATTAATAAGCATACGATACCAGCATATTGCGTCTGATAAGAAATTAAACACTTTAAATTTGAAAAATTATATATATCTTTGAAAAAAAAAATTGGGTTTGTAGTATAACTTCAGCGGAAAAACATAAAAGCATTTCAATAACCGAACGAACGATAACAATACATTACAACACACTACAATACAGATGACATCAATGCTCTTAGGGGAATCATTTTATGCTCACAAAATTTATTTGAGAAGAATATTGTCCTGCGCAACGCAAATGACATTATTTTTCACAAAAAAGGAATAAAATTAATAAAATATCAAAAGAATGAATAAATATCCTGTAGCACTTAAGGCGATATAAAATATGTAACTGAAGTTATAGTATTGATGTTCGAGTAGAAATGCTTGAGAGAGAATATCAGGAAGGAGATTGAGAATCAATTAGATATGCTCAAAGTGACTAGTCTAGAAATAGTGTGATTGAATGACTTTCTTTCTCTGTATGGCTACAACAATAATTAAATCATCAATCACCTTGTTGTCACTAAGATGGGATACGCAGTACAATACTGTCTCCAAACAGCTTTCCAAACTATACAACCGCAAGATTCTGTAGAACATATTATTCACTTTGAATAATTTCTCAATTGATGTTGAATGCTGTTTTCCGAAAATTCAAAATTCTCGTAAATTCATTTCAACACTTTTACCATTTTAAATGTATTTGGATATTTTTCTCATTAATTGAACTCTGTAAAATTAGTCTATTTTAAACATGAAAAAAATGATTTCAGTACGAAAAGAAAACTTCATCTTTTCACTATAAGGAAATCGATGAAATTAAAAATGAAATTATTTTTAGAGATGATGTATTTTGGGAGACACAAATGAAAACTAAATTAAATGATTTTTATTTTGACTGTTTTTTGCCAGAACTAATCGATTTACGTTATCCTAGATCAATGGACATAAGAAATCCAACTTATATAATTGAGGAGCAAACAAACAAAAAAAAAAAAAAAAAAAGCTGAAAAATTAAAATCTAAAATAATAAAAGTTTAACTATACGAATTTCTATGTTTGTGTTTGTATGTAGAGTGTTTGTGTGTGTGTATTTATATATATTTATAGTTTCTGTTTTTTCTTCATGAAATGTGAATTGCTCAAGCATTTCTTTACTTTATTAACAGAGTTATTTTAATTACTATTTTACCTCATATATATTTCAAGATATTAACTAAATTTCCCATGTGCTCATGAAATTGTATTATATTTTACTCGTATTACAATGAAATTATATTTTACTCGTATGCTATAAGTTGTATTTGCATTTGATTATTTGTTGACAAATAAACCTAATTCATGAAATTGTATTATATTTTACTCGGATTACCATGAAATTATATTTTTCTCGTATGCTATAAGTTGCATTTGATTATTCGTCGACAAATATAAACCTAATTTATATTTCTCACAATTTTACTCTAAACTTATTTTAATCTAATTTACCTGTGTTTTTATAAGGCATATTTAGTGCTAATCTAATTTTATATTTATCAAGCCAGGGGAAAATATCTAATAAAATAACTGAAGAGTTTTAAAATCTTCAGAATTAAAGTAAATTTCACAACACATTTTACACCAGAATACCAAGTTTTTAAAAAACGTGTACTTCTAATTATAACTTAGTTAATTTTATTTATGAAGAGGAATAAAGTTAGGGACTTGTGAGATGAAAGATAAGAGATGAATCTCTCTTTCAAGCTCTAAGTAATTCTAATTATATAAAATAGATGTAGTGATTATTATATAAATAATTACAGTTATAATATTTTTATGAAAATTACGATACGATTATATAGATAGATAGATAGAAAATCGTAACGTTATTTTCATAAAAATATATATTGTAACTGTAATTATTTATATAATCATTTCATCTATTTTTATATAATTAGAATATATACATATGTGTGTGTGTTAGTTTAAAAAAAAACTTGAAAAAAATTAAATATTTTTATATTGAGTTAGTTTTGAAAATAATAGTTTTTAATTATTTGTTGCATTCATATTCAAAAGCATCTTAAGTCAATGGATCAAGTCTCATAAAATCAAATTGAACCAAGGCACTTAAAAATATATTTTTTTAAACATTCATATAGTATTTTAGGTTTTATTTGAATTCTGATAATCATTTTTGACCATTTAATTAGTAACTGTAAAATCACTCAACATTTGCAATTTGTCTTCATATATTTTAGTGCGAATAATAAAAACCGAACTCTAAAATATAAATAAATAATATTTTCTTTAGAATCACTGGCAGCTCATTTTCCATTAGACAGCAACTGGTAATTCCGGTGTCAGTACGTTGAGCATTTGTACTCACCCACTTTCCCCCACCCCTATTCTAAGAACCCTGAGGGTAATTTGAGGTAAACATCTGTTAGGAGCAAATTTAAAACTCTCTTTTTGGCTGTTTTTATGGCGTTAGTACTTTAATTTTTCAAGATATAACGCGCCAAATCTGGCGGACTCGCTAACTTCGAAGGATTGATTGACAAGCAATTTCAACCAATAATAATGTTTGGGATACTCCCCTCTACAAGCTTTGAGAACTAACACCAGATGGGGCGACAAGACAACAGAAGTTCTCACGTAGGTCTGGAAGAGCCTTAATATTTAAGTTTAAAAACCTCTCTATTTTAAATCTTTTTTATTTATTAAAGTTAGTAAACTTACTAATTTAAACTTTTATGTGTAAATATATTGAAATTTTTTACATAACAATATTTAGGGTGTAAGCTGATATTTTCACTGAAACTCATTTCCTATTTTTAAATTTCTAATAAAGTTTCAAGATTTCATTTTTTTCTTCATGTCATAACTTTTGAATATTTGATGATGCTTGCCTACACTCAAAGTATTTGAAAGAATCATTATTATTTTTTTAAATCTAGTAAATTTGTGGCTATTTTTAATGTACATATTCACATATGTTACATTTTTCTGAAAATATTTTCAGATGTTGTGAGGTATCAGTAATAGCTATTCATTCCTTTTTCTGAATAAATGTTTGGAAAACTTCTTAACACTGATAAAACAGATGAATAATATGGGAAAGTACTAATAAATTATTGCATTAGTACTTTCCCATATTATTCATCTTCCTTATTAACTACAATAGATAAAAGTAAGAACAACTATGTCATAGATATTTTCAAAAACTGCCATTTCACACTTATTAACTAAAAAGAACTTTCATGCTACTAATCCATCGAAGAAAATAGAAAATTTAAACATAATTTTTTCCCTTAATTCTGTGGATATATATATATGCTTCGATCAAGTTATGCATCATGGAGATCAACGTCCATTTTCAAATTTTGTGATTGTTAATTGATCACTCAGTTTTGTTTTACATTAGACAATAAATTTTTACTATCTATAGAGAAACATAAAACAATTTGTCTTATTGTGACTTAGTGTTGCTTCCATAATATGACTTTATGGACTTTGCATGCATGTCTATCAAGGTTGGTGCTTGTGAGTTTTTCAGTTTTCAACCATAAATACAACCCATTATCTGTGTTAAAAATCTTCCAAAAGGCATTCCTTTCACATGATGACTGTTTAGATGCTTTATAACAAGTTTTGAGAGTTAGGTTATCTATTACACACAAATTATTAAAAAAAAAAAATGCATTATCTTATAATTTTTCAGATTTTTGTTCTATTTATCACAGTTTTTAGATCAATTTTCAAATAGTCTGTATATGAAAATTAATATTCAATATTTGTAAATAAATATTATAAAAATAATAAAACTTAGCATGTAATATAAAATATACAATTTAAATTGAATAAATAAAATTGAATTAAAAATGGGATTAATTTAATAATTTAAAATAATATACTATCCCCCCCAAAAAAAAGAACAAGTGTAAATCATTATCTACTATTTTTAAAGTGTTAAATGCCTATACTTGACTTACAGGCTAGCTTTAAGCCTTAATATTTAACCTTTATGTTTTTAATCACATAAATGAACAAGGTAAAATGTTTATACTTTTATAAGTCACTTATTTGGCTACAAAAGGAATATTTCAGAATTTTGAATGCAATAAATGTTTTTTCTTCTTTCTTTTTTAAAAATGAGAGAATTTTCATAGTTTCAAAAAATTATGTTTTTGTTTAGAAACTTTTAATGTAGAGATCCAACAGATTCTTAAATCACATCAGTAGGATTCACAACATTTTTTAGGAAATAGATTGATTTTGTTTCTTTACATAAAGTAGCTTAATTATTCTTGGATTCTCTTTTTAATATATTTATCATATATATGTTATTCTTCATTTGCAAAATTTGTGTTTTTTTTTTTTTTTACATGAAAAAAGATTTTGCAGAATATGAATCAATTCATTTTCTTTCTCTATCTGTTGTCATAACTTTTCTCCAACTCTCAAAAGAATCTTCAGATATGGCATCAATGTTATTTTATCTAAAAACACAAAAACTATGCTTTAATAAAAATGACAGTAATTTAATTTCATTTTTCTTTAAATTGTGCTTTCAATTAACTGTTATTAATGAAGCTTAAAAGTATTTCCTTAAGTTTAATTAACAAAAAAAAACAGTTTTTTAATTATTGCATCTGATTTGAATTTTACATCCCATTGCTTAATATGATAATATAAAGTGAATAGTTATCTGATGGATAGTAAGATAACTTGTTTCAATAATTTGTGTTAACCAACATTTATCATGTGGACATCATCAGACTTAGTAAATCAACTGATGTTCTATTAATGTGATCTTGCATTAGTAAGTCTGTCAATCCTATTATTGTTCAATGAGGAATACATTTCCTTTCTAGGTGAATAACTATATGGAATTGTTTCATTATTTTATGGATTTTTCCTTTTGTAACATGTGATTTCAGTTTATTATTTATGAAAAGTCCTCCTGAATGTTAAAATGGGTGTTCAGATACATTTAAAATAGCTTTTAGTTTTTTAGGTGCCTACTATTCAGTGCCAAAATAACTAAAAGTATTTTTGAACACTAAAAATCAAACATGCTTTTCTTTTAAATTGAAGCAAAATGGTTTTATCATGTTTTCTAGACAAAAAGATTTGTATTTTATAGGAAAAGATGCAACACCTAGTAATTTAAAAAATAAGCACAATTATAAAATGCTGTATAGTTATATTAACACTGAGCTATTGTTTAGTCTAATACTTAATCTACGTAATATCTACGTATTTATTGCAGCAGAACATAAAGATGTATTTATTGCAGCAGAACATAAAGATGTATTTATGTTCCGCTGCAATAAAATCAGTGTGTGTTGGTAAAAATTGTAGAGTGAAAAAAAAAAACACAAATATAGCATTTATGATTTTCTTTTTATTATTAACAACGATTGTTTATAATATATCTCACAGCATGGTCATATTTTTGTTTGAGTAATTGTCGAATTAGCTTTTGTTTGTTAAAAAGAATTATTAAGGGAATAGCCATATCGAATTTGCTGCCAAACTGAAAGCATAATTGCTTTGTTGCTCTAAGTGCATTTTTAAGTGCACAAGAGCAAATTTGATCCATATTAAGCTTTAAAGGTGAGTTTAACCACTAAACATATTCATTCATAAGATGGCTTACAAATTCTTTGAGTTATTTAAAGATGTGAACTTTAAGTATTCAGTTTGAAAGAGCCATAATTTAGGATAGGAAAATATTATGTTTATAAGATACAAATGTTATGTAGGATGTAATAATAAACGAAGTCACTTGTTACTACATAGAGCCTTTATAGAGTTCCATTTTTTTGTTAAAAATATCAAACTTTAAAAGTCATAAACATTACGATAATGTGAAGCAGATCATGCTAAAAATAATTTTAAAGTTTTGATAATTTTGGATTGCATTACTATATATTTTTGAAGAATTAATTATGCACGATAAATATTCATAATCCCATCGTTATTATGATGTTAAAATTTGGACAGGAGGGTGTTGCACACACACTTGATTTCATTATTCAGCCTTAGTTCAAAAATTAGGATACACTTAGCTGTGTTTATGAGTTTTGGTCAATAACAATGAATGATTTAAATACAATGCAATAATTTATTAAGATTTTTGTATAGTGTTCAAGTTGTTACTCAAACAACAATTAACAAATTATTTTTGAGAACAAAAAATAAGCTAGTTTGAATTAAGTGTATCTTTCTAAAAATATGAAAATAGCATTGGGATTTGAGTTAGAAGAGAAAGAGTTTTGAAAAGTAAACTTTTTTTTCATCGTTTCTATTCAAAAACAATTTTTTTTTTAAACTTCTAAATTCTGTTATTGAATTAAAAACATACTAAATTTTAATGTATGTAATCTATAAATTCATACATATTCATGAAAAATATGAACCCTCAAGGTATTTATTCAAATCTTACTTTTGACTTTATAGTTATAGGAACGTTTGTAAAATTGTGTAACATACCGTAAAAAATGTTATTTCACATTTTTTCTACCTTTCATCTTTAGAAAGAAAGAATATTTTTACAATGGTTGTACAACTGATAGAATCAATTTTGATTATTAATAAAATACATACATACATACATACATACATACATATATATATATATATATATATATATATATATATATATATATATATATATATATATATATATATATATATATATATATGAACTTCAACATCATTCAGGAGAAGATGAATGCAATGAATGAATGAATGATAAGCTAATTTCAGTTGAAACTAAAGTTTTGAAGATAGAAGAAAACGTTGAAGAAGCATTAGACAAAATGAATAAGGAAATTGAATGCTTGAAGAAGCAAATGTCAAAGAGACATGAAGAGCCCAACGTGGCATTTATGCTTTCTCTAGTCACGATTAAACTCTCAACATTCGATGGAAAATCATCCTGGCAAGTATACAAGACCCAGTTTATGATGGTAACGGAAGCTAATATTTAAAATTCCCGAGCCCAAGCTTTTCACCTGGCGGCTTCTTTAAGAGGAGGCGCGGCCGACATCCTCGAGACGCTTCCGGAAGAGCAGAGGCACGATTTCCAAGCCTTATAGAGTTCGCTTCAGCTGCGGTTTGGAGAAAAGTGCACTCAAGAATATAGCCAGACTACAGCTAAAGTCCCACTATCAAAAAGCGGGTGAAAGTCTGGAAGAATTGGCAGCCGATATTCAGCGACTTTCCCGTCTAGCGTTTTCGGGCTGCCCATCTGAAACACATCAAGATTTGGTTCTCTATTACTTCATCGATAGTGTGCGGAATCCGGTGATACAGAAAACACTTAGAGTCGTCGATGTCAAAGATCTGCCCTAGTCTACGCGCATAAGATAGAGGCTACCAAGCAGGCCACGCGTAAAGATCAGCATTCAATCAGAGCCGTCTCTGCTACTGATACGAACTATGATCTCAGAAAGCAAATTGAAGATCTGCGGCAAAAATTCCGTAGCTTAAAATTGAGTAAAGGTGGCAGAAACACGAAAATTCAGTGTTGGATTTGCGGTGCAGTCGGACACGTCCGAAGAGACTGCCCAAAACCAAAAGATTGTGGAAATGATCTTCCACCACAGCAGGGAAGAATTCAACGAATCCAGGAGTTCGAATTTGAAATACGTCATCGTAAAGTAATTCTTCATCGAAATGTTGATGCATTATCAAGGAAACCATGTAATGAAAACAGCCGATATTCTTCTAGAGTAGAATAAAACTATCAATTAGTAAATCCTTCGGTACGCCAAGTTACTGATTCATCGCCATCGAAATCAGACCCATGGAGTGATGAAGGACTTAGAGAAGCCCAAAAAGAAGACCAGATATAAATCCAATTTTTGAATTGAAAGAATCTTCCAGTATGAGACCAAGTTGGCAGGACATCTCCACCTACAGTCCTGATACTAAACAATATTAGGCTCTTTGGGACTCACTCCATATTAGAAATGGCGTGTTATACAGGAAATAGGAGTCTGATGATGGACGTAATTTCAAATGGCAGATTGTTCTTCCAAAATCAAGTATTTCAGATGTTTTGAAAGAATTGCATAGTAGCTCAACTGGAGGCCACTTCGGAGTAATGAAGATTCTACAGAAAGTTCGAGAACACTTCTATTGGAGTAAAACTAGACAAGATGTAGAGGAATGGTGCCAATCTGGTGATGACGTAAGGGACGAAAGAAACGTAGCCGAGGAAGGTTGCAGCGGTATAATGTAGGAGCACCTTTTGAGCGGATAGCATTGGATATTTTGGGTCCTTTACCACGATCTTCAAATGGCAACAAATACATCCTAGTTGTCATGGGCTACTTTACTAAGTGGCCTGAAGCGTTTTCAATCGCCAATCAAGAAAAGACTACAGTAGCCGAGGTTCTAGTGCAGCAGTGGGTTTCCAGATTCCGCACGCCCTTACAAATTCATTCAGATCAAGGGAAAAATTTCACCTCTGCTGTGTTTAAAGGAATGTGTCAAATTCTCGGAATAGACAAGACGCAGACCACGCCATTACACCCGCAATCAGATGGCATGGTAGAGAGGTTTAACCGAACTATCGTGAATATCTCATTTATGGTTTCCAGAAATCAACATGATCGGGATTTGAATCTACCGCTGTTTCTGCTTGCATATCACAGTGATGTGCATGAGACTACCGGATATACTCCATCGCGAATTTCGTCTCCCTTGTGACCTTCAGTTTGGTCGTCCACCGAATGCACCTTCATCGCCAGAAGAATACCTTCGAGACCTTCAGGCATGTCTTGAAGATGTCCATAACTTCGCTCGAAACCGAAAGAATGAAGACAAGGTATGACACAAGAGCGACAGAACATGAATTTCAGAAAGGTGACAAAGTTTGGTTGTGGAACCCGATTCGACGTAAAGGACTTTCTCCAAAGTTGCCAACGGGGAAGGTCCCTTCATAGTCTTAAAAGGACTGAACGACGTCGTGGTTCGTATAAGGAAATCCATCTTCTAAACCAAAGGTAGTACAAATGATAGATTAGCGCCTTATCGTAACGTAAAGTAAAAATTAGTAGACCATAGTCTCTTTGTAAATAGTATAGATAAATTTAATATTTTCTATTTTTTTGTATTTGTATTTTTAATTGTTTGTGTATGTAATGTGTACTGTATCCTCTTAAACTGTAAATTCTTTTATATTAAATTTGGCTTCCTATCAGGGGATTGTACTGCCCGGGACGTCCAGTCCTTGAGAGGGGGGAAATGTTACAAATTTATAAATAATTATTGTATTTGTGTTTTAAAATATCTCAGACATCAGAAATACTCACATTTTGGGCAAAAATTGCGGTATTTAGACGTGTTATACGTTGAAAGCGGGTTTTCTAATGATTTGGTGACTTGGCGATATTTTGGCGAGAAAACTTGGTGAGTTGGCGACATTTGGCAAGATTCTTGACGAGTTAACGAGAAATAGATACTTTTGGAAACATCCATCACCTAAGCTCTAGGACCAATATTTAGCGAGATAGCCTAGAAGCTTTCAAAACTGTAGCGAAACTGGTAGATTTTTCCGCCAAGTCGGGTATAAATACCGCAGCCCGACATAGAAGACAGGCAGTTATGTGAAGACGACTAGTCGTGATTGCTAGTCTAGAGAAACTGTTCTCTGTCTGAGGTATTTAAGACCTGTAATTGGAAGCTGTTACTTATTGTATCTGACGAATTGTAGCTGTATAATTGCTATTGTTACTGTTGGTATATTTAGTGAAATTTTTACGAATAAAAGTCTTGTGTTCATTGAGTAACTGTTTTATTCAACTCTCAATCGACACGAACCCCGAATCTCCGTAATATATATATATATATATTTAAAAAGTCTAAGATTTGGAATTTTTATGCAAATTTTGTCTTATATTGAATTAATTTTATTTTTATTCTATATATCCGCTGGTTTCTAAATTTAAATTTCCATAATGTATTCGCAATTTCTTGACCTTTTCTAGCTCATGGACTTTTCCTAACTTTTAAGATTTTAGTGAATCCAGCTTACAGTTTGAAGACACATTCGAAATATTTACATTATCCACACTATATCTTGCATCTAATTTAAAAAAATTATACTTTTACACCGCCATCGAAATCTGATTACATTCGTTTTACTCGTTTTCAAAAAATATAAAAAGCCAAAAAATTAAAAAGCAGTCAAATGTTTTAAAATTAAGAAAAAAAATTATCCTATATGTATTATTATAATTTAAAATTTCAATTTATCTTTCAAAAACCACACACATGGCAGCAGATTATGGCAATTTAATTGTATCTGTCTTATTAGAAGCATTTTATCATCTGAGTCTCAATGCACCAGTCTCACCTGCTTAGTACGATTTCGCAAAATGATAATGAATAAATAATGAGTACGAGATAATGATTAATTATAAATTCCAAACATATTATATATATTTATATTCTGTATAAGAAGGGAACCCATAAACTGTTGTGTATGAACATATTAAGCCTACTTACACACAAATATATATATATATATATATATATATATGGTAGATTATACAATATGCTTTACTAACAACACATTTATAGTGGTTTTTAGCACAGCTTTTTTACCATTTAAGAAGAAAAATATTATTAATGTTATGTAATCAAATATATTAAAAAATGTATCACAATAATATGATGTCAAATTACAAAAGCATTTATATACTGATAATGAAATATAAAACTTACCTTTCTATTATGCAAGAAAGCCATCACTTCTCTACCCACTTCTTTTTCTACCATTTTATCTTCTTTTTCAGTTTCTTTATTGTTGTCTTAAAATATTAAATACAAGTATAAGTGTTTTCATAAAGCATCGAAAATAAAATATTACTATTAATTCTGCCATATAACACATACTTTTGATATAAAATATAAGATTGACATTTATAAGTACGCATTTTTTGCAGGATTTAAAAATGATGCGTTTAAAATTAAGGGGTGATCATATAAAGGTAAATTCTATTAGTATTTACATATATACTAGAGTTTTATTCATATTTTCAATGTATTGAAATAAGTTTTTTTTAACAATAAAATGGTTGTTTCTTTCGTTACACTTAAAATCATGATTACGCTATTTTATTACTATTTTCATTGGTTTAAGATATCTATGACGTCAGATAAAATGTATCATCCAAGTCACATCGTATTGAGACGGTGTTGTAGATCCGAAATGTCGGCGAATTTGCTGCCTGCCTTCCAATCACATTCTTCGAGCGGCAGCAAACTCGGCGAAATTCACAATCAAATGTCTGAGAATAATGTCGAAGTTAATTTTGTCATGAAAACAATTTCTTATGTACGGAGCAAAACATCAATTAATTTAAGAAGTCATTGATTCAAATCGTTAACACATTGACAATTGAAGAGCAGGAAAAGCAAAATGAAAAGGACTCGACAAATCATCCACTTTATTATTTTTGTCCATCATATCCAATCCTTTTGTATCTTCAAAGGAAGGTGACTTTAACAGTCGTTCATGGCTAAAATATTCTGTTATTGTTGCTGCTGCTTCTTCAACAGGACATGTTGCAGAGTTATTTGTTCTTGTATTTTCCTAAAAGAAAAATTGAAAAGAAAATACAGAATATTTTAGTAAGTTTTATTATTTAAATAAAGAAAGTAAAAATTTTCATTAACTTATTTTACAAATGCCCATTTAAATAGTTTTTTTTTTTTTTTAATTGGAACATAATAGTAAAAAATTCAAAAAGTCATTATTCGAATCCAATTAAATATTAAAATAAGTAAAACGATTGGGAAATTATTACTATGGTTTCTCTCTGATGTAATAAAGTTATTGATAAGATTTTGGAAAATAGAGTTCCATTCAGAACGGAAATGCAGTCGCCTATATTGAATATTAATAGGAGTCCAGCTACAAGTCATTCTTTTGGTTCACGAATAATACTGACTGCATTGTTTTAGAGTTGCATCTCAATTCCAAAGTTATCTAGAATCTTGGCCAGGAAAATATGCGTGTTTTACGCTGTAATGTTTTGATAGATGTTCTCCACAGAACGAGATCTTTGAAGTTTATATAATCATACACTAAAAAAAATCATTCGTCAATGATTTCAGCATAAACTACGATGTGAAGTCACTGTATCCCAAATTACCATGAAGTGCTTGTTTCTTTCGTTTCAGTTGAGATCCTGAGAAAGTCACTTTATTACGATTCCCATTGGTTTAAAATATCCAGGACGTCAGATAACACTTCATCTACGTCACATCGTATTGAGACGGCATTGTAAATACCACTTGTCGACGGATTTGCTGCCTTCCTTAAAATCACATTCTTCGAGTGACAGCAAACATGGCGAAGTTGAATCAAATTTTCTGTACGGTCACCCTTGGCGCGTTTTTTAGCCCCAAACTTGGAAAACATTTTTACTGGAAACCCGGCAAACTAGTATTTTGGCAACCCTATTTGTCATTAATTTCTCATAAATATTTACCGATTTAAATTCATTAATATAAAATTTAAACAAAAATTTTTATGGATAATTTAACATATCAACTTTATTATTTTACCATTGATGTTTCATATCAATAAATCTGCGTTTTTTGTTAATTTGGTAAAATTAGTTGAACATACTGTTAGATACCAACAATGTATGAAATATTTGTGCCTATTTTAGCCATTTTCCTCTTGCCGTTTTTCTCGATTGGAAATTCGTCATGCGGTCACCCTTGGCGATTTTTTGAAAATTTTGCCAAGGGTGACCGTAAGGTAAGTTTTTGATGCGAAGTTCACCATCGAATGTCTGAGAATAGTTTTAAAGTTCATTTTGTAAATAAATACGATTTCTTATATGAGGACCTAAGCATTGACTTGAGAAGCCGTTTTCCATGAGCAATAGAACAGCAGAAATAGCAAAATGAAAAAGACAAGACAAAATATCCACTTTATGGTAAGTTCAATTCGGCAAGGAAGATTTATCTTTTTTAAAATCTCATTAATTAATGGAATTCTAAGTTAATTACACAACGTTTGTAAGTAATCTCTCTTTGAATCTTAAGACAATTGCCTTGCTCACGACAACATTAATTTTTTGGGGGCCCATCAAATGTAGGTGTGCTTTGTTAATCAGTAGATCCATCGGCACTTATTACCGACTAAGCAAACCACAGCGTCTATAATATGTTCTTCCCTGAAAGAATATGATACTCTTCGTTTTCTGCTTACTAAAATACATCTGTTGTGCTAGTTAAGACTGAATTGAGACTCAATAATAAAAAGGCATTTGACATAACTACTTAACATACATTTTTGACGTTCTGAAACTCATTCATCGGCACTGTGTTTAAGGTCAACAAAATACATATCATTAGTCTTCATTTATAGATATACCTGAAGAAATCTAATTCGGATTATTTGGCTCAAAAGGGTTCGTTCTATTTTCCAGTGAGATTTTCTTTGCCGCCGAGTTGCTTTGTATGAAGACAATACCTATGGGAAATTTTATCTAATAAAATTTCTTTTTCATTCAATAATTTGAAATTTAAGAAAAGGATCTTATACATAGCTATTTATCAAATATAAATCTGGCTGACGAGAACTTATTTCACAATAATATTTTTAATAATATAAATACTCATTGAATAAGAAAATATTGTGATTGGAGTTCAAATAAAAATTCCCCATTGAAAATTATCTAAGTTTTGGATTTGCCCTTGGATTTGAGGTTACCACTAATATGCATTGGTTTTAAAAACGCAAATATTATTTACCTGTCTTTTAATCGGCACTCTAAAAATAACTTAATAATAGAGAGTATCCACACTTCCTGTAATTAAATCCCAAAATTATTACATATTAATATTAATACCATTTTTCTGAAAAGAAATGATAGTAATTTTCAATAAAAACTTAAAATTCATATTCACATTTTCCTTCAATAAATATTATAAACAAATATGTAATTAGATTAATAATATTTTTATATTAAGAGAGTATTGAAAAGGGCATTGAATTAACTTATTCCTCCAACTGTATTTTGGTACAAGCATTTTGTATGTATGTATGTATATATATATATATATATATATATATATATATATATATATATATATATATATATATATATATATGAATAATTCAAATAAAGATTGTTAAATTAATGAGTATGTTAATAACATTTTTCCTTTGTTTTGAGTGATTTGAATAATAATTTAAGTATATTTCAAAAATTAGCATATATTTGTTATAAGAGTAAATTTTATTGATATAGTATTTAACTTACACATTATTAGAGAAGTAATTTATATTAAAATAGATAAATTACAACAGAATAACATACTCATTAATTTAACAATATTTTTTGAATTAATTAATTTGAAAATTTTCGTAAATATATGAAATATATATTATTTATTTTCTTTTTAATTGCTAAAAGGTAATCATCGATTTTGTAAGACATTGTTGTAAGACCTTGTTTCTCTGACTTCCCCATTCAAATTATTTTATATTTAGTTCAATGAACTAAATATAAACTAAATATAATCGGCTGACTTGCTGTATGCTTGGTTTTAGAGTTTCCCTGGGGAAAACGTGTACCTAGATTTTGGGGATACTTTCTTTAGAGGCAGTGTTTTTTATTTGATGTAAATAATTTATATTAGATCTTTTTCATATATAGCGGATTGAAATAAACAAGATTATTTCAAAAGGATTTTTTTAAAAAAATCATTTCTAATTAAAGTTTAGGTTAAAATTTGAAAAGCAACGTTTTAATCAAAAGTGTACACATTATAAAACATACTTTAAGTTCAAATTTATTTAAAAATTGAAAATACAGATTAATGTAATTAAAAATAGAAGCAACTGTATTAGTTTTTTCCCCTTCCTAATTCCATATACCAAAATAAAAAAAATTTAAAAATATTTTCAAATTAAAATGCTAGCATGAAGTTTATATTTTAACACACAAAAGTATATACAAATAAAAAATAATTTAATTAACAGCATTTCAAAACGATGCTTGGCATCAGGAAGTTATCTCACGAATAGATTGAGTAAAAAAATTTAATAAGGTGTAAAATGCTTAGTTACATATGCGTGCTCGTTACATCTTTGGAATCGAAAGTCCTGTGGTCTGTCGTTCAGCAGTTACCATGAATGTAATGGTCTGAAGAAAATTTCCTCCCCCTCCAGATCAATGTCAAAACTAAGGGAGTGGATCCTCTAGGGGTGCCATCTATCAAAAAAATTTAGAGAAAGTCGTACTTTCACCTTCGTAGTGCTCTGATCAAACGAAAGTCGTGCTCTATTGGCTTAAATTGGCACAGTTAACGAATGGCATTGCGAGCTTGGCTTGTTCAAGTTTTTAAATAACAACAACATATTTAGTTACGGAATTATTAAATATTAGGATTATTTTCTTCCTCATTCAAATGCATTACCTAGTGACGACGTATCTGAAAGATAAAAATCATATTAACTGACATCTAAGAATCGAAAAAATAGTATGAAACGTTATTTTTTAAGAAATGTTACTCCGTGGTAATGTAGAAAAAAAGAATCCGATGTCATAAATATATCCCTTTTCTACCAATATTGAACATACTGTAAACTAAATCGGCAATCTCACCACAAAATAAACATAAATCACTTAATTCAAATTAAATATACAACACAGAAGAATATCAGTTTTAAAAGAGGAGTTTACATAAACAAAACTTTTTCTTAAAATATATATAGTTACTGTATAAATTTTAAGAAAAAATTTTTAACATAAGAATGTTATTGTAACATAATATATGCGTATACATAATATGTTTACAGTAAATTATGCTCCTTAAGATGAATTAGTGCGGAAATGAAATAATTGAAACATGTACACACCCGCCTCGTTTTAAATAATTCATTAAAAAGGAATATTTGAAAAAAAAATTGTTTTTTTACCAAAAGAAACTTCTAATTATATGACAGTTATTTCAAATGTTTTTAATTAATGAAAAAAATATTTCCTTGAAATAAGTGCAAAATGTTTCATAAAATATCTCATAAATACATTTTATATAAATTGAACTATAAGTAGAACTTTTGATGTGGCTTCCATTTCTGTTCTAGCAGTACAAAGCGTTTCACGACTTACTTCCTGTATTTTTTTCAGTAATTGCGAAATGCCCAATAGTTGTCTCTGCTTCTCAGTTTAATGCATCTGTGGTGTTCCTCAAAATATTGTGCATTGACTATCAACAGTCACTGACAGTCGATGCTTAATGTTTGTCAGAGACCTCTCATACGCCTGTCCACGATAAGAGTACAGGTCTTCACGAAACAGCGAATTGTCATACAGAAAATATATTATGAATAAGGTTAAGCGGACTGTTCATTAACTTCATGCAATCAAAGTAAATCATCGAATAATACGTCTGTGATACCTCTGCAAAATTTTCGCCACAACTGCAATAAACTTTATCTATGTGTACTGCTATACATTCAGAAAATAGATTACGATGATGACCTACACTCTTAAAATAATCGAGTGGATTTCACTCAGAAGGAGTGAAATTTCACTTTTTCATTTTCACAAAACTCAACCAATCTCTAAGATAGAAATTCACTCTTTTGAAAGATGCGGGTAAACCACTCCTTTTAAGAAGAGTAACAACATATCGTCTAAAGAGATAAATTAGATAGAAAAAAAGAGTGAATTTCAATCTTTTATAGAAGTATTGCTGATTTTTTTTATGTTGACAATTTAGTGTAGAATTTAGGTTTTAAATTCTTTATTTTAAGGATTTATATTAATTTTTTTTACACAATTAGAATTTAAAGATATGATTTCTTTAGTCAATAATATTAACAGTACAATTGAATATGACATTTTGATTGATTTGGATAATTATAGTGGTTTTTAAATTACATACAATATCAAGCAATTTGTTCAGCCATTTATTACATTACTTATATATACGTGTACTGTGTTTTACGTGTAAGTGTAGTAGCACTCTCAAGAAAAAATCGTCACACTACTTATTTTTCAGTTTAGTTTACTATGGCCCAATAAGTACATAATTTACTTTTACAAACATTATTTGTACAACAAATTGTACACAATTTAAAGAATACATAAATATTTTATATAAGTAAATATAATTTAAGTTCTTTTGAAAAAATCCTTTATTTAAACTATAGCTAAAAAATTATTTTTGAATATTGATAATATGCATTTTTGAAGTTAAAGGACGATAAGACAAATATTTACAGATTATTCTGTTGAACAAAACTGACATATGTTTTTGCAAACAAATCTTGTTTTATGATATATTTTCCAAGTTTAATTTAAACTGAAAATAACTTCAATGAAACTAAGAATGTAATGAAAAATAAAATGCAAGATTATATAAAAAACATTTATTCAATTTTTAATGCAGAAAAAATTAAATAAAAATATGTATACAGAAATTCTTATGTTTATGATGTCAAATTAATATTGGAGTTTAATTTTTTGAATTGACAGTTTAATAACACAAAATAAGAATAAAAATGATAATATGCATTTTAATGCATGTAATTTGCAAAATTTAGATCTTGATCGATTATAGTGAGAATGTATTGCTTCAATTAAAGTTGCAACTGGACCGTTTTTAATTTATAAATACAGTACTTTTATCATCATACTTAATATTAAACAAATGATAACATTTATATAAAGAATTGAATGCTTTTTAATCTTGCATATTCGACATCAATAAATTTCTATTCCTCAGATAAAAATATTTCATATTCAGGTCTTGCTTTTGACCACATTTCTTCACGGGGACAAGGATCTCCACGCACAAGAAACATGTAGGTGATTTAGTTCCCAAAAGAAGCTATTAAAAACAGAGCTGCTCGATGGGAACCGTCATCCTTTTATATACCTATCCCGTGGCGATTGAGGCCTCCAGAATTAAACATGTTACTTTAGTTTCTGCTTCAGGTAAACGATAGATATGATGTATTCTTCTGCACATCAATCGGCCTTATTGATCAAGCGATTGATACATCTGCTGGACGACTCATTAAAAGGGGTGACCATCTTAGGAATGTACTGTGAGCGTATATGATTTGGCTGGTATAGGTGAGACTGATCTGGACTCTCTTGCACCCGATGGTTCGATCATGTCTTGAATTTCAATTTACCTTTTTTATGGAAAACAAAAAATTATATCTTTTCCACTAAAATAAATTTCCCTTAACAAAACCTCAAACTTTTTCTGTATTAAAAGAAGACAAAATGCATTTGGAAACGTATCCCTAATTGAAAAAGGAATATCGGACACAAAAGTGAAGAGCAATCGCAAGTTAAGTTCTGGTAATTTGCTAATAAAAGTTGCTTTCATTACTCAGGCCGAAACTATGGATAATATGCGTTCGTAAGCTGTAAGTGCATCACTTCATAATAGCTTTAAATTTTTACCTGAATTAATGTCTGCCAAAGATTTGATAAACACATTAATAGGGAACATTCTAGACAATCCGAGAAATTAAAAGGTCTATACTATCAAGCGCAATACAGTCAAAAGGGATGGTAAAGTTTATTGATACTAAGCATCTCATTCAGACTTTTACGACGCCAAATCTTCAGTAATATGTCAAGACTGCGTATGGGAATTTACCCATCAAGCCAATCCATTGGAGTGTTTCTAATGCAAATATTTTGGACACCCGCAAAGTACTTGAAGAGGCAAATTTTCTTGACCTTGTTGCGCAGTAGTTAGACTCGATAGTTCGATATGCACAGAAAAGGATGTATATAAAATGCACAGAAATATATCTTAACTATCATAGTGACTCCTCCTCCTCTTCTCGAAATTGTCCTAAATGGATACTTTAAAATTTATAGAATCAGAATTAAATCAAAATTTGAGCAATTATCAGCTTAAAGTCCTTACTAATTGCTGAAATCATGAATCTCAAAGACAAGCTTCTTCTTGCAACTTTAAACTTGGTGTAAGCTACGCAAATACTGCCAGAAAAGTTGAAAGTGGCAATTCACGTGTCGACTTCACCTTTTAATCGTGGACAGAGACTGATTATGTAATGGTTCGATATGTCAAGTGGCTTCGGTTAGTAAAAATATGCAATTTGAAGTGAATACAATAAAAGAAACCAAAACACATAACAGTAAAATGAGATTACAATCTTTGTTCACTATAGATTAACGTTTTTCGTTACAGTATTCAGAGCGAATATAGAAAAACGGTGAAACAAATAGATACATCATGTCTTTGGACAAAGTCTAAAAACTCTCTGTGAAGCGAATTCGCTACATTACACTACTGGCCATTAAAATTGCTACACCAAGAAGGCGACATGCTACAGACGGGAAATTTATACGAAAGGAAGAAGGTGCTGTGATATGCAAATGATTAGCTTTTCAGCGCATTCAGACAAAGCAGGCGCCAGTAGCAACACCTACATTGTGTTTAAATGAGGAAAATGGTTCAGCCGGTTCCTCATACACAAATTGCATTTGAATGTTGTTGCCTGGTAAAAAGTTGTTGTGATGCCTCGTGTAAGAAGGAGAAATGCGTACCAGCACGTTTCTGACCTTGATAAAGTTCGAATTGTAGCGTACCGGGATTGCGGTTTATCTTATCGCAGTATTGCTGCTCGCATCGGTCGAGATCCAATGACTGTTAGCAGAATATGGAATCGATGTGTTCAGGACGGTAATACGGAACGCCATGCGGGATCTCAACGGCCACCTATCACTAGTAGCCGAGAAGACAGGCATATTATCCGCATGGCCGTAATGGATCGTGCAACCACGTCACGAGCCGTGAGTCAAGAAACGGGGTCGTTTGGAAGACAACAAGTGTCTGCACGAACAGTTCGACGACGTTTGCAACAGCATGGACTCTCAGCTCGGAGACCATGGCTGCGGCTTCCCTTGACGCTGCGTCATAGACAAGAACGCCTTCAATGGTGTGATCAACGACGAATCTGGGCGCACGAATGGCGAGACGTCATCTTTTAAGATGAATCCAGGTTCTGTGTACAGCATCATGATGGTCGCATCCGTGTTTGGCGGCATCGTGGTAAAAGACACTGGCAGCGTGCATTCGTCATCGTCATACTGGCCCATCACCTGGCGTGATGTTATGGGGCGCCATTGGATACACGTCTCGGTCACCTCTTGTTCACATTGACAGTGCTTTGAACAGTGCACGTTACATTTATGGTGTGTTACGACTCGTGGCTGTACCCTTTATTCGAGCCCTGCGAAACCCTACGTTTCAGCAGGATAATGCCCGACCGCATGTTGCCGGTATTGTATGGACCTTCCTTGATACGGAACATGTTCGGCTGTTGCCCTGGCCAGCACGTTCTCCAGATCTTTCACCAATAGAAAACGTATGGCCAATGGTTGCCGAGCGACTGGCTCGTCACCAAACGCCAGTCACTACGGTTGATGAACTGTGACACCATGTTGAAGCTGCATGGGCATCTGTACCTGTACATGCAATCCAATCTCTGTTTGACTCAATGCCCAGGCGAATAACTGCTGTTATTACTGCCAGAGCTGGTTGTTCTGGGTACTGATTTCTCAGGATCTATATATATATATATATATATATATATATATCCAGCCAAATTTTTTGAAAATTTAATCACTTGTTATTTCTAGTATAATATATTTGTCCAATAAATATCATTTTGTCATCTGCATTTCTTCCTGGTGTAGCAATTTTAATGGCCAGTAGTGTATAATCAACAGTAATTCTTATGTGATTTTAAATTATAAATCATAATGTATCGTAAGAGCGTAGTTTGTAATTTATGCATTAAGTTAATTACAAAATTAGCTTATTTAATAAATGCATTACTGACTGAACCAAAATGTAACAATGATAAAATTAGCGCTTATAAATGACTGATAATCTTATTCTTGAGTTTTCGAGAAATCCAGTTGCAGATAATGATAAATTCTCAATGGTTGCTCAAATTTTTAAAATCCTTATTGATATCCAAATTAAATCTACGATGGACGTACAAATTACATCCAAACAAATCCATATATCAGTACTCCAAAACTTATCCATCATAGATGTAAATCTTACGTCCATATGTAGTCGATAGAAGGTCATTCAATTCACATCTTACCGTGGACATCGTTATGACGACTAAAAAGTATCCATGACATCTTTTGGACTCTATTGATCTTAAATAGACGTCTAATAGACGTGTATGGTTGTATAGGAATATTAATTTTATGATAATGTTATGATTACATGTGTAATGTTATGATTACATGTCTAATGTATGTATGTTGTGATTTGAAATCCTAAAAACTGTTCTAAACAGAATCGATAAAACTACATTAAGCAATATCAATAACTTTTCTTTTAAGTTTAAATTCAGTCTCACGATCAAACATGACATCAGTCAGCAGATAAGCTTTGCAACGCGTCCAGTTCTTTTCTTGGCCTGAGACGTTTCGCAATTTTTCACTGGTAGAACATATCTGGAAAATGATTGTACATCTTTTTTCGGTATGCTCAACGGCTATAGGAGGATGTACAGTGAAGAATGCTGAAGATCTTACGAGCTTCCGTTCACCAGGACATCTGCATGTTAATTTAATTTCTACGTTAAATAATACCTGCTTATATTGCCGTGGCCATAATTTACTCATAATTCTATATAATTCGACACTTTATAAAATTATCTTTTTATAAATAACATCACTCATTAACATATTTATTCCTTACGGGATTTTTTTTTATCGCACTCTCTTCAGTATTTTATGGAATTTCATATTCTATAAATAATTCGAATCAGATTAAGTAAAACATTTGATCTAACTATAAGTCTTCGAATCCATAAGAGATGGAGAAGATATTATCACTTCCGAATTTTCATATAGCTTAAGGCAGTTATAGCACATAAGTTACTATATAATATAACCTGAAGCAGTAAAAAATTTTAATAGTTCATCACAGTTTACAGATGAAGAAAAAATTTCTAAATTTGTAAGCAAAGAAGGAAGTTCACAGGAGAGGGACGTTTGCAGAGAGAGTTATCGCCTCTATCAGCTAAAACAATTGACTCCATGTCCAACTAGCATGGAGTCAAATTAGAACTGGGTGAGAGGAATAGTAATACATCCAATTTTTCAATTGCATTCAAGTTTATGTTACTCTTCATCAACAATAACAGCTTGAGAGGATAAACTATTTAATAAATTCTGAGTTTTTTAATTTTTAATACAACAATATGAAAAGTGATACAGAAATTTAAGGTTTCTATACTGAATATTTTTTGAAAATTAATAAATTTCATGATAAATGCTTTAAATTAACAGTTAATTTATGTATAATTGAATAATGTTCATTTTGAATTGGATGCTTTAGCATTTAATTCCTATAATTTAATACTGCACTTTTTTAACTTATCATTCACAGATGCAATCTCTGCATTAGCAGCAGACAGCATCATTTGTCCAACTTTCACATCACTCATATTATCATCACTGATAGCAGCACATGCTATTTTTTTTAATTGCATCATCCAAAAGTTTTTGAGCTGCACACTGATTATCAAGCAAATTTTTCTTTTCTTTCTCAAGTTCATTAATTTTTTCTAATAGGTGCGATTGCTTAAACTTTTTTTCGTAAGTAGCTTCTACATCTTCCTCATCCTTTCTTTTCTTCTCTAATTGTGTTACATCTTTTGATTTTTCCATATATGATGCATATTCTGCATGAGATTTCTGAATATAATGCATCATTTCTTTGGTATATGGAATGGAGGAAACAGAATTGCCATGTATTCGAATAACATCATGACAAATCCGTAAGCTCTGAACTGTTAATTCCGATGAAAAACCTCTTTTTGGTTGGGAATTTACATTCAATAACGACAGACATGCTTTAACCACCCTAGAAAGAGTGGGATATTTTATATAACCGCCACCATCTTTTATATTGAAAACCGCATTCCAATATTTACAGATATTTTGATCATCATAATATCTGTAAATATTGGAAGGCGATCATTCACAATCAAAGTCACATCTTCACACATGTAAAGAATCCACTCTTCATTCATCTTCACCGTCAATTCGAAATAGGATGTGAGTGTAATTTACTCAATAGCTGTCCATACCGTCATATTAGATGCAGGACCACTATGACAATACTGAATGCAACCAGGTAGCGAAAGTTCTCCTTGAAGCCTTCAGACACGCAAATAACCATTCTAATATTGCACTCTTTTTATTTGTCTGAAAATGGCATGTAGTAACTGTAGTATTCAGCTCTATCGTTGGGTATATGAGTCGCTTTCTTTCTCAGTGTTGCATTGCCAAAAGAAATCGAAATAATGTGCTAGCAAAGATGATAGTTCCTATTGTTTCAAATGCCATCGTTTTAAGGTTTACCGTAACCTAGTGGTAAGACAGCGGTCTTCGTGGCCTAAGGTCCCAGATTTGATCCCAGTAACTATTCAATAACAGGAGATCAATGTTGCATTTCTGCCTTCAGCATGCACGTCTCTCGGAAAGGGTGCTTGACAGTTTTCTTGTTTCCTACTTTGCAACACGTTAATATGGCCCGCTTTGTATGAAAAGCCTTTCCACAGAAGGCAAGTTACGCAGTGGATGAAAAATGTCTTACAAAGACCTTCGGGGTTAGGTTACCTCCATACCAATATAAAAATATATTACCGTGGCTTCGCGGTAGGTGAATGTTTTTTGGAGTGAAAGGTCCAGGATTCGATCCCAGTCAGTTGAACAACAGAAGATAGATATTGTGCTTCTATCTTCTGCATACATATCTATCCGGATGACTACTTCGGAATTTTCTGGTATTTCATCCCTTACAACCCTTTAATACAGCCCCCTATCTTTGAACTTCTCTTAGAAGTATATTATGCAGAGGATATTAAACTGCTTATTAATAGTCTTCGGCTGTTAAATTGTATAACGTGGGTTGCCAAAACGTTATTGCACTAGGACACTTCCTTGTACCTAGTCCACAGTTGAACTCTACATATTTAATGGAAGCAACCGGGTGGGAGTCTTCTTAATATAGAAGCAGGGATAGGACAGAAAATGCCACCTTCAGAAGTATCATTTCACTTGGAAAACATCGAGACCACGACATATTTAACATACGCCAGTCGCTTTTAGAGAACACGACCAGATTTTCGGTTAAGTCGGAATTTAAATCACTACCTTCCAAAAAAAGACCATAGCCAACCAAGTCACCACGGCCTCGTCGCTTTATATTTACGGATACTAGACGCTCTGCAAAAGCAAAAGAAGCCTATTTCTTAACTATTGTGCCATGATGCGGTTGTACCATTTTACAAAGCAAACTTAACGCTGTGGCTGGACATTAATCAATCATGGTTGGGGGATGAGATCTTGCTTGCCATCCGCAACTCATTGATTTCTTATTCGCATGTCATTGGTTGAGCATAGGACAATATTATCGGAGGATATTCCACTTTCGATAGGCAATACTCCAGCCTCTATCATATTCCAAATCACTTGCTAGTAAGGAAATTTTCTTATGTGTAGTATAACTATATTCTGAGAAAATTCCGCCCTTAAAAGCAATTTCTGTAAGAGAAATTATTGGAAATTTTTTTCTTTTATGCAGTGCATCATACGTTATTTGTCCTTCTGAATCATCCAAATGCGCTGAAATGCAAATTGTTTGCATATTATAACTTCCTTTCATGTGATTTTGACATTCGTAAGATTATTCCTTTCTGGTTTTCCAATTTTAATGGCCAAGATTATTAGGATTCTGTGAGTTTTATATCTTCATTCTGCATCTGTGGTTTCAACCTGTAATTTTATCATTATTTCTATTCACACTGTTCCCATAGCATTCATCATCATACTGTTCCCTAACGTTCATCATCCCCATACTGTTTCCTAACGTTCATCATCCCAATACTGTTTCCTAATGTCTATCATCATCATACTGTTCCCTAACGTCCATCATCATCACACTATTCCATAACATTTATCTAGCTCATTTTACATTTATAAATATTGTTGGTAAGCAAATAAAATATTCTTATAATTGGAATAATAAAGTGAAAAAATTGATGCATGCTTTTAGAAATATCTTTTCTTATTCTCGTCTCCCAACATCCAATTTACTCCGTTCAGCTATATTCATTAATAAAAAATTTATACTTTAAAATAAAAGTTAGTAACTTTATAAGAGTGATTAGTCAGACTTTAACGAAACAAAATATCAAAGATCAGGGTGTTAAAAGTTCCGAAACTTCGCAAAGTACGCCATTTTGGATTTTTAGGAACTTTGTGTAAATTTGTCAGTTACTATTCATGGTGCAAAAATGCTTCAGTTTCAACATAATGTTGTTTACAAAATTTTTGAAAATATTAATAATTAAACTGAAATATTTTACAACATAAGGAGAGAAAAAAATTTTAATTATATTTTTTCAGAATGGTAGAAAGAGTAAGAGTGCACACACACAATAGCTTGTTCTAACCAAACCAACTAGTAAAGTAAATAAAGTACAGAAGAAAAAAAAAAAGATGCGGCACAAGTTTGGTTTGATTTGATTTCAACAGTCATTTTTTGACCCGATATCTAGACCGGAACCTAAAGTTAAAGTGGATTCCGAATCATTACAAACACTCCAGCCCGAAATCAATGATTATTTGCATCGCTTTGTGATATCTGACACGATGACAGATTTTTTTTAAAAAAAAAAAAAAAGATAATCCACGCCTTTTTAAGAAACAATTTCTCTTCAATTGAAGTAAAAAATGTGCTCGAATAACACTCGTTTAAAGTTTGGGGGCACACTGAAGTTTCTCATAAAAAAAAAATCTAAACTCAAATATCGAGTTGCTAAATCACCAACACGTGATACACCTCGATACTAATGGATCTGTGCCAACTGGCAAAGGACGTCGAATAGTTGATAGGGACGCTGTTAACATAAACAAGCTGCTCTCCTGCATGCTTATTCCTTTCGGGCACTTGTATCCTGAGAGCGTTAGAATTATTTTTTCTCCGATATTCATTTCCTTTTTCACTCCATGATCCATTGTTGCCAATAACATGTAGCAGTATAATTTCAAACAAGCATTTTGTTTCTTTGAACCAAATTGTGTGAATTCTTCTGAGACTGAACAATAATCCAGACTTAAAATATGCTTTAGCCTATTATCATTCTTTAAATTCCCATTTATAAAACATAGGAATTCAAGAACCAACTCGCTAGCATTTAAAATGCATCAACACAATTCCCCGATACATTGTTGCTTCTGAAAAATGTCACTATTGAAAATACTGACTAATTTCAACAATCTTTAAAATCGTTTACATGACTCACAAAATTTCACTAATATATTTAGCTTCATATATCTAAGAGAGACTGTACAAATAAATTTAAATTTATCATAACCATTAATATCTTCTTCCATCACAGGTACCTTAAAAATAGAATCCTTTCATCTAGAATATATCTAAGGTACATATTTTCTAAAATATATATTTTTTCAAGACGTATAAACTCTATCAAAAAACCAAAATATAAATTAGATTTTAAAAATCATAAATATATCTGTAAGTATCTTCACTTTTTGAACTACACATACTTACATTTTATACATATTTTAACTTACATTATCTTAATTCATAGGATGTAATAAAATTTATTAAATAGTATTGAAATATACACTTAATAAAAATAATAATTTATAGACTTCTCAGCCAAATAGATTTATGTTTATGTTATACACTTGTGAATATCTAAAATCTAAGAAAATAATGTTTGATATATTGAAAGCAAAACTGCAGGATTCATTTCCTGATTTTCTTATGATATCATAAAAATTATTGTTGAATGAAAATTTTATCTTTTTATCAATTTTAAAATTTAATTTCAAAAGGTATTTTAAAGCATTACAAGAAATAAAATTTATGGGTACAGTAATATTTTAAATGAAGGAAAATTAAGAACAAAACTGATAAAAAGAATCAGGAAATTTAGGTAAATTTCTGAATATTAAGTTTACTTTAATCCAAAATATTAAAAAACAATACTTTTGTATTTTACGATAACAAAACTATTCACTAATGAAGATGAAATTAAAAACAGGCTTTTCTATTAATAAATTTTTGAGGATAAAAGAAAAAAAAAAACTGGTATTATATACAAAATTAAGAATGACTAATTTATGATATAATTATCAAATTTATAATAAGTAAATAATTTTAGTTATCTTGATAAAATATAAATGTTGAAAAATTAATAAGCATTATAAATGAACATTTTTGTTAATTTTAAAAACATACTGCAATTCAAAAACACATACACTTAGTACTTTATCAAATATTATTCATCATTAAATTAAATGAGCATGTTAAATCAATAAAAATGTTTTTAAAATATCACTTTGGAGCAATAAAAAATATCATTTAGATAAACTAATGATGAATATATTATAAACAGAAACACCATAAAAATAAAGATTCTTTGGTTGTTAAAAAAATTTATTATAAGCATACACACACACACACATCACTGCTTTTTATAAATTTTAATTTCCTTTACAGAAATCACTTTGCAATAAATAAACTAGATTTTTAAATGCAATAATTATAATAAGTATTCAATTGGCACAAATGTTCTGTTTTTGTCTGAAAAAACTGCTTGCATCCGATTCAGCAGAAATTTATTTTCTGCATAGTTAGCCTCTTGCATAGTTTACAGATAACATTTAGTATGTTCTGTAAAGGTTATGGAATCTCATCCATCTGAAATAGAAAACTTAAAAGATTAATGACATAAAATTTGAGCTTTAATCAATAAAGAATATTTAGCTTTAAAAGCATATCCTAAATTTAAAAAAAATTGAGGAAAATCTTGGAATTATTTGTGTGTAACAATACCATTAACTTACAGGTTCGATCTTAAGTGTAAAATGAATAAATAATCTATAAAATTAAGAAATTTCTATCTGTCTAAAAACACAAAAGTGTATGAGCTTTATACACTCTTGTTTATTCTCATCATCATAATTGTCCAGACAACACAATATGAGCCAATGCCTTCCTCTGAAGATTGTCCATGATAAAATCTGCACATCTATGACAATGCAACACTTTAATTTATCAATATATTTTAGGCACAAAAAATACACGATATCAAACAAATATTCATTAAATAAAGTTTTAAAAAATTACTACTAAAAACTGAAAAAAAAATAGTAATAAAAAAACTATTTTTGATGAAACATTTTAAAAATAAAATTAATCACAAATATTCTCAGAGATAAATAAAAATTAAAATAAAAAATTAATTACTTACTTGTACAATATGTAAAAAATAAAATATGCATAAGAATAATGAAATAATAATATTTTAACAATATTCAAATCACAATAGTTTTGGAATACCTTATATTAATAAAAATGTAAGCTAACTTCTGAAATACTTTAAAAATAAAATAAATGACAAATAGTCTGACAGAAATTCTTGCGCCCAATTCAAAAGTAATTTCTTTGATTGAACTGCAAAAAAATATATAGAACAATAAAATATTAAAGGCAAAATTATTTTTAGGGTGTCAACTAATTTCTTTGAAAATAAAACTTAACTTTATTAACCTCAAATTTTCTAACAAAATTACGAAATTTTTTCAAATTAAATATGTCATAATGTACAAAAATACTGAAAAATATAGCGTAGGAACCTATAATATAAAGGGATATATATATATATATATATAGTTTTATAGGCTATGTTTTTTCTAAAAAATAAAGAACAAACATATAATAGTAACTAAGCAATTGTACATTCAAAATTTATAGTATGCATATATATTAAATAGTAGTTTTTTTTTTTTTTTTTTTTTTTTTTTTTTATGTTTGAAAATTTTGAAGTAGGTAATACTGAAAATATTTTAACAAGATATATTCATACAACAGACTACAAAAGTTTTTGATAAAGAATATTTTTTCATTTTCACTTTTGCAACACATCATAATTTTTATGTGTATGCTGTTATAAATAACAATAATAAAATAATTAAATAAAATAAAAATAAAGAAATAGTATTCAATTAACCCTTTTCTTTAATTCCTGAAGTAAATAACTGCCACACTATTTGGATGTTTGAAATCATTACACAAAAATTCCTTTACATTGCATTTTTAAAAATGAGACTTATAAACAGAGATTGTGATTTATATGCAATGCGAAACTAAAAATTGTTGTCTTGCACGTAATTGCTTGACTTATCTTTTAACAGAGTAAAAATATTACCAAAGTAAAACATTAATGACCAGATACCTTTCACAAAACCGGCCATTACAATCATCAAAATTGCATAAAATTTAATATTTTTACATTTGGGCAGATAAACAAATTTCGCAATAATAATGTTAGTTAACCCCTTAACCGTCTGGGGTTCTGTGAAGAAAGTGCACCATTTTTGCTTCGCTGTGGCAACATAATTTTGGCTTTCAGTGCAATGCAAGTTTTTCCCCCTTCAGCACTTGTCAAGAATACAAAAGCCTCTAATTCTTGATGTGACGCATTTCCGTTGTACCCTGGACCACCTCACAATAATCATATTCTAATACTTACAACGAGGAAGCCCATCAAGCGCTGTCAGCTGTAGAAACCCACATGTGCTCACAGTTTGCTTTGTGAATGTTGCTCGAAAATTTCTTCAAGTCCTTACTATAATTTCTTACTACACAAAATATGAATTTTTATTTAATTATACTATAAATTATTATCAGGAAATCTGATTTATTTCCAAGCAGTATTCTTGTATTAAAAAAAATCTTAAACAATTAAAAATATATATGATAGCCATCACAAGGAATATCGTATTATAATTTTTAAATCTCAGATATATTATAATATATATATATATATATTATAAAAACATTTTCTGATTTTTAATAAAAAGTAATGAATGAAATAATTATATATATATATATATATATATATATATATATATATATATATATATATATATATATATATATATATATATATATATATATATATATATATATATATATATATAATTATTTCATTCATTACTTTTTATTAAAAATCAGAAAAATGTTTTTTTTTTAATTTCCCAGATTGTTAAAAATGTATTGATTTTAAATAACTGTAATAATTAGTTAATTTGCTTTTATTTGTAATTGATAACCATTGCAGATACTATTTAAAGATCAATATTATTTTTTTAAAATCATCAAATAATTTTCAAAATCATTAATAGAAACGCTTTTGTTGCTTTAATACATACAGATTGAGGAATTTAGATATTGTATATTTTTAATAATTTAAAAAAAATAAAAAGTTAACTTAATTACCTAACGATATATTTCATAGTATACAGTAAGCTACTGACAACAGATTAAATATTGGTGAAATTTTTTAAAGCAAATTTTTCATATTAAATTCCATGTACCGAAAGATTTCCGTTTCTAATTATGTAAAAAATATCACTCCATACAAGAACCCGTGTTGTTATTATATATCTATTAGTATTTCTTAAATTGTTTTACACAAATACTAAAATTAATGCATCTCTCGTATGAATATTTGTTTTTCAAAAGGAGTAAAATGGCAAAAATATAAAAACCAACACATTTTAACGCTATTGTTGACAATAGTATTCTAATATTTGAATATTTAATATAGAACTTGTCAATATCACATTTTTTCCCATATTCAAATTAGCTCTACATTAAATAGTTTTTGCCTTCACAGAATTATAATTGCGTTGACATGCAAATCATTATAAGCTATAAATTTAGCAAAAGATTTTTTTTAAGAACTTTCGTACAATAATGATTTAACTTCATTCTTCTTTCAATGCTTATAAATAAAAATATTTAGGTACTTTTGATTTGATTAATCAAATATTTTTAAATAGTTTGATTAAAGAAGTAAATATTCACAAAATTTATATTTGTAAACATAAATTCACTGATCAGAAGTGAATACTTTGTCTAGTTTGAAAGTATTAATTTCACACAAAGTTTAACCTGTTAAAAATACATATCATAATTTATTAATTTATCACAAGAATAAAATTTATTTCTTATGTTAGAAACATCTTATTGAAGGTCAAATTATTTAGCTTTAATATAAGAATTAAGTCATTGAACTTTGTTTTTAAAAATATACTAAAGGAATAAAAAAGCCATAACAGTGCTTATTTGAAATATTCTATTTCAAGAAGGTGAAAGTATAATCTTTAGTGCAAAGCTGTTAGATATTGAAGTATATGAGAAAAAAAAGCTTAATGCTTAAAATGTAATCACTAAATTATTAATAATAAACATTTCTTTTCCATGATAAAGGGAATTTCATATTTTCTGGAATTTATAAGTAACTTTAACTTTAATTTAATGATTTTAAATTATACTTACAAAATATTAATTTAAAATATCCTTAATTTTACAAAAAAAATTATTGAATTAATTTAAACCTCACAATAAAGACATTAAATAATTTAACATGTTTTCTGCTGTTTTCCTTATACGTAAAAATGTTTGTGATTACTAAATTCACACATTTTTTAAATGTTTAAATTTAATCATTAGTTTTTATGTTGAAATTATATAATAATGTCTCTGAAACAGATATGCATTTCTTAAACATTAAAAGGAATATTTCTTGTAATTTTTTTGAAATTAGCAATTCTTGATGTATATTAATATCATTTGCCAGTCTTATAGCAAAATGTGAATTGAGTAAAAGTTTTAATCAAAATTAAAATTTTCTTGTGCTAAAAATGATAGCTTCCTTGTGAAATTATAGACCTTAATCATAACATATTTTGTAATTACCTTGATCTTGGTATTTTAAACAATGCTTGAAAGATGTGTACTGAAAATTTGAGTAGTGTGAAGCTAACAACAATATGAAAAATTTTAAAACATGTTTAGTCAAATTTTCGAGCAAACAGAAAATTAATGCACATGTAGTTAATTTTATATTATTTACAAGTAGAATGAAGATAGCAGAATGATCAATTGGTGTTTCTGATTATATCAATTTGACATCAGGATTAGCAAATGCCTAACTAGTGGAACATGGGAATTTTTTCAAATTCCGTGGGGAACTGATAAATGTAAATTTAAATCAAATGTAGCACTGGTGTAATAGATGGACATTTCCAATCAAATTATCTTGGAAACATCTGTTTCATGATGTATTCCAGGTGAGCGTGTCAATAAATCACCTCAGCTGGCCAGAACAAATTACTGAAATGCAATGCTATATTGTCGCTTCCCTATTCTTGTTTGCATGTATATATATATATATATATATATATATATATATATATATATATATATATATATATATATATATATATATATATATATATATATATATATATATATATATGTACACACACACAGAGAAACATATATATGAGTGCTGTTTCACTCTCAGAAGTTATTCTAGTAGCTACTTGTATAAGTGAAAATATTACCGGCTTACGAACATTATGTCTGATTTATGCAGTGAAGAATTTTATTTTTATTATGAAGATAACTCTTCAAACACAGACTGTGAATTTGATAATCTTTCTGGGGGCTCACAATTAGTACCCAGTCGACAGTTAAGCAGTTTCGATTTTTGACACCCTTTTATAAATTATATAAGCATTTAAAATGAGATAAATAATAGCAAGTTATTCAATTTATAAACTAAAATTAGGTACATTTTGAAATTAAATAATACCTGAGAGATTACAAAGATTAATTATTAGCAGAACAAAATATATAATTTATTATTAAAATGTAACTCTAAAAAGTGAAAGAACTTTTTAGAGTTGCATTTTATTAAAATTAGATTATATATTTTGTACAAAAATCACAGCAGAATTTTTTTAAAATAAAGTTTAAATTCATTCAAAAGTTTAAAAATTAGCATTTAATTTATTACTTATTTTAACCTTGTTGCCAAGTCACATATTCTTATACTATGAAGTTTACAATTAAGCAAATATATATATATATATATATATATATATATATTATACAAAGAAAAGACTAAAAAATATTAATAATTTAAAAACTTGGCAAAAAAAGTGAAAATTAGTATTATATACGTTGCTTATAAATTTCAATTGTCAGATGGCCTTTAATTACTAAAACTAAATGTGAATAAATATAGAAAAGTAAAATATAAATAGTTGTTCCTTCCTTGAAACACTTTCGATTTTCACTCGCATTAGTTAAATCAACCTTAACCATTCAGTAAATAAGTTCCCCAGCTACGATTTCACGGTAATCCGTCAATTCTGGGAGTTGAATTTGAATCATTGTAGAGAAGCCAGTTGCCCCTACCAAGGGGCTAAGGATAGCCGGAAAACACAGAATTGTTTGCCCAAGTTACCTCGGGATAGCTGGTTAAGGGGTTAATAAAATTTTTGTAAACTACATTTTTGTAAAAAAAGTATCTTAAACTAATTAAGATTATATTAACAGATAATTTTAATTCCATTACTTCACAATTTTTCAGCTGGCTTTGCTGAGGCAAAAGACAAAATTGATAATTCTTTTTCATTAATATATTTTAATTTTAATCAGTCAGCAAGTGACATTGACAACCAACTTCTTTCACAACCACTATCAGATAAAAAATGCATTTAATAATTTAAAGTTTGTATCATGAATACAATTTGCACATATACAGCAAAGTGAATAAAAAGACAAATGATTTATGCTTAGAGCTAATGTGGTTTAATGGTAGAAAAGAGCCTGGACTTGATGTTGATAAGTGCCACAGTTGAATAATGAGAAATGGTATGTTGCATTTCTACTTGCATATCTTTCAGGAGGGTGCTTGAGAATTTTTCAGGTTTTTTCCTTTGTGACAAATTAATATGATCTATTAGCCATTAAATGAGCCTCCGGGAAGGGAATTTATGCATTGCACATTAAAATGTCTTTCGGCCTTAAAAAGTTAGGTTGTCAAAACAAGGTTACAAATGAATTTTATACTAGATTGACAGCAAAAAATTATGCTAAGTTGGCATTTTATTTTCTTAAGAAAATAAAATTTTAAAAAAGTTGAGAATGAATATAATGTTGTGATTTACCAATAAAAAAATTTTATATAGTTCTACATATTTTTATATTTTTTAGTCAGAATGTACAATTTTCATTTACATAGAACAGAAAAACATTTGAAACAAAAATTGTTTTATTTCATAATTTTAGCTAGCCAATTTCCTAAAGTGTATTTAAATTATGCGAAACTTTTTAAAAACTAAGAATTTGATTAGTTTTGCACAAATGTTTAAAATAGTTTTGTAATATTTTTTTCCAATGGCAGAGATTGTGGACAGTTACAACTGCAACAGAGTCTATTAATCTATTGTTCTCTGATATACCAAAGGAACCGGCCAGAAACAGCGACCTCTTAGACACCGAGATATTGTCCCACGTGCACCACAGGGGGTGGGTCACCATCGCAACCTCACACATGCCATAGGGACCTGTTTATAGGGTACACATCATTCATACTTCATTCACACACACAAGGAAAGGACAAAGACAGGATAGAGAAAGTACATCCAATGCCTGAACCGGGATTCGAGCCCAGGACCTTCCTATCCGTAGTCAGGCATGCTGAGCATTAGACAAGTTGGCAGACTAGTTTTGTAATATTAAATACAATATATATAACACTTGTTTTCCTTGTTTTTTTATTCAGCAAAAATGATTTGGCATGAAGAGATTCTACTAACCTTTAGGTAACAAATAAAAACCACATTTATGAACTAAAGATTGAGCTTTGAAATGCTTTTTTCTTTATCCAAAACTATGTTTTTCCTGCTGTGTCACCTTTGACAACTGATAATAATTAAAATTTGCATCTAGTTTTGATATATGCCATGCAAAGTACTTAAATGGCATTCTTTATGTAAAAGAAAAATTATTTAAGTACTCTGAAGGATTTGGCAAAAATTCTTTTAATATCATATATTTGAAGTTATTTAAATCATTAATATACATCACCTATACCACTAAATTAGTAATATTTTCATTAAAAATTCTAGCAGAATTTCTTGGTATTTTTAACTCAAAATTAGCGATTTGGTAGCATAGTCTGTAAATGCAGATCATGTGACACTTTGAATTTTGATAAAATTCATTTGCTTTGAGAGCAGCTACTTTACTATTACCAAATTCCAAAAACTTAAGTACTGGCCTTCAAAGGAAAGAAAAATAATAAATTGTCAACCTTTTATTTAAAAAAACATAGAATTTATTAAGCAAATAGTTGAAACATTAACCTTCTCTCTTCTACTGACACAACATTGTAGATTAGGGCCTTCAACAGAAGTTTCTTTCATTTTGTAAAACAGTTAACAAGTTTTATCAAATTATAATTTTCTTACCTATGTCATTCATATAGAGACAATATTTAAAGAAGCTACTTATAAGACTTATCAGTAATTTTTCCAATGAAAAAACTTTAACTTTTGAAACCTGAAGTATTATTTTTCATTTAATAATTAAATTAATTTTCAAACAAATACTTAAAAAGAGCAGCCTTTACCTTTTCATTAGTGCACTGACGGATAGATGTCGTCAATTTATCAACATCTTCTGGTGAAAGGCTTGATTGAAATGCATTTTTCAAATAATTTATTCCATATTCATCATGAATTGTAATAGGAACCATGATTTCAGCCAAATATTTCCATATTTGAGGTTTGTCCTTTTTAAATTCATCAATATGGAAGAAAACAATGTTGAACCTGAAATGTAAAACTTTATCTAATCTATCTTTTTTCCACATTAAAGTATTACAAGTAAATGTTGCGATAAATTTTAGAAAATACCAAAGTTTAATCTTTGATTTGAACATTAGATAAATTTTTATCATTGAGTTAAATTTTCAAAGATTAAAATTTTAGCAAATTATAACTGATAAAAATTAATATATTGAAGCCAAATAATGGAAATATTAAAAACTGAATTTTTTCACTACTTAGCTTCAATGTATATTATTTAGTCTCATATATATTAATATTAATATAAACACAAGTTATCAAAGGATTCGTATTACAAAAAGAAAATTTTTCAGGGAATTAGAATTTTAAAATTATATTAATTAAAATTGCTGAATGCAGAGAAACACTTCTGTACTATGTGGAAAATAAAATTTATTATATTAAAATGTAATATTAACAAATATTTTTCATTGAAAAATTATAGAATTTTTAAATTAAGCAGTTTCATTAACTTATAATCAAAAACATTTTCCCATTTTCCCTTTCACAATTTCTATTGTTCACTAATGATGTAAGATGGTAATAACCTTAAAATAAAATTAGGCTGTAAAAAAGGGGATATAAAATAATAATACCCTTCCAGCAAAATTATAATAAATTCTAGTAAATAACGGAAGTAGTAAAATAAGTCAAAAGATCTCCTACTTCATTCTTGCTACTACATTAAGAGGACTCACACATTTTCAGTACAAACAAAATGATATCAATTAATGTATTGTTAAAAGATTAAATCATCATAGTGTCTAAGCATTAAAGAAAATATTAATATTTAAAAGTTTCTTACCATGAAGAATTAGTATTTTAATTTCTATTTAATCAGTGAAATATATCTGTGTCAACTGTTATGAAATAAGTTAATGAAACATGGCAAAAATTACAGTTGCATAACAAACTTTCTTTAACAACTTTTACTGAAATATGATCTTATGATTCTTAATTTTAAATTATCAGAAAGCATTTAATTCATCAATTGAGATCAATCGCATGATTTTCTCTTCAATGTGTTGAATATGAAATATTTATTATATAGTGTAACAATATATCTAACACAGTATTTTCATATAGATGTATGTGTTAACTTTTACTTTTACAAGTCATTATCATTAGAATTATTTTTAATTTAAATAATAACAGCAGATATTATGATCCTGATCTGTGATCACTTTTAAACTCTCTCTCAATATATATAACTTTGAAAAATTAAACAATAGACATTTTCTCAATATAAGCCTTTAATAAAAAAGATTACTCTAGTGAGTCTAAAAAAATCTAATGATAAAAAATGTTTACACTTCATTTTGATTTTCAAATAAACTAGAAAGAGATGACGAAGCAAATGCATATTTATGAATAAAATGTATAATATTGTAATTTTGTATGCTTCAACATTTCAAATGCATATATTGATGAATGCAGTTGCAATACAATAATCAATTTAGATTTTTATGTCAAAAGTTTTAATCTATTTCATAAATATTACTTATAGCTTAAAAGAGAATAATAACATATTGACATCACAAATAAAACCAAAGAAAGTATCATTTATTTTATTTTTATCATAAACGGAAAAATTGACAACTAAAATGAAAGGAATAATTTAAATTTTTTGCATGAATTTAGGTTTTTCTTCATATAAATAGCTAATGAAGCTAATAAATCTAAACAAAATAATAAAATTTAAAAAAATTAATATATTTTGCTTCATTTTTCAAAAAATTTTATTTTGAAAAATATATCAAAATATACTTTTCTCATTACAAAAAAAAAAAAAAAAAATTTAAACATGCAATAAGAGAAATTAACTATATGTAAATAATACAGAAATAATCAATATGAATAATTTTAAGTTTATAAGAAATTTGCAAGTGACTTTAAAATATTTATGGATACTTATTCGCATTCAGATTAACAGACGTTCAAAATAAAATAATTCATAAAAATGAAAAAAAGACAGTGTAGAGCATATTCAATATTAATTCTGCAGAAAAATGATTTTAATTTATGTATGAAGTACCATTCACAAAAAACAAGACTATAAAATAATTATTCCTTTTCATCACTGTCAATTAAAAATATAACTTTAAGAATTGAAATATCATTGAAACTCAGTTTAATGAAATAACTATATTATCTTTTCTACTACAGTTGTAAAGTAATAAAAAAAACAAATATAAAGACTATAGAGCAAGTTATTTTTATCAAGTATATAGAATGCATTACTAAAGATTTTCCAACTCTTCAGTAATACATTTAATAATGGTAATTTTTAAGAGAGAAGTGATTACTTCATATCCTAAATATATAATATGTATCTGAAAATAGACATTCTTTTATTTAGGCATATTTTCAATAGATTTTTTTTTTTTTTTTGCAACAAATATTTGCACGATTGTTTTATTTTAATCTTTTAAAGTCTGTAACAAATCCTTCAAATTGAATTTGAGATGGCAATAAAAGAATGCATGCATGCTTGTTATAAAAAAATTTAAAAACTTTGATTTAAAGCAACTTAAGAAATTATGAGAGAATTAACTATAAAAGAGTTAAGTCATAATAATTCAATAATAATAAAATATGAGAAGTATGATGAATTTAGTCTGAAACAAAAGTTATAGTATCTATTAACTCAAACTCTATGATTTTCAGTGAAAGTAATAATGAAATAAAACTCAAAATTTTATGAGATTTTCGAAAATATAAAGAAATTACAAGGAATTCTTATTTCAGTCAATGCTTTTTCTTTATTTTTTAGCTTCATTTGATTACTTTCTATAATGAAATTATGAGTTAAGTATAAAATACTTAACTCATAATTTCATTATAGAAAAGTGCAATTTGACAATAAATTTAATTATATATGTCGTACAAAAATTATATATGTCAGTTTATTTCTTGTGATTTTGTTTCAGCAGTCTTCCTTCTCATAAATTTCTATCCCTTTTTATTTTTTGCTTTGTGCTGAAGTACAAGATAACAATTTTCAATATTTACAAATTAACATATTTCCTAAATAACAATGTTTTATGAAAAACTAAAATTAAAAATTTACAAACCCATTTTTGTATTCTTCAAATGTGATAAGTTTCTCATTAAGTAATGTGAATAATAATTGGCCAATTGAAGCTCTAGCTTTATTAGTTCCTTCTACTGCAATATTAACTGCTGATTTAAGAAATATGCTGATGGTACCAGGAGAAAAAGTTTCTGCTATAGACTTGAGAGTTGCCTGTAAATGAAAATATATTATTAAAAAGAAATTTTATTCAAAATAATAATAAATTGTAGCTAACTTATAGTTTCAAGTAATTTGTTCCCCTATAAGAATAACTGTGACATTAAATTAAAATTTGTATACTAAAAAAGGAATTTAAAGATAATTTCTAGAAAATTTGAAACATTCATACAGGAGAAGCAATTTAAAGGATAATACATGATTTTTTATGCACTAGAAGATAGCAGATACAATGTAAAGAATATATTAAGAAAATCATTTTGAAGACTTAAGTCTGTTTATTTTCAGTTATAATTAAACATAACATTTTTATCGAAAATAAATGAGTAAGGTGTATCAAAATCAAAAATATTCAAAAGTTTGAATTTCTCTTCAAAACTTTTACAGCAAACATTGTTATAAAAACATAATTATCATGCAACATTAATTAACTGAACTTAATTGTTAACAGAAAAATTTAACAGTCCAACTGTCTACCACCATTCATGCATTTATAGAAGATAAGCAATAAGATAATTTATAATTTTATAAAAACACTGAAACATATTTAATTTTAAATTAAGTTTAAGGATAACAATCTATTTAAATTCACTGGTCAAATTTTAAAAATTTAAATAAAAAATTTTCTTAAATCTTTAATGATTACTTAACCACAGAATAAAAGAAAATATCCATTGAAAAGTTAAGTGTAAATTATAACTGATAAAAATGACAGGTAAATAATTTTTGGAAAAGAGAAAGTTTGATTACTGATTTCTTGAGAACTGAACCACACTGGAACAAAATCTGCCAGACTACACAATGAAAAATGGATTCTTGTTTTATTGACAACTCAGAAAAGTTTTAAAAAGTTGAAAGTTTCAAAGTACTTCTAAATATAAAAAATAGCAAATATGCTAATAGGCATTAGTGCATATCAGCAGAACTGCATACCTAGGAAAACACTAAATAAATCAGAGTTTAAATTTATGAATGAAATAGTTCTGAAATTTGAAATACTAATATTATTTAATTTTATTTAAAGTAGAAAATGTAATAATGTATATGGAAATCACTTTCAGATTCAAAGTTTTACACAGATGATAAGACGCAAAACTTTTTGAAGGAAATAGCTAAAAACTATACTTCACTAACGAAAAATAATAAGCTGATATCAGCTGAGTAAATAAACTAATTCATGACAGTAATGAAGAAGATTATTAAAAAATATAATGGAAAATATAGTAACCATAATCAATGTAAGAAATTCAAAATCCATAATACAAGATAGAAATTTTTATTCTGTGACGCCAAAAATAAAACGTATAAAATCAGACTCTCAAGAACAATTCAATATAACTTCATAATCAAACACAATTACCACATAAAAAAATATCCATAGTAAAGGTATTGATAGCTTTTTGCATTACTGTATACTTCTAAAAGTAATTTAAAATTCCTGCTCAAATATAGTTAAAATATAATAATTATAATAACACTTCAATTAAAGTAATTTAAAGTTAATTAAAGTTAACTTGAAGTAATCTCTGCAATAGAGAAAATTTATATATAATTAAAATAATTGGCTATTAACTAGTCAACAAATGCTGGACAACGAAATTTCCTTTATTTCTATATACAATTATAATTTGCAGTTATATATATATATATATATATAATTACATACCATATTTAATAAACAGACAAGAAAAATTAAGCACAGAACTTAAAATATTTATATTTTACATACAAAATCAAATTACTGTAAATTAAAAACATATAAATAAAATGCAAAATTTAACCAATTCTATGAAATTTAAAGGGTAAAATCTCTAAAATTAAGACTACTCTTTTTTCCAATCTTTTGATTCTTAAAACTAATAGAAATAAAAAAGTTCACTTTCAGTTGATTTTTGAGATAAATAACACATATTTTGAATTGTTAGAATGAGAAAATTTTACAAAATGAAACTAACTAGGCATCTATTTTTTTTCAAGATTTTTACAGAAAAAAGATAAACAAATAAAACAGAAGTTTTTAAATTTTAATACATATATATATATAGTAAAAAAGCCACAGTGAATGAATAGCATATTATACCTGACTTCACTAAGCTGCTTTGAAAGTAAAAGAATATTGTAAACTAAATGATAAAACACATTTTTTTTTTTATTCTTTGTAATATTATTTAATAACAAAAAACATACTTTTAAATCATTTCGATGTAAAAATCCTTCAATCAAACTTTTGCATTTTGTTTCTGCTTGATTTTCATCTAATTCAGGACCTGATAATTTTAACTCTAAATGAAATATGGAAAAATTAGCAAAAAATAATTTCAAATAATGAATAAATACGTTAAATTATGAATATTATTTATCGCATATTGGATATTAAAAGTACAGTTGTAGTTAGGAATTGTGATAAGTTACATTCAATTCTGAATCATTTGAAATTTAAAAATCAGTAAAAATATGAATTTTATAAACTATGTAATAAAGTTCTAATTTTATTTCATTTATCTTTACTTAACAATGTTTTTAACTTAATAGATTAATGACTTTTTCCATATCTAGAGTGCTATAACACAAATATTTACTTCTCTATAATAGTAAATGTAACCACGGTATGCATTCTTTTGAAATAAATACCTAATAATGAATTCCAAACTTTAAAAGTAAAAAACTGTAAAACATTTTACTTCATGGAAAAAAAAAGATTCTAAGTAGTAACTTACAGACCAATAATAAAAATTAATTTAACTTTCAGTTAAAAAACATTTTGAAATAAAAATTAATAAAATAAATTACTAACAAATAATTCCATAACAAAATACTATTTTAAAACCAAAAAACTTTAATTTGAACCATTTATACAAAACTATAATAGCAGAAACTTGAAAAAAAAAATAACAATTCAAAAATTTTTTTTTAATTTTTATTTATTATTTTTTATAGAAGCTTTTTGAATTGCCTGAGAATTTTAAAATCAATTATAATTAATCTTTAGCAACTAATTTATAAATTATTGGCTGAATATTTTTTTTCAGTGTTAGACTTATTCTCAAAACGAGAGATTTTCACCTTAAAACATAGCAATATATTATGAATCAATTTCCCTTTCTGGAAATGAGATGATACAATGATGGGAATAGAAAAGTAATCATTTTCAAAATTCTAGATAATTAATTTACTTACATTATGAAACACAAATTTAAAATACCATTAGCTGAACAAACATAATTAGGTGAACACTTTCAAATTTTGATTTTGTTTTGGACTTATCAGAAAAATATAACAATTTTTATTATACATGTATAAATTTGTCTGACTGCACTACTTTTTTTTATCTGTTAAAGCATTATGCATTAATATAATAATTTTGAAATTTAAAATACATATTATGGGCATAATTTTGAAATTTAAAATACATATTATGGGCATAATTTTGAAATTTAAAATAGAACTGCCAATTACATAAAACTATTAATTTAAAATTATTTAATGGTTATAAGTTTTCAAGAAGTGTTCCTCGTTTGATTCCTATTATTGTCTTCCTATTAGCACTTTACACTGAAGAGTTCTATTTTTCATAGAGAAAATTTCAAAATGTACAATTTTATGTTGTTGAAATATTCCTACATAAAATGTTTCTTAGTAATATTTTAAACTGGTCATTTCATTTCATCAATAACTTCTATTAATTAGAAAGAAAACATCCTACTCACAAGGAGATGGTGAATGGTTATCATTCTTTATTCTTGCTTTTATTGTTAAAATTTATAAAATTAGAAATATATTTATTTATAAAAAAACTAAATTATTTCCATTCATATAAAAAAACAGCTTTAAAATAATTCCTTTAAAATTAAGATTTTTTTCAAAATTGAAATAAATCAGAAATCAAACTAGTGGTGTTTAACTCTTGAACAGAGCATAAACATTCATTAATCTCACACAATTGCATAAACATTCATTAATCTCACATTCTAAATTCAAATTTACTTAAGTCAAGCTGGCAGATGAATGGCTTTCTGTTCAAACAGTTTTGCAGTTAGTGGATACGTTCAAATAACAATGCAATTTGTGTATATGAATCTCACCTAAAGCATGGATCTTTGTAGTGTTTCACAGTCAATCTAATTAAAATTTGTGTGCAAAACTTGAGCAACAAACAATCAAATTTCCTTACATGTTTTAATTAAACACTGAATTTTTATATAAAAAAATAGTGGTACATAAAAAAAACAGAAACACAATTGAATACAGTATAATTCTTTTTCTTAACAAAAAATTTACGAATTTTGAAAGAATAAAACTTATTTAGAATTTTCTTGATTACTATTTTTTTTCATGATTGTTCTACAATATTAATGATCACAATTTAAAAAATTGAGGGTAATATATACATATGTATATACACACATATACATATATATGTATATATATGTATCTATATATATGTATGTATGTGTATACATATATATATATATATATATATATATATATATATATATATATATATATATATATATATATATATATATATATATATATATCATGGATATTTTAACTTTATTATTGAATTTGACAAATTCGTAAGCAGAATTATAAATTAAGATAAAATTTGAACTTCAACTTTTCAGAAATCACAACAGAATTTCAAATGTTAAAATTTTGATACATAAGAATTCGAAATTGATTCAAGAAATTTTACAATTATTTTTCACAGTTTAATTTTTACAAGTGAAAGATCATTTTTTCATATTCATAATGTTGAATTAAAGTTATTAAAAAAAGTTTCATCTACTTCGTGAGTGTGAATGTGTTCAATTTTTACCTTACCTTTCTTTTAATTCATTAGCAAATGAGTTATTATTAAAAGTTTTGTTATTCACTTTTTAAACTAGTATACATGATAGTAAAAGTTAAATAAATTAATGTATTTAAAGCATTTCATTAAAAAAATGTTTATTTATATATATCTTACTATTCTCTTAAAAATAAACAACTTTTTTAAAATTGAATTTAAAAGTCGATATAGAGAATTTAAATCATTCCATTGTATATTAGTGTAAATGTTCAAATGATTTTTCTAATGAAAACTTATAAACTCTGAAGTTTATTTTTCGAATTAAACTCAGAGTTTTCTAGAAAAAATCCTTGGTACAATAAGTAAACGAATATGCTCCAAAAATTTGCAATGCTTTACCATCATTTATCAATCTAAATAAAATCAAAGTTATACTTACCTATGCATATTCCACGATCACTTACACGATTTGCTTGGTTGCCTTGACGTGCTTCCCGTTCACATTCTTTGTGTATTTCTGATAAGGTTACTGGACTTAATTCTTTTCTCCTAGGCACCCAGTTGTTCTGCAAAATTAAAGTATCAAGTATTTCAAAGCTGAAATCGAATAACAACTAACAGGTTACAGTTTTATAACAATGCAATACAAAATGCCAAAAAATACCCATTCATATACAAGAATGAAACTCACATTAAAGTACTCTAAATATCAATGAACATCTCAAGAAAGAAATATAATAACTGATTTACATCATAGTTATAAAACCAAAAGTAGTAAAACAGAAGAACTTTATTTTAACTGTAAAATATTTATCAATATTTTTAAAGTTCTTATCCATGAAAAAAATATTTGAAATTAATTAAAACCATGATAAAATATTCAATATTGATAGTACATTTATTACACAAAGAATACTAAGCAAGTATGAAAAAATTTGAGATATGACTTTTATAAAAAAAATAATAATAAATAAATAAATAAAGTAAAATAAAAACTAAATAACTCAATATTCAATAAAAAAATTACTTTAAAAATGTTAAATTTTGATAAAAGAATTTTATTTTCTAATAAATGGTTTAAAACACTTATACATTAATTAGACATAATGAAAATTAAATTAGCACTAAAAATTAAATGTTTAATAAAATTAGATAACTGATGATAACCCAATTCTTTTATCCTTTCTTATTATTTACTCACTTATCGAAATTTTGGTTCACATTTGATAAAATTTTTGGTTTAGTTTTCTGTTGATCTACAATCATTTTTTGCACACCACAGATAGAGTTTTTAACTTTTTATATGCAAAACACACTAAGAATATCACTTTCTTACTGTGAAACATCACAATATTTAGATTATTTTTCTAAAGATATGTTTGAATTACAGCATTTACAATTCTAATTCTACAAAATTATAATTTTTGAGAAAATACTAATTAAATATTAAACTTTCCTTTCATTCAGCAGTTTTTTTTTAATTTATTTATTATTTTTTTAACTTTTTAAAACAAGAAATTACTAAATTTTGGCATTAACCGAAATATTTTTAAGTATTTAATATTTATTAATTAAGCAACCATTTCTCTAAAGTATTAAAAAGTGTTTACGATTGTAGTTGTTTCCATATACATTGATTTAATTTTATTTACATTCCTCCGAAAAAATTTAATATAAGCTTTTAAAATTTTGTGGTAGGTATATAAGGAAGCCAATGTAATGTTTAATCGTGGATCATACACATAATCATAAACTATTTTGAATAACAATTTATGTTCAATTAAATGCACTAAAATAGATGTATCTTATCAAGTAGATTTTATGTCATTCAATTATTGCATAGTACTGCTTAATATTATTGTTCAGTAGGACTAACTAATATACAATTTACATACTATATTTTATGCTGAGCAACATTGCATTAATAAATTGAACAGTATGCATATTATCATACTTTTAAAAGAAACAAAACACTTTTTCTTAGACAACATGTCTTAATTTTCTACTGAAAAATATATTTAATTAAATGAAAATCACCTTAAGAAATTCTTAAAAGTCAAATTAATAATTCTAGGGAGCAAATGATTATTTTACAAATTATTATAAAACTAAAATATTTTAATAATTTTTCAATAAATATGCATTAAAAAGGCAGAGGCATTATTTATAGTCATTATAATTTAATAAAAGTTTATTTTTATAAGAGAGAATATATTAATTATAAAATGCTTAATAATGAAAATAAAACATTTAGTTTTCTTATATCAATCAAAAAAGGAAAAATACATATAAAATATACATCACTGTAAAAGAGTTTTCATATAAGGATAATATGTATATTATTTTATTATTATACAATATATAAAGGGCGATAATGAAATTTTACCATAAAACCATAAGACTTATGCATAACTTAATTTTATATTTAATTAATTGCATATATATATATATATATATATATATATATATATATATGGGGTGAGACAATAATTGCAATTTATAATTAAATGAAAAAAAACTTTATAACATATAATTACAAGATAATTATCATAGTCATTACTGTAATAATGAAACATGTGTTATATGTATAATATAATATAAATTCATTAAATAGTGAATATAAATTACTATAAATAAATCTTTGAATTTTATAAATATGGAAGTTTACTTGAATGAATATAAAAATTTATATTTGCAAAAAATTGTTTCTTTTAAATGCTTTCAGGTAAATAGCTTTAAATGCTCAAATAGAATAATAAATATTTTGAAATTTCTCACTTTTTTTAATTCTATTACATCTTGCAGCATAAATCGAATTCTAGAACTTGTTGAATGTTGATCAATGATTTTCTGAATTTCAGAAAAATATAATTCCACCTAAATAATTAAAAATATTTACAGTAAAAAAATGAGATTGACTATTTCATACCTCATGCAAGTTTCAGATATAAAATACTAGAATTACAAGAAAAGAGTTGTATAATCTACAAATCAATTCAATTAGGTCTATAAACATACATCTTCTTTTTAAAAAATAAAACTACAAAGATTGAAATTAATTATTTCAAAAAAATATTTTAAAAGAACAATATTCCAACATAACAAAATAATCATAAATTATATATAAAAGTAACTTTTGTAGTAAAATATACATCTTGTAATTGTATACAAGATATATATTTGTACATTGCATAAGTATGAATTCTTTTATACTTGAAGGATTAAAGTATTAATGAGTTAAGAACATAAACTGTTTTCAAGACTTAAAAAAATATTTTTAGTTTGAATTTATTTTAAGATATGCATGATTCTCATATCCAATGACACATTACTTAACTGTTATGTAACTTCTTAAAAAAAATTTTTTAAATATATTATAGCATTAAAAACAAACCTTTTTATAAAATAAACATCTTAAAACCTGATATTTGCATTTTTAATAAATAATATGCAATAAATGCTTTTTATATTTCAAGAACAAAAAATTTCAAATACCAAAATAGATACTGGTATAAGAATAATTAATTCATCAACAAAATTAACCTCATAAATACATAATAACTTCACCACTTAGTGGACAACCTAATTATCTAAAATCTTGTAAGGTTTTCTAATATCCACTGCTTGAACTAATTTCAATGAAGACATTTAATAGATAGTGGGGCATATTGATATGCTGTAAAGGAGGAAATCTGAAAACTCCTAAGTGCCCACTCCAAGCACAATACCCAGTGCTCAGTTCAATAATGACTGGGACCAAAGCATTTTTTGCTCTAGTTTTCTGTCCTACTACTATGACATTATAAACCCAAAATAGTAACTTTTTTGGAATTGCAATTTTTTTTTAAGATAAAAAAATAAAAAAAATTAAAAAAAAATAAGTTTGATATAAATTATTTTTGTTTGATCTTGTTAATTTTTGGTTAGCTAAAAATTGCAAAAGGAATTAAATTTAATACTTCATCATTTTCAAATAGTACTTTTTATTTAAGATATTAAAATAAATAGAAATTTCATAAAAAAATTTTGAAAAAAAAACGATTTTAACAAAACTTACATTTTCTCTAGAATTTTCCATCCTTCCTTCATTTAATTTTTTACCAGCAGTTTGAAGCAGCTTACAGAGACATTCAAGTGCTTCCTCATCACCTTTTTGGAAGAGCCTCTGAATGCAATCATGAATGATGAAATCATTCAATATCTCTGACTTGAAGAGCTCACCCATAAATCTTAAAAATATATTATTTTTGATTTATTACAAAAGATTTATAATAAAACTTACAAATACAAAAAAGCCATTAAAAATGCAACGCTACAAGTCCACAGTAAATTTATTCTCATAGAATTATAAAATAAATATTTTAAAATTTTGATTTAAATTTCCTTTTAACAGTAACCTAAATATTTATAAGGAAAATTTAACAGTAAGAAATAATTTTAACATATACACTCAACAGTAACTTTTTTATATAATAATTACAACAATCATTTTCAAATTAACTCATTTCAGTTCCTTTAATTTAATATTTATAAGACACAAATATCAAGGTAAATCTTTAAAATGAATACTTATAAAATTAAAATGAATTTTAAGTAAAAAGAACGACTCAAACTAGAGATGTTCAGAAATGTAATGAATTAATTGCATTTTCTCAACTAATAGTAGGATTAGTTTGTTCAATTTGGTTTCTCACTTTACAATCACAATTTGTACAAAAGGGCTAATTTGACCTGCATGATCAGTTAAAAGTTAAATCTAAACTCTAACAAATATCCATCATTAAAAGTGGAAGATCAATCTACAAAGTTTAAACTATTGGCTTGTGACTGATTATTCATCAATCAGCTTAATTAACTAATAATCAGAATATATATATATATATATATATATATATATATATATATATATATATATATATATATATATATATATATATATATATATCCCATATTAGAAGAAATATTTTGCAATAGGTAAATTTTTATCTATGATTATGCGAATTTTATTATAATGTGTCTCAAGGATACTTACAATAATAGTTAGTAAAATTTTCCTAGTATACATATAACAACCATTTTATTTATTTATTTATTATTTTTTTGCATAAATAAAAATTGAATTTTATAAGCTATTTCTTTTTTTATGCATGTTAAAAATTTTTTCTATGGCACTCCTTAAGGATGAACACAAAGAATTGACATTGATATTTGAATTTTTTAATTTCTTTTTAATATACATTATTTATTTTAAAATATAGATTATTATTTATTAGTTTTCTACAGTATTGTGTAACAATTGTATATTTAATTATTTATGAGACTGCTCAATAACTTAAAATTAATAAAATCAAAAATTATACAATAAAGTGGATGCATAAACTTTTAATAACTTTAACCACTTCATGGTGTAATTAATGAGAGAAGACATATTTATCTAATTTTACTCCATGCTACTTCAATGCATTACTTTTGCAGCAATCACCATATCTTCACTAATGATTTTTGTTAATTAAATTTTCAATCTCTAAAATATGATATCATAGAAATTTTAATCTATAATTTTGAAATGAAAAAAAGATAACCATTCTGAGAAATATATTATGATATTTACCTCATTTGATATTTTGTCTTATAAAATAAAATTTTGATTTCAACTATGAATACAAATTGTAAACTTGGTAGATTCATTTTGATATTTTTAAATATAACCTCATTTATAAACAAATTATTAAATAGGAAACAGATAAAAATGCTCACATGTTATTTAAAGGAACATACATAATTTTTTATTTTTTTATACATGATTCTTTTCAACTTAATAATTTACTATAGTTTATAATTAATTTTTCACCACAGTTTGTGAGTTTTCCTTATTTTAAATTAAATTTTTATATTTTAAAGATTGTTTTTATATATATATATATTTATATATATATATATATGTGTGTGTATATATATATATATATCTATATATATAATATATATATTAAGTTTAAATATATAAATAACTTTAAAATGTTTCAACATTTAATAAAAAATAAATAAAAAAAACCTTTATTTAATCCTTTACTTTTTATTCCTTATTTTTTTATAAGTAACCTTAGATACAAGTTTGTGTTTTAGAAAATACAGATTTTAACAAAATTTGTATTCTGAAAATAAAAAATAAAAAAATATCAACAATTAAAAAAGCAGTAACATCATTTATTGACTATAAAAAAATTCAAGAATTACACAAAAAACAGATTAATTATATATTAAATTTTATAAAAACAAACAAATTTTTTTCTAGTCTATGAAAAATTTTTACTCATTTCATCATTGGAGAATATTTTTAGCAGCCATATCCCTATTTTGAATATAAAGGCATTAAAAATTTTATTTTATTTTCAGTCATATAAATTTGAGTTATGTTAATCATTTACCTATTTGAATGGATAATGATGTTTGATGTTTTTTTTATAAAACATTATTAATTGCTTCTAAGCTAATATTAGCAATCTAAATTTATTCCATTGAATGTATCGTAATGACATCCACTTTTATTAAAGTAAAACATATCAATGCAAATGCCAAGCAAGTACAAATAAATTTTAAATATAAAGATAAAAATGAAAATGAACACTCAATGTACATTTACTGAGTAATAATATTAGTAGAAATCAAGAGAAATTTGGGTAAAAGTATAAAAAGACAATGTTTTTAAAATATAACACTAATAAATGTCTGAAATTTTTTCTCCAAGACAGGTTTGAAATTATTGAAATGCTCTTTTATATTTAGCTAGAAGAATCAAGAAGAATTAATAAAAATTGGAAGTCATAAAACCTCATCACATATACTTATGTCTTTTTAAAGTCAAAAGAATAGACACATCAAGCTTAAAAAATATCATCTTTCATAGAAATATGCAAAAAAAATTTATATGTATAAATATTTTCCACATTTTCTAATTAGCATATTTAAATATTTATAAATTATTTGTAGTAATTTGGCTTGAGAATGAATATTTTTATGACTTCCTACTGTTCATTTAAAAATACAGAAAAAATCAAGATGAAACTCACAAACAGTTTTTTGAATACTTTTCATAAAGTTTTAATTCCATGATTCTAGGTTTTAAAAAGTCTTTAAGCAAAATAAATATAACAAATTAAAGCAAACATGCTATATTTTAACAAAATTTCAGTTTATATATCAAAAAAGCTTCAAAAATTTTGTAACAGTAGAATTTGAGTCATTGGTATAATTCACACTAATAATTATTAAGATATTCGGTTGAATTTTCACTTGTTAATAGAATAATGGTATAGTGAACTTAGCTCCCTTTTCCTCGTTTTGTCAGATGCTGGTTATTAATTAACATTTATAAAACTTCAAAAAATTTTATATTTTGAAATTAGCTAGTAACCATATAAATATTACTAAAGATAAAAGGAATTGATAATGATAGGTATTCATTAATGTTAATTATATAAATTTACATAAAGCCAATAACCTTATTTAGCACTTTCAAAAGAATGTCATACATTTTGACATGATTTTCAACTTGTGTGTGATATGCTGTTATCTTTATATCTTCCTCTAAAGTCTCATAAATAGTATTTCAGAAAAAAAGTAGCTATTACAGTTTATTATTCTTATGTTTTAGATATGAAGTTCTTTTTAAGAAGTTATCAATATAGGTACTTTACATTGATTAACGATTAAGATTAGGAGTTTTCCATATTCCATAACATATGAAACATTTTAATTTAAAACATTCTTCAAAGAAAACCAATCTCATCTTTTAATTGGAAAAAAATAACTATACTTTTTAATAAGAATTCAAAATAATCTAACAAAACAGACTTGCTAGTATATCTAATTATTAGCAACACAGTTATTCAAAATATTATTTACTAGCAAGAAAATAAGGAAATGATACATAGGAATCCATGAAAATTTTTGACAAACACAGAAGAACCATGGACAAGAGCAATGGTAAGTACATAAATCATTTAATTCTGACAAAACTATATCAGTTTTATAATCACAAAATTAGGTAATTAAATGTGTTTACAATCAAAAGAATTATATACTCTGATGATAATATATACAAACTTTCTTCTTCTTCTTTTTTTTTTAAGGGATACATTTACTAATTTTTTTCCACTTATAATTGCTAGAACAAATTATCACAAATCAACAAGAAAATTTTAAACTGACATATATGCAATTTTCTTTATGGATAAAAGCCATTAACTTTTAATTGTTCATATTATATAATTAAGAGTCAATTGTATTACTATACGCCAAAATTAATATTACAAAATTAGAGAGTTGAAGCATATGATGAATTTATATTGTTTCAAAAAATAAAATACACACCTTATATTTCCTACCTTTCGATGCCTCCTTGTCCTTTCTTTTACATATATCTCAAATTGCAGTTGTTTCTTTCTGTCCTAAAGCAGGGATTTAAATTTGCAGTTAACAATTTTGTGGTGAAGTAAAAAAAAGATAATTATGTGCAACAAAAGTAGATACTAACAAAGCAGTAATTTTGTTTTTCTTATTTAAAACAAGTTTTTAAAAAATCTCAGACAATTATTAAAATAATTACTTTCATCTTTTTTACCTAGCATTCAATCATAAATTTTCAGAAATGTAAAAAAGGATCAGAAAGCTGCCATACAAAATAGAAAAATAAAAATTACTGATCTATGTAAATATAAATTATAGAGAATAACAAAAATATTTACAGGAGCAGCTTCTGCTAGGGCTTTTTGCATTTCTTCAAGTTTCATTCCATAGCTTCCATTTTTTTCAAACTCATTTTGACATTTCAGTAAAATTAGATCTCGAAACTTATAATATTTATTATTTTCAACAGGCACTTTTATCTGAAAAAAAGGTTAAATAAAAATCCTACCAACAGAACCATTTCAAATAAATAAAAATTACAAACACATACCATTCCCATATGTCTACACAAGTTTGCATATGGTGTGCTATATAATGGTTCATTGATAGATTTTTCATAAGTTAAATCTGTGGCTAAATTCAATTTTTCCACTGTATCAATATTCAAACTTTTAAATTGACGTACAAGAGTTACAAAGTTCTGTGGAGTAAGTTTGTTCAATATGCTTTGAATACGTCGTCGTAGTTTTTCCTTTGCCTAAAAGAAATAAAAATAATTGTAAAAATTGTTTAAATTATTATTCAAAGACAGAAACAAAAAAAAAACTTTAAAACTCATAACTCATTAAAATAGCTATTTTTTGGAAATTATACACTAACTGTTTTTGTATGTTAGCTAACAATAAATAATATTTCAGCAAAAAATGATAGAAAGAAATAGCTCTTTTACTATATGCAACATTTAAGTATGGAAACTAAAGTAATGTTTATAAAAAATATTCAAAGAAATTGAATTACACTTTAAGAAAATTAACAAATCAGAAGTTAATATTCAAATTTTAATTTTGATTAAAACACTTCTTTTATATATAGTTAGTAATTTAAGATATATATAAAATTATCATTCAATGGATTCAAATTATATAGAACTGAATTTAAATTCCAAAAAAACAAAATTATAAGTCTTTTAATATTCAAATATTGGAATATTCTTATAATTCTATTTTAAGTATTTGTTTATCATAATAGTCATCAAAAATACTAAATTTAACTAAGAAATCAGCTTTTATGAAATAAATAGAACTTCCTAAATAAAATTATACAATTTATATACACAAAAAATTATTTATTTCTTACTTAAATTTATATTGAATTAATTCAAATATATATTGGATCAAAGAATAATATATTGAATTAAAGAAAAATAACCACAAAAATTTATTTATCAAAATAATTACAAATGTCAAGAAAATTCCCCTTTAAAAATATTATTAACTTTATTTCATAATAAAATTATGAAGAATTGTGAATATCTGTATAATTAAATACTTATAGTTAACTAGGAATAAGAATAACATTTTTTTATATTTAATTATATATCATAATAATCAAAAATTCTAACTATAAATTTAGCAAAAATTATAAAAGGTTAAATCAAAAAATAATCATTCATTTGAGGCTTTTTTACTTAGAAGGAAAAAAATAATAAAACACATTTCTCTTGTTAAAGTGGAAACAAAACTGAAGAATAATTTATATCAATTTAGTTATACACAAAGTCACTGTTTCATTTAGAAATAAAAAATAAGAATTCTTTGAATAAGGAAATCATTTCAAAATGCTATAAAATATATAATTATTTCACCAAAACAATCAATTTAACTACATTGAGAATAAATATAAATGAGAAATAAATTTAAACACATAAAAGGCTAAAAGAAATATTAAGAACCAGAAAACTATTATTAGCAGTAAATATTTTTAAACGGCTCCAATTAATTTTATAGCCTTTTTTTATTTAAAACCTTGTTATTAAAATATTTTTGGGATAAAAATTTTGAATTAAATACAGCTAACCATAAAATGATACTTTAAGAAAATAGTATCTTCAAGAATTAATTTATAATTTTAGGTATCATTTTAATGATTTAAGAAAAGTTGGTATGCCATGGATTATCACATAATTTTCAACTCAAATTGGAAAGATCAATACAAACTGCAAAAATAGTTTTTAAGAAACTATAAATAATATGCTTTTAAAAAAATGTAAACAATTTTGGTTGAATTTAGAGAGGGTTTCCATACATCTTCATCAATGTATAAAGAAAATTTTTAAAGTTCAGTTCAAAGAAAATTTTTAAAAAATACATTTGTAAGTTTTAAGGTTATTAAATTTTCTTAGAACAGAAAATTTGAAATTTGAAAATAATTGCAAAATTTAGTTTACTTTGAGAAAGCTTTAACTGCTTTTAAAAATACAATATTTCACATAAACAATTTTCATTGCCATTAGTTCCATCAAGATATGGCCCAGCAAAATATTTTGAAAGGAAAAAATCAGAAATAAAACTAGAACTACTGAGCCGATTTTATTTAAATGTTATATATCTGATTTTTGATTTGTTTCTAATTTATTAAGCAACTTCTTATTTAAAACAAGTTCATGTTCCATCCAATATTCTGTGATATAGTTGTATCACAGAATAACAAATGGATAGTTATAGTAAGTAAGACAAATTCGACCACCAATGAAATTTTAAAAGCTCTTTTCACCTAAATAACAAAATTTAAAATTTCGTTAAATTATTATGAAATTTTTAAGGACCTTTAATAATCATAATATAAAAATATAGAAAACTTTGTGATATGTTGAATATTCTGAGTCATCTTTTTTGGTGGTATTTCTAAATTCGTTTGAGGAATCTAGTCATAGTCATCAGTAATTGATTTTTAAACCCATAATCTAAAAATTTTTTTAATAAACTCTAATATTTATTTCTACAAATTAATTATTTTCAAAATAAAATTAATTTTAGGTGTTCTTTTTTAGTTATTTAGCAAATACTCACAGAATAAATTAAAATGAAATTAAACTACAGTTTTGGGGCTAAATTTTTATTAAAAATATTTTTCCACTTGAAATTCAATGTAAAGAAAATTACAATTAATGCTATTCAAACTTCTTTTATACTATAGCAACTCATAAAATTTTAAATTTTTTAGTAATTATTTCAAACAAATATACTTGGAAAAAAAAAAAAAAACAATATTATTATCATTCCTTATAGTGGTGAAAAGATGGAAAATGGAGATACTTTTCTTTGATTTCCTTTTTTTATCACAAAATGCAGATGGTAAAACTAACGATCATTATAAAAAATTAGTGAACATATGTGTAGGAAATTTATAACTTTACAGTCACAAAAGTATTTTCTCTGCATTTTAATTCCAAAGTGATGTTGATACAATATATTCAAAATAAAAAAAAAATGAGACAGTGATAGTTTATCATAAAAACAATTAGTATAAGAAAAATTTAGAAACTCTCCCTATAATAATAAAGCAAAAAAAATATTTTTAAGAAGATAAGCAAACCAAAATTTCTTGATCTGTATCTTCAGAAATTTGCTGCTTAAAAGAAGGCATCCAAGGATTATCTGCTTTGTGGAGCATGTTTTGCCACAAATGACTTCAGATGAATCACACAAACTTCACAGAAAACAGTACACAGCTTTTGAAATATTAATTAATGCAACTGTAACAAGAAATAAACATAATTGTAATTTATTTGGTATATTAAACATAAAATTATTTATTTATCATAAAATCATAGCAAAAAAAATGATTTTTTTAATTACAATATATTTTTGGTGGAACAAGCAAATGAATTTTTATACAGGGAATAGTTGGTATCCATAGAAATAATAGCTCTCTAATCAATCAACATATGATGATGATATCATCATATGTTGATTAAATCAACATAATTAAATTAACATAAATAATACAACATAATTAAAACAACATAATAAATCAACATAAATTAAAAATATTGTAATAAGGAACATAATAAATATTAAATACAAACTCCCCAATGAGATTTAAAAGAAAAGAGTAAACTATTCAATGATATCATTCTTTTTCTAACACAATGAGAAAATATCCTTGATAATTAACTAAAACTAAATGCTATGGAAAAGAATATATAGTTAAATCAAACTGTGTTTCAAGGCTATAATTCCTAGACTGAGAGAATATTGTAATTAAAACTCAAGAATACATTTATCAAATGATAAATCACATCTTAGATGAGTAATTTGTGAAGATTTTTAGTAAATCAAAAGATAAAAATAAATGGAAATTTATAGAAAACTGTTCAGAAAAATAAGGTAATAAAATATTGTTAACATAATAATAGTATCATTTGCTGTATAATATTAGGGTGGAATAAAAATCATGAAGAAGTTCATCAAAATCAGTTATTTCTCTTCATTAGTTTCCAATATAACTATCATAATGTATTCCACAATTGTTTTCAATATGGTTTGACAGTTTGGCCAGAGTTAAATAATTATTGTAAAGAACACCATCAGAAACTGGAATTTCTGGGTAACAACTACATACACATGATCTTTCAAGTGTATACTTTAAATTTGAAACATGACAATCAGTTACTAAACAAATAGCTTAATGGCTGCATTATCTTTAAGCACCGTTTAATGTCTAAAATATCTAACAGTAATGAATGATTTCTTTCTGCTTTAAGTCAACAATTTTAAATGGCCAAAAAAAATTAATATAATATAAAAAATAATTTACAAGATTTAAACTACAACTATAAATGAATAAATGAAACATCCTAACTATGGTGATAGAATTCTTAAGAATTTGAATTTAACTTTTCCTGGAATTTAAAATTCTGGAAATATGATTTGTAACTAATGTTAAAAGCAGTGTAAACATGCAAAAATGAATAGTTTAAGAAAAGGAAAATTAATTTTTCATGTCAAGATTAGCTATTTATAATTCTAGGCAATATTATAAACTTAAGGTCAATTATTGGTACTGTTTATATATACTTAATGAAAATATAAAAATATTTCATCTATATTAAAATCAATTTTGTTCCAAGAATTAGAGTTCTCATTAATGTGTTAATAATCTATAATATAAAAAAAACTTGTATTAAAACATATTTTTGTAAACACAAATAAATAATTGTACAGGCATATTGGTATTTGGCTTGAAACAAATATTGGCAAATTAAAAAGTTTTCATAAGAAAATTCATGATTATTCTTAAATTATATTCTTTTAATTTCTTAGGATTTATTTTCCTGTTGGGCTTCTCATAATTCAGAATAATTTATATTTTTATTCAGAATTATTTTAATTAAAACTTTAACTTAAGATAGGATTTTCCTATACATGCATTATCCTAATAGCTATGAAAATCACGCAGATCTTAGAATTTTAGCATTAAATAATATACTATGCACAATTGTAAAAAATACATCACTAAATTATGTAACATTATATACAAGCATTATATTTAGTATCGAAAGATTTTGGTTGCCTAGATCTCAAAAAAAATTTTATTAGTATTTCTAGAATAATTTTAAGAACCCTAATTTAACTTAAAAAATTATTTCTTTAATTTTTTTCAACTTATAAAATTAACTTTATATCAATTTAAGTAAATATAAAAATTTCAGGCATTTGTAAGTACATGCATAGCATATTTTCAAAAGTTAATCTCAAAATACTTCTTTTTTTTCTGTGAATTCTCTTTATTGAAAACTTGCCAATTTCTTTAATGGCAGGTTTGTAAATGAAACTGGAAAAGATTATCAAGTTTCATCACCATAAATGGTATTAACAAGAATAAGGTGGACTGTTGATAGATTATTAAATTATAATTATTGACTAAATTAATTAAATTATGATACAAAAATTAGCATTTATATCCTTAGATCACAATAAAACTTCTGGAAGTCATTAAATAAATTATACACTATCACAATTCAAATGGTAAGTAAATAAATACAATTCTATCAATTATTTGACAGTGAAACTACTTTTAAAACCTTAGAATTCAATGAATCACTCTAAAAAAGTTTATTTTTCTTTTCATTGATGTGAAAATAGATACTAGACCCTAACATTGTTTTATGTTTAAATTTTTTGTAACAATAAAAAACTTAATTAAGAGTAATTTTTTAATCATATTTCAAATATACATATATTTCCAAATGTCTTAAAGAGCTATTTATCAAAAAATGCCCACTTTTAATAATTATTTTAAAGATCATATAAAAAAAATTTCTAGAAATATAGACAATTTATTGGCCAATAATATAAATAATCCAAAAGAAAAAACTTAAATTTTTATTAAAATTGAATTTAAATGCTTAAAAATTAAATATTTTCAAATTGGGGATAATGTAAAATTACATTAATACATTTAAATTAAAAATACATTTATTCAGTTGAAATATATTAAAATATTTTTTTACTTTCGATTTCTAAGCTGTAAAATTTTCTAATAATAAGAAATATTAATATATTTAATAATCAAAGCATGTTTGTGTAGAAAAATGCTACAATTTTTTGACACGTTTTTACTAAGTAATGAATCTATCCAAACTTAAAAGTATATTTTCCAACATCATCAGTTTAGAAATCTAAAAGCATGCAAATGAAAATAATATCTGAAGATCATACGATGTAGAAAAAGACATCAAAAGAACCTCATTGCCTTTATAGAGCAGACGATGCAATTTCAAAATAAGTTATTATTTAGTTTCAATTCAATTTTTCAACATTTAGTGCGGTTGAACAGATAGCGAAGTAATATTATATATCAACCTGAGTAAAAAGAATGCTGAATCAGAAATGGTCACGTGAGTACAAACTTCTAATTACTCTCTGATTACTTTTTCGTTAATTTCTTTTGTTCGTCGAATTTTACCTTACACAACAGTACTAAAAAATACCAAAAACTGCAACGAAATCTATATACTTATAAGACAATTCTTGAGTTAATATCATAAATTTTAATATATTTTCTAAATTTCTCCTATGCAACTATTCTGAACATAACAACGAAAAATGTATTAATGTTTAAGCGATCAGGTTTGTAAATTTTGTGTTTGCAATCACAAATTTTAAAACTTTTACATTATTCTTAATTTTAAGTATTTTTACTTTTTTTGCTTGATCACTAATTTATCCATTCTTTGTTTATATATATATATATGTATAAATTTGTATGATTTCCTTAACAATGATAATCTGCAGATTCATAAATTATATATATAAAAATAATATTAATGAAACAATTTAGTTTATTAATTACAAAAGCATTATAAACAAAAAGAATTTGAAAATATCATTAAAAAAGAACAAATTGTCTAATTTTGAAATAAAATAGATATTGAATATTTTATAAGCAAGAAAAACAGTTATATACAAAAATTGTTTTCACATTTACAGGCATACCAATATATGTATATATGCTTTTAAACAATAATCTAAGGAAAATTAAGGATTGTTATGTGAAATTATAAATTTGAGAAATTTTATACTTTTCTAATGTAAGTACGTTATATACGATTAGATATTTATAATTACGCATTTTTATATACTTTTTTCAATTTAGTCAATTAAATATAAAATTTTCAAAAATTAAAAACTCAAATAATGTTTTATTTTAAATTTAACAAATATTTAAATTGATAGATACAATCTTGAATCCGGTTCAGTCTGGTGTAAAATTTAGAGATTAATAGTTGTTTTCCTTTCTGAAACAAAATGGTGAACGAATCAACGTGTAATTTAGACTTTCATCTATAATAAGGCAATTTTTTTATAAAATTTTATGAGTTATTAAAATTAAATTATCTATTTCGCAATTCTGTGAGCATACATGCAACAACTTGTGGAACAAAAAAAATACCGAGTTATATACATGTTATACAACAGAAATCTACATAAGATATAGAAGAAATAACTGATATTATTATTTTGCAAATAATTAAATAAAATAATTTTTTGAGGAATATCTGTCAAAAGACCACTTTCATCCACATGTAATCTAACATCTCAAATGACAGTGATTATGAAGAGATTTCGATTATTGTTGAAATGAAAAATGTCAATTTAATTGCATTTTACATCTACTTCAATATCACCTGAAAGAAAAATATAAACTATCTTTTCCTTTCTTGATAAAAAATTACATTTCAGGAGTGATTTCATCGCCAAAAGCTGGAGATTTGGAAATAACAATTATACTGGCAAAAAGTACTTAAATCAATAAGCAAATCTCAGAATTATTGCTCCACTAAGTCCAACCTACTATTCCAGTATCAGGTCACAGTCATTTAGATTTTCAAATAACTAATACAAACTCACATATACCTAGACTATTTATTAATAATTTCAGTAGCCTGACTATTCAGTAATTGGAGTGTAATGTAGCAGGCCTCCACGTGGTACACCCTGGTTAATATCAAATCTGCTATGGCTTTGCCTCCTTCCTTGTATCTCTGGACATTTTTATGAGTGTTTTTTGTAAGGTGATTAAAGTTTTGAGACTGCTTCAGTGGTACGCAAATGGCTTCTCACATGAAAAAAAGGACTCAACTCATAACTGTTCTTGATAAGGAGGATGTTGACGTGTTTTCTATTGTTGAAGCTAATTTGATTTTGGAATCCATAAAATTTCACTTTTTCCCTGGATATTCCTTACATATTTTACCTAAATCAAAGCGATTCGCAAGTGGTATTCTTGTTGAACTAAGGAAAACTCTTTTTTCCTTCTCTATTATTAGTGACTTAAACGCTACCAGTGGCACTGAAATACTTTGCACGGAAGTTTGGAAAAATAATGTCCATCATATAATTTTCATATGCTACAGTCCACCTGGTAACACAAAATTAAATTTTGGCACTCTCTCCTTTTCCTGAAAAACTGTGCTAATAGGGGATTTTAATTTTCATAGCACCATATGGAACTATGCTGACTACAACAGTGCAGGTAGAGTAATAGAAGATCTTCTCAATCGACCTCTTTAAGTCTTCTATATCATCCATCCAATGTTCCCACCTACCTCCATTACAACGGTACTTCTATAAATCCTGGTCTTACTATAGTTTCTGGTTCCTAAAACAATAAGAAACATAATTTACGATCCCGACTCTGAACACAAAACGATTATTATTATGGAAAATACTCTAAGAAGAAATGCCAAGAATGACAGGCCATAAAGCAGTTGGAAATTAAAAAAAACAAACTGGAATACATTTAATGCAGATCTAGAACCATAGTTTTAAAAATAACATTTTCCATACTGGGAGCAATGATCCTTCATTAAAGAGGTTTTGTGAGACAACCCACAAAGTTGCTAAGAAGAGGATTCCCAGAGGAATGTCTCGCAATTATAGACTTTTTGGTCTCCACACCTCCAGGCTCTGGGACCAGTGCAACAAGGCTCGTATTTCTGCCAAACAGTCAAAGAGGGCTGAGGAAGTACAAAATTGTAGGAAATGTGTTGCTAACCTTTGAAAGGAAATTTATAAGGCAAAGCGGAAATGTTTTAATTCTTTCATCAATGCTATGAATTATAAATGAGATTCCAAGAAAGTTTTTAAATATGTTAACAACCTACGCGCTGTTTCTTCATAAATTACTAGGTCACTCTTTAGAGATATTTTAACAAGTGACAAAAACGTTGCAAATGATTTTATCTCGCTTTATTCTAAATCACAAACATTCGGACAAGATCCCAGGAGAGATTATTATAAAATTTTTCGAATAATTAATTTACATCGGATTTAAAATCCATTATAATAAATCACTAAATATGCAGTATGGCTTCACATAATGCTTACGTACAACTAAACACAACTTCTTAGAATAAAATTTGAGCATCTTAGCAAAGCGCTCCAAAAGTATCTTCCATAACCTACCTACATACAACTATAACAACATTCATATTAGAAAAATGTAACACTACCCAACTAATGATTGATATTGCGAAAAAATGCGGTCATTGAACTTTAAAATAAAATTTACACAATAGAAAACTGGAGCTAAAAAGCTTGAAATTGGATAAAAAAAATTAATGGTAAAAACATTTTACTAATTATTATAACTACGAAAATGTTATTCAATTCATAAATCTTTAATCAACGTAACGAATTCGTAAAAAAAAAGGAAAGGAAAAGAGCTGAATATTTAGGAATAATGCTAAATAATAAATTAATTTCGACATTGAGAACATGTCTAAAATCACTGATAAAGCTAATGGAATGTACAATAAACTGAGACTTATCATAAATAGGAAATTAAATACTAAAATGCTGCACTTACCATGGTTAGACCTAAATTGACATATACCACACCAATTATGAGCACCTTTTCAAATATCGGCAATAAAAAATTAAAATAAATATCAGAATATTCTTAGTAAGTATAAGAAAAAAGTTATCTGAATTTATTATGTAAAAATAAAGTTATTAGAAGTTTCTTAGACGAGTGTTTCTATATAATGAATACAGTCCTAAGACGAAATGTGAAACCTAATTCACTAACGGAGTGTATGGCAAAAATTTATGCAAATAATTCAATAAAGCAATATTTTGTGAACAAGTGAATTTTAAATATTCGAAACATATCTATTTGTGAAAGAAAGCATAGTAAAACCTACAGCTCGCTTTTTTTCTGTGATTAACTCTCCTATAAATACAGATTTTTAGTAATATATCTGTGAATAATATAGATAATATCAGTAAGTTACTAAATATATATAAATTAATATATTAAATGAGCTCTCTAGTAGTCCATAGACAATTTTTATTTCCTATTTTTATTCTTAGTACTTAATCATATTTCTGTGTGTATGTATTACCTTTAAGAAATACCAAATTTCTCTCTACTAAGTTTTCTCTCAAGCTTGAAATGCTAAGCATTTAAACACCTTTTTATCTTGAGATGGTACGAGAACTAACCTGATAGATAATACTCTAATATCAAAAGAGCCATCCTTTTTCCCCAGCCTATAACTATTACATTTGAGATCTTACAGAAAAAGGCAAACTGATAAATAATATGTGAAAATAGAAGGAAGCTTCACTAGTCCATTTTCTGTACACAAACACGATGACGAATAAATGGAATCCTCTATAAACACCTTTTTGAAAATTAAATTTCAGCACATTTATTTTTTGAAATAAGTCATAATAAGTTTCAATTTTGTACCATCCGCTGAGCAAGAGGTGAAGTAAAACTTTTTGACCTGTTGTTTATCATGTGAACCATTTTTGTTTCTTTCAAGTCAAAAGTTTTATTCCTCTTTATTATAAACATCAGTACAATTCCATTCATATTTAAAAATATGTGAAAGAAAATATTCTTTTGTCTTCAAAAAACTATGACATATTTCTGAAAATATAACGTTTTGCTATCCAAATTTTTAAGAAGCTGCCGCGAAACTTTTGTTTTTCTCCCGAAAAGAATTTATTCCCTAGAATGAATTAGTTACATAAACAACTCTGTCCTTATTGCAATCAGCCCATTTTGGTGATTTTCTAAGATCCAATTCGCAACACTTGCTTCTAGGATAAGAGTCATTTCATTTCTTATTGATTCAAAGCACATTTATTCCTTGACATATGGTCATAAAGACAGTCATTTTTTCCGTTCATGTATACAGCTTTCAACAACATGGAACATCACTGCTATAGTGCGATTTTTATATTTTCCTTAGAAAGTTTTTTATTTGTGTTTGAAATCGACACGGTATTTGCTTCGTTTCGCAGAATTTTTGCTGAAAAAAAATCCCGCGAATAGTACGGGATGGTACAGAGAACCTAAAATGTCTTTAGGGCAAAATGTGGAGCGTGGTTGATGTTCCAAGATAAATTGTCCGCTTTGTACGTCACACGAAAATGAGGGAATGAACGCTGTCTATTGAAATGTGCCGAAAAATACCGCACCATGACACCATTTACCTCCTTCTTTCTTAAGCTTCTTTTCTTAAGCTTCCTTCCACTTCTTTTCTTAAGCTTCAGGTTTAGTACACTGTTGTTCAAAAGCCTGGATAGTCTTCCAACTAAATAAGACTTCCAAAGCTGAGGGCATATGCATTTCGGGTTTTTCGTTTAAAAAAATTACTGCCGAGAATGGTTTTAAAAATTTTGAAAACAATAGCTCTTTGTCAAGTAAAATTTGGAAAAATATGTTTAATTACTAAAGACATAATGAATATCTAAGTTAACAGTCATAGTTACAAGAGATTTAATTCAGCAGTCATCAATAGAGAATAAAATTGATAAGGAAATCGATAATTGTTAAAAAAAAATTGCATAGCAACAAAATTAACCATAAAAAGTATAAGCAAATGAAAGCTGAAAGATTAGATAGTGTTATCAATATTTTTAAATTTTACAATATATAGGGTCCTTTAAAATAAATAATAAAAAAAAAATTATTACAAAATATCGAAACATGGATGTAGCAATCATATATATATATATATATATATATATATTCATTATTCCAGATCATCCTTGAAAAAATAATGCGAATAATTCTTGGCAAGATATTTTACGATTCTCACCTTCATTTCTTCATAATTATTAAACCCTTTTCCATGAATATCAAACATGAGTTTAAGAGTAAACAGCGATTTAGAGCAATAACAGAGTCTTATTATTAATCACTTTAACCTCATATTTCTTTGATGTTTCATAAAAAGTGGTAATAAGGGAATGAAGGCAGTGATTAAAGGTATTCTTCATACATAAAAAAACATTAAAAATTTTATATATATTCATGATCAGATTCCATTTTAGGTTATGCGTGTATCAAGTCTTTGTATATTGTCAGATTTACAAATTATTAAGTAAATTGTATCGAATTTCCTTGATAAAAATTTTCATTTCACATTTGAGTATATTATTTTTTTTTCAAAGAAAGTAATTTTTCATCTCTCTTGACAACCCTAAAACATTAATTTTTGTGGATATTTTTCAAAGGATTAAATAATTAAATAAAAGATATAAACATTACATTAAATTTTTTTTAAAACTTTTTTGATGTTATGTGCAAATGATTTCATCAATTACATACAGAGTGAGATAAATAAATGAACTAGCAAATGTATTATTAAGTGTAGTTAATCTCGATGAGTAATCACACAGAACCGGTGATTCATTTTGTCGAAGAGATAAAAAAAAAATGAATCACTTTAATTTTAATTAAATGCTCACAGAGATTTGCAGATGAATTTATTATTAAATGCGAAACGTGCTTCGTCAAGACTTATTTGTGAAAGAAAATTCTTAATCAGCAAATCTGAGTGACAAGCTTCATGAAAAACATGTTTATTCACACAATTTAGCAAAAACAAATACAACAATAACAAGTCAAAAAAAATTGATATGCTTACTGAATAATATTAAATAATCAATAACACCAAATTACGAATTAAAAAATTACAAATATTTTAACTTATAATTTAAAAAAATAGAAACACTTTTTAATTTAAACCATACTTTAAATTGAAGAATTAAAGGAATAAAATTAAAGGGATTAAATTGAAGGAATTAAAGGAATTAAATTGAAGAATTGAAGAATTAAGGAGCTTAAAATTTCCTGGCCTTTAGACAGTTTATTCACCAACATTTCTTACGGTTACTCAATAAATAATAATTCTTACGATACTGTTAACGTAATCAAGAAAGAATAAATATTATTTATTTTTTCCATAAATTAGAGAATATTAAATTGTATACCATTGTTGTAAGTATTAAAAAAATGCCTTGAGATCAATGTACTGTTAAACAAAAAGCCGTAGCTTTTTTACAATTACGTGTATACATGTTTATAGTATACACGTAATCTATAATTATATGAATACTTTTCATTATTATGAAACTCGATTAATGTTTAATAATAAACCATTTCTCTGCTTTTGCCAAATTTATTAATTCAATGCTTAAATAATTAGAAACCGAAACAAGTCATTTGTTATACTTTGCCTAAGATTGAAAATGCTACACCAAGAAGGAGTGGAAAGAAAATGAATTCAATTTCGGTAAGGATAGACGTTCCTTACCGAGTTATGCGTATTAGTTGAAATGCTTAACTCTCCATTGCACGTAGGATAAGATATAAGGCGAAGAACCGGCAGAGTGGTTAATATTCGTGCCGTTATTGCTACTTGGAAAATAATGGTTGAAAGTTTGTTCTTTTTGCAAAGGACGCCTGTAATTTCAGAGAATGCCAGGCCATCATTGACGGAGTCGGTTTCAGCAGACAGATGAATTTACGAGGAAGCATGGCGATTGGACTGAGAAGGGCTGGTTGGTCCTTACGGCAAATCGCAGCTGACAGACACCTGTAGCATCCACAGTGCACCGGCTGTGACAAAGATGGTTGGAACAAGGAACTGTGGAACGTTTTCGAGTTGCCGATGCAGCCAGAGTGACATCAGCACACGTGGATCGACGCGTCCAATGGGAAACGGTGGCGACTCCACAAAGCATGTCTACCGAAATTCTGCTGCATTTGTGGAACGCCCCCTCACGTGACATCCTGGTTTGGGGCATCATTACGTACTATTACAGGTCATCTCTAGTTCGTATTCACGGCACTATGACAGTCCAACATTACGTGGATGATTTGCTGTGGCCAGTGACACTCCCCTACATTCAGCGGGTGCCCAGTGCCCTTTATCAGCAGAATAATGCCCGAATACACATTGCTTTCATCAGCCAACATGCCCTGGAAGTTGTAAAGCTGCTTTGCAGGCTATTGTGCTGGCCAAATCTCTCACTAATCGAACTCGTTTGGGATACGATTAGACGCCATTTGCAGACCCTGCCACTGCCTCCTTCAGAAGACGCACTATAAGTGGATGACAGGAAATGTAAAGCAATTCCTCAAGACGCCATCCGTACTTTCATTGACTCTGTGCTTCGTGTATCGCCATCCACGGTGGTCCTACAATCCACTGACCCAACCCTGTTCTCGCCCTGTATTATGCATATCTTATCGAAATACAAATCACTTTATGTTAATTGCTTTTCATTTTTTGCTGAGTTTTGTTCACTTTCTTCTTGGTGTTGCATTTTCAATGTCGGGCAACAAAATATTAAAAAAAAAAAAAAAAAAAAAAACATGAATGCAAGAATCAAAATATATCAGTTTTAAATTAATTCTTTTAACTGTAAAATTCAAAATATTTATGACATATATTATGTATTTAAATGCATAAAATGCATAATAAATAATAAACTTTTATGGGTCATAATGTGTGAATGAAAAAATTAACGGAACCCATAAAAACTTCTTGTGATCCTCATTTTGAGAATCACATTTCTATATCAAATATATTAATTTCAAGCTCTACGACTTTTTATATAACCTAATACGGACCATTATAATTTTTATAATTCCTATAGTGTTTTAATAAAAATATTTAGCATATATCCATTGCTTTATTTTCTGTTATATGATGATTTGAATCACTTAATTTAAGATAAAATAATTAGCAAGAAAAAAATCATTTTTCAATATCTCAGAAAACATAATTGCATTTTAGAACATAGAAAACCTATTCATGTCTTATATAAATAAAATCCCAATTAAGATTAGTTGTTGAAGGAAGATTTGTGGACTAAATATTTTCACAAATTTGACTATATTAATAAGAGTTTATTCAAATTTATTTACCACAAGTGTGGAATAGTTGTAAATGAATTATTATTAAAAGAAATAATATAAGTTTAAAGTACTACCGTATTTTCCTGTTTATAATCCGCAGCGGCATGTTATCCGCAAGTACAGTACTGTAAAGGAGGGAAAAAACCGTGTTTATTTCCAGGAATAAACCCGGTTTATTCCCTTGAGAATCAGATGATTTAGAAATTTTTGAATTTTTTTTTAATCAGATATTTCTTTAAATAAAAATACACTTATTTTTATGATTTCTATACTACTAATTATGGTAATAGAAAGTTTTCTAGGAAAAGGAAACAATTGTGTTTTAATGACCAGTTTAGAAAACATTTTTTTTATCAGTATGAACTGATAACAAAAGAAACATGGAAATATCAATACTTATTCTTATTATGAAAAATATTTGTTTCGATCCATCAACGCTAAATGCGATTAACTGAGTTAAAATCGCGACATCGATCAAGATCGAGCAGGTTCTAGTAAATCTTATCCACATTTTTAATTTATAATAACTGTTAAAATAAGTTAGACATACTTTAAAATTAAAATATTTGTTTTGTTAATAATTAAATGAAAGAAATGGATTATTTTCAAACTGCGCATAGGATACATTTTTCTTTTGCACCGCACATGCTTTGTGCTTTTTACCTTACATTAACACGTTTGTCGCCATTTTTTTTATTTGCCTTGTCTACAGTTTTTAGTTTTAAATTTGTTGTGCAACTTAAACATTTTCACTCCCACATGACGATATACGAATTTGAATATTTCCAGAGCTAAACATCTCAAATTAAGACATATGGCGAAATGGTATTAGCCAATTGCAACCGTAGCAGAACATAATTCCTTATTATAAGTAATTGCTTAATGCTGACTATAGTTTAAAAAAACTAGTAAAATCGTGGCGCCATCTGTTATTTATTTTATGAAACATAAACGGTTTTTACAAAATTTTATTTAACGTTTAAAAATTTTATTTAACAAAAAGTTTTTTTATTGGAGAATGTTTTATTTATCAGATTATCCAAGGCGCATATAATACGCACAACGAAATTTGAAACTATTTTAACACATAACCCGCGCTTGTATACAGGAAAATACGGTATTAGTCACTTCTAAAATGACTTTGCAACACATGCTCAATCTGAATCTCGTCACTGCAAGAAATACTGGCTGAATTGAGTATTACATCTCACCTCGTCGGAGCACAAAAACTCGCCAACAGAAGCTATGTCAAGAACGCCATATGTCAAGAACAAATTTAAGTGCCATTATATTATATTATTTTTAATTCTGTGAGACATTATATATTTGTCATCACATAATCGCTGGTAATCAAAAAAAAAAAAAAACTAAAATCTCAAAAAAAAGTATTGTATCCCATCAAAATTGAATTTTTTTTTTTTAATTTGAAAAAGTAATTAAATTTACTTCGATAGACTTATTTTTTATAACAGTAATGCATACATTAATTAGGAATAATATTGTAAATTTGAGAAATTTGGGAAGACATTACCTGAATGCAATTGTAGTAGTTCTCCCTAATAATCATTATTGCAAGGATTAATTGCTAAATAGTTTTGTAGATTTGAGACATTTTTGGGGAAGGATCTTCAAAATCATGGCTTTGTTTCTTTTAGGCAGAATGAAATCTTTCTTGCACGCATGATACTATTGTGTAATATGTCATTCTAATTATTATTAGCGAAACATTTTTGCATTATTTCCATAAAAAATTTTTCATTAAATAGTTTCTAAAATAAAATTTAAAAATTATTCAAAAGTTTGATATTTTTATATTGAACTTTCTTCTTCCAAGTTTTCAAAATTTTCTCGATCAGTTTATAAAACCAAATATTTGCTGTTGAAGAAATAATTATGTGATTTAAAATTGATTTCAATTGCTGCTTCCAAATTTTAGCTGTTAATGAAAATTTTTAATTCTGTAGACTAAAAGATGTGATATTAATTAATATCTCAGAAAGTGATCTTATTATACTGCACACAAGAGTTAATTTAAATTGTCCCTCTTTTCTATAATGGCAAATTTCTTTCTTTGCTTCAGATAACACTAGTTAAAGAAATACATGCATACGCACCCTAATTCGATATCAACTCACAAATTGTGGAGCTGATAACCAAAGCACTAACTATTCAGGTGTCATTTTACATGGATTGCAGAGGTATTAATTTAATAAACACAGCTGACCAAATTTAAATTTTGGAAAACAACAACCTAATGATACAAATTCTATATTAAGGTCTTTCCATTCAAAGTGAGACAATTATGACAATGAAAAGGATTATATTTTTCTAAGAAGTTTGAAAATGGATTCAGCCATTAATGTGAACAAGCATAATTGAATATTGTTTTTCCTTTCTGTTTGTACATCTATTAGAAAAGGTGTTAACTGCTTCCTGCTTTTTTTTAATTATGGCACGTTATTTAAAAAAATATGAAAAGTAAACAAAAAATTCAACCACATCTCACCATAAATCTCACAGTATATCATTGTTTTTAGACTATATAGGTGTCGAAGGAAGACTATTGTTCGATATATAATAATTATTCGTTGTAATAATAATCTCGTATAATAATAATTTGTGTATAATAATGTGCACTACTGGCTAGCCAAAAAGCAACACCCAGAAGGACACATACAAACCATATGAAATTTACATCATGCCTTTCCGGTCATGAGATATGCAAATCATTAGTATTGCAGCGCTTGCGACTATAGTGCCATCTGCAAGCACTATATAAAAAGAGAAATTAATGAAAACTCGAAATATAGTAATTATTTTTCCTGAAATTTTTTTGCATAAGCTGCTTAACGATGCTTCGTATAAATAATCGAATATCTTTCATCACAAGTTTCTGAGGTCGACTCACCATGGTTTAGGGGTAGGACAAAAATCTTTAGAGTAAGGTTCCGAATTCGATTCCAGCCATTATTGGACAATGGGAAATGGATGTTGTGCTTTCACGTCTGTCAAGATGAGTGCTTATGATATTTCCATGTTTATATATTTCCTTGTTTACGCAAGATATGCTTATGATATTTCCATGTTTACGCAAGATATTTCCATGTTTCTTCCTTAGCAGCACATGAATACGGTACACTGTATATGCAAAGTCCTACTAGAAGTCAATTTAAGCGAAGGAAATTATTATATTTTTTAACAACCTTCATCTGTTACACTTTCTGCTACGCGGTGTCAATTTATCTGAGTTCGACCGAGGATGAATAGTTCAATGTATAGGAAAAGCGAAGTATCTAGAGAAATCGATAATGGTGTTTGACAGAACCAAACAACAGTGATACAGATCTGTAATCGCTGGATGAAGGAGGGATGGTGGACCAATATGATTGATCATACTCACTTCGTAGCATTTTTATTCATGATGATAAACATATTTTGTGTATGACAGTGATGAATGCCATGGCCACATCACAAACCATAACAGTTTCAGTATCTTGCACATCATTCAGTGTTAATTTGTAATATTCAGGCCGTTAGTAGATGTGTGGAATGTCCGCAATCTGCTTATTGCTTCTTGCACACATGATTTGAAAACATAGGGGCTTATGCCATTATTGTGAGGTGAATGCAATGGAATCGAATGACATTGTCATTACAGAAGAATCTTGCTTCTGTCTGAAATACCACAATGATCGGATTCGAATCTGGAGACACCGCGTTGAGAGACTACTGAATTGTTAAGTTCAGCACTTAGGCATCATAATTTGGAAAGTAATGTAGAACTCCAATTCTCAGAATTAGTTGGGATTAGACTCTATACACTTATGTATGATAATGCACGATGGCATGTTACAAATGTTGCTTATACATCAGGATTTTGTAGACATTGGTCTTCACTTCCCCATTCTTCAAATCTTTCCTCAATAGAAAATGTCTAGTTATTGGTTGCCAAGTGATTAGCTCTTCACCATGCAACAGTTATTACATAATTCATGGCCTCAAGTTGAGGAAGCATTATCAAATGAACATTTACATGCCTTTTAATTCTTATTTCACTCAAAGTTTAAGTATTAAGTGCTGTTATTGCTGCCAGAAACGATTGCTTTGAGCAACGATTTCTATAGATTTAAGCTTCCAAATTTCTTGAAATTTTAATTACTTGTTACTTCTAGTATACTTATATTTGTCTAATGTTACTAGCAGTATTCTTGTTTTTGGCATTTTGTTACTGATAGCAATTTTAATGACCAGTAATGCATGTATACAAATATTAATGGTAACAGGATGAAGAAAAGCAAGTAAGAAATTATACGTTAACAGTATGGTATGGAGACAAAATGATTTAATTTGAAAGTACACTGCTGGCTACCCAAATTGCAACACCAAGAAAGACAAGAGATATAACAACAAAATTAATTTTGTTGGTAACATGTTGACCAAGTATCAAATAATTAAATTTATAGACTTCTGAGAAGTATGGTTTCTACCAAAATCAGGCCATTGTTGGAGATCACCTCTGCCACACACCTCGGCATTGAAAATTTTGAGTAGGGAGGAAAATACACATTTTCAATAAAAAATTCGTATAAAGTCTTGTGATTTTATATCCATTTGCCTTGCTGAGTCTACCGACGTAACAGGCTCAGCTTACTTAGAAATTTTTGTACGTTATTTTGTTCAAAACAATATTAAAGAAGAGTTAATATGTTTATCAACTTTAACACAGCAATGATAACAAGAAAAGGATTAGACATTTGTAATGTTGTTATGAATGCATTGGAAAAAAGAGAAAAATGTCCTTCTAAATTTGTGTCAGATACAACTGATGGTGCCCGTAGCTTAACTGGATGGGAAACTCGATTTATAAATTTATTTACAAAACGTTTTGGACACGAAATTCTTGATTTTCATTGCATTATTCTCCAACAAGATTAATTTTGTTTTGTGCCAAAACAGGTTTAAAAATGTTTGATGATATTTTGAGTTTTACAACAAAATTAGTCAATTTTATATCAGCGCGAGCACTAAATAAAAAAAATTTCAAGAAATATTAAACGAAGTATACTCGTCGTACAGCTTACTTTTAATACAATAATATACGCTTGTTAAGCTGCGGAAATGTTTTGCAAAGATTTGTTGACCATTTGGAGGAAATAAGATTATTTATAAATAATGAGAACATTATTGACGAGAGAGAGAGAGAATACAATCAATTACTGGATGTAGAAGGGTTGGCAAAGTTATATTTTTTCACTGATTTATGCTCGCACTTAAATGAATCAAATATAAAACTACAAGGTGTGTTAATAAAAGTCATTATAATGTTTGACTTAATCAAAGCGTTCGAGGTCAAATTACAGATTTTTAGTCGTGATATTCTTTCGAATACATATAAAATTTTTTTCGGAATGCAAATCTTTTTTTCGAAAGTTAATGTTACGAAAAGCCAAACAAAGAGTCATTAACGTAAGAATTTTCAATGGTAATTCAATTCCTGATTCAGAACTTTTCTGCAAGATTTAGCAGTTTAAAGAATTTGAAGAAAATTAAAAATTAATTTTGTATCCTGATACAATACCATTTGAAAAATTAAATTTAAAAGTCATTGAGCGGTTAAATTTTAATGAATTAGAAATGGAATTAGTCGAAATTCAGCCAAGTACCATATGGAAGCAAAATTTTGTTGATTTAAGAAATGATTTAGAAATTATTGAAAGTAATCGATTATTGAACAAAATAAATAAAATTGCAGAAGATCAAATTATAACTACATGGAATTCAATTCCTGACATGCTTAATTGCTTAAAAATATTAGCACAAAGCAATTTTATCAATATTTTTAACACAACGCTTGTAAATCTTTATTATCAGAATTAAATTTTATAAAAAATTAATATAGGAATATAATGACGGATGAGTCTTGTTCTGCATGCGTACTATTGAAATTAACTAAATATAAACCATATATTAAATCTATCATCTTGTGTACAGCAACAAAAGTCACATCAAAAAAAATTTTTTTAACGTGAATTTTGTTTCTAGCATATTGCTTTTTGTAAAACATTGATTAATAAAAAATGTTTAAAGAAGAATTGCTTTTATTTATTTATTTAATTGTACTTACTTATAATTTCACCACGATAACATTTCGAATTAAATTTTTTTGTGTGCACGTCACCTATTTAAAAAAGAATTTTCAAGACTTTGTGGCACATACATCAAAAAGGTTCGCCATCCCTGCTCTATTCTATTAAAAGTAAATATTATTGTCTCTTCTTTATATCCGAGAATTAGTCCTTTTTCAGAATGAATAAAAATCAATTTATTTATTTTATTCTTTTAAACACATAAATGAAAACTCCTAAAGGATTACAGTTAAAGTTAAAGAATATAAATTTATTACAGCATTCAAGAGAGTTCTTGCTTTTTGACAACAAAGATCAAAAGCCATAAGTAAATCATGATAATACCATATTTTGTCTTAAACTTCAGTGTGCTGTTGAGTGAATACAGCATACACAAACTAATGGATATAAAAAGTACCTGACTTTATAAATTACCAAAACATAATTTTTCCTCTTTAATCCGCGAAACATTTTCCTATCCCAATCATCGGTGATATAGTTAAAAAAAATTTCAAATAAAGGTTGCATTTTACTTTGAGCTGTCTAAATAGAGTCTGGTTTCATTTAGCGACATTACTGAACGGGAAAAAATAAACATTGTGAATTCAAACAAATCAAAAGGTACATGTATTTATTCGTTTCTGCTTTTATTTATTACGCAATGAATTTTATTCAATAATCTTTTTTTGATTCTACAACTGAATGTTTAGCGTTTTGTCTTTAATTTTAAAGTTATTTGATTCCCATCTCGGACGTTGGTACAGATTTGGAACAATTTGTTTTAAGCAATAATTCTTCGTGATGTTAGTTGTGCGGGAAAAAGTAACCTTACACATCGTATAACAACATAGTTCATACCAGACAAACTCATACTAATTTATGTTTTATTCTATGTTATATAAAACGAAAATATACCTAAAATATTTAGGTGAAATTATTAATTCTTTTATCCTAATATTTTCAATCACAATAATAATTTACGAGCAAGTAGTTTTGGTTTCGATTTCGCTCACTGTTGCAAAATAAGAGGTAGAAGTTGTGTCCTTCCTCTTTGCATAGGTATTTGTCGATCAGTGTTTTTATTTGTGGATTTTCTGTTTTGTGATACAGAGCTCCAGTAGATTCACGCCCCGCTTTCCGTTAAGATCAGCAAAGTGAAACATCACATTTACCTCGGGCAGTAATTGGAATATGACCACGCCGTACTCTCCCTCACTGGGTTACTGGAACTCTTTGGGTTGGGAACATGATAATATGTGAGGTCCAGAGTTCTTCCTTTGGGGTGGTGTGGATGTAGAACGGAGGGTGCCAGCTCAGGTGTGACCTCGTCACCTTACAGTGGTTCAAAATTACGAAGCACTTGGTGATGAATGAGTATTCCAAACCCGTTAATCTGTAGGTACTCTTGGGGTTCGCCTTTAAGTAAACATATGTTTTGTGATATATAAATACAACACACTGCCACCCACCCTTTCTAGTGGTCAGCGTGCCTGATTGCGGATGGGAAGGTCCTGGGTTCGAATCCTGGTTCAAACATGGATCTACTCTCTCTATCTATCCTGTCTTTGTCCTTTCCTTGTATGAATAATTGCCTACCCTATAAACGGGTACCTATGGCATGTGTATATTGACTCCTCACCAAAATATGGTACAGTTGGAAAAGTGGAACGGCGCACCCCATAATGCCAGCCTAACTGGCAGAAGACAAATACAACCCATTACTCATGAAAAATTTTATCGAAAGTAGGTGTTCATAAGAAACCTTACTAGGAATGGATTGGCGCTATTGGGGTTATTGTCAATTTCGCAGAGTCACTATTAATAAAATCTTTAAATTTCAAGACTCTTCAACTGTCTAATAAATGAAAGGATGAATGACAGTGGACATATTGTCAAATTAAGAAATGCGTCATTTCTATACAAATGTATAATTTAAATAAAAACACCCAGTTTTAGAGATTTTTTTTCTAAATGCTTATATCACATAATAGAAAATGGAAAAAGAATACTCTTTTTACTGAAAGTTATATTTTTTTAATTCCAATGGCTCAGATAAAAAGACAATTACAACAAAAATACAAATAACAACGAGAAAAAATGAGAAATAAAAAAGCTGTAACAATAGTCTATGTATCTAAAAGGCCTCTGGACTCCCAGTAGCGGTCCGCAATTGAGCGTTTCGATAACGACTTACAATGGAGTGGATGGTCACGATCCATGTCCCGTCCTAGATTACAGGATAGGACTTGAAACTATACGAAGACGGTACAAGTGTTTAAGAAGGCAGTCTGACCGGTGGCTAGCCTAAACTCAGCCACCATTTTATGTCTGGGCCATTTTGAGACTGCAGAAAGTCTGTCTTTCCAAGACTTTTGCTCTGATCGAGATTCAAGAATCTTTTTGAATCTTTCAGACAATGTATTTTTAATTAAACGTTTTATTATGCAAAAAGATACACTAGAAAAAGATGTTTGTAATGTCAAGGCCTCAATTTTTGCCAGTGTATCGGCAATTTCATTGCCATGGATTCCGCAGTGTCCTGGGATCCACTGAAGAGCAATGTCTTTCTCATTGGAAGACAAACTCTGAAGTAGGCTCCAACATTCATGGACAACAGAGGATACAGAATTTGAAGTAGGCATCAAGGATTGCAATGCGGCCCGGGAGTCACTAAGTAAAACTGCCTTGGTGAACCTATTAAGATGGCAAGTCAACTGAGAAAGAGCAATCCTGATCGCAAGCAGTTCCCCATCAAATGCGAATGCAAATGTGCCATGTAGATAAAGGCACATTTGCATCCGCATAGATCTACATCGCACCCCATATTTTGGGGTGCGTTGTAGATCTACCTCCTCGCGGTGCATCCTGGAAACACATCGTGGCTAAGAGATCTACGGTTTTTGGCGTTTTTAGTTTGCCCTTTTCTCCTCAGACACGTGTTTTTTTAATATTCTTCAATGGAATACTGGCGCCATGTCCCAGCCTAAGAAGATAGAGCTTTTACTGAGAGTTATATAATTTAATAAAAAGTGTGATGAATGATGAAATATTGAAATGTATCATACCTATAAATCAAACTTAACTTATGTTTTCTCTTTTGATATTACTAAAAATCAGTAAGTTTGATTACTGCATGAAGAAATAATTTTACTTAAAATATGCATATTAAGTTAATACGTAACAATAATAACATGCTAAGATTATGGTAAAATATTTACTAGGAAAAAGCGAACAGTGAACTACAGTGGGTGATCGGTTAACGAACAGTTCAGACGACGAACGAATCGGACAACGAATACTTTCACGAAAAAATTCTGTGTTCTGACAACGAACGCATATTCGGATAACGATCCAAAACAAGTTTTAACGAATATTTCTCGGAGAATAAAATCTAGGATTAACAAACTCAAAGACCCAAAGTTCTATAATGGAAAAAAAAGATTTTTTTTCCTCTCAATAAAATATTTATAGCCAAAGTAGACCATGGGTTTCGAATTTGACATTCAAAACTGAAACTCATCCATTTTGATCTCTTGTCCCCCCTTATTCATTCACTGTCTCACACGTAATCTTGAATAACGAATTCCAGAGAGAAACAACAACAATCACTTTACAATGACAATACAATTAATTACTTCCGGAAAATTCTGAAAAAGATTGAAAAGCAATTGAAATTCGATATGTTCTTTAACGCCTTATAAACGAAAAATGAAAAGGACTGATTAACATCTAAGTCTATATATGTATATATTATTTTTTTTATAAATTTAATAATAAATTATACATTCGTTAAATTTTATTTTTAGAGTCTCCAGAAAGAATTAATATATTTTGCAAAATATCTATGGTAAATCGATTATAGGTTTACGATAACGAACATTAATTCAGATAGCGAACATAGTTTTGTAGCAGATTGTGTTCGTTAACCGATCGCACCCACTTTAAATCTTAAAAAGTAGGAATACTAATCAAGGAATGTGTTCGAAGCTCCAACATTAAAAAATAATTGGGAAAAAGCTAATTTTTAAAAAAAATACTTAAAACTTTTTTTCTCAATCTACAAATAGTACAGACTGTCTAAAAATATTAACAACTAAGAGACATTTTTTTCAAAATGTGTATCTTATACATGATAAAAAAGAGAAAATATATATTCTTAGGTCAGCAAACACTAGAAATTTATTGTATCATCATATATATATATATTAAGAGAGTATATATATATATATATATATATATATATATATATATATATATATATATATATTACTCTCTTAATTTTGACCAAAGATCTCTTTATTTACATAGATCCGGATTCCGATAAAAGTACAAAATATTTTAGGTAAACAAAAAAATATAGGCTATTAAATTATTTATAATTATTATTTATTATTATATTCATTCTGTTAATTTTAAGCATATATCACAAAAATATGTGCAGCTTAAAAAAAATCTCCTATTTGTACAATTTTTTTTCATTTTAAATGTCTTAAAACCTTCTTTTTCAAGCTGAACAGTGTAGCCTACAGTTCAATAGTTCTCAAGTTCCATTCTCTTTAGGCAAACCATGTTTTTCAGTCTATAAAATTTTAATCTTATGTGATTAGTTAATACAAATGCACATATTTAATAACAAATTATGGACATAATTTGATAAATCTTCATATAGGTGTTTAAAATAATTTTATCTAAAATATGCCAAACTTATATATTAAAAAAAAAGATTGTTAAATTTTTGTTAAAAAAAAAAATTGTCACTGTGTGACTATTGACAATTTTTACCTTCGATTTTCCAAATATTGGCGAGTAAATATTTCAAAGAAACAGTTAAAATATTCTAAGTAATAACTATTCAAATAGAAAAATTCAAGATAACTTTATAGTTGTTGTCAGACATATTTGTAATAACAGCTGTTTCAAAAATAAATTATAGGATTTCAATCAAGGTTTATAGGTGATAATTTTCAATGTAACCTTAATATTGAAAATTTATGGCATATTTTAAGTCTGAAATAAACTGCATACTGGATTCTGACAGTGGTGTGTTATTCTTCTTTTAATAGTTATTAGTAAAGAATGTTTTCATACAAAGGCTTGTTTTTATTTTAAATCTTGCTGTATCTAAATTTAAAGAAAATTAAACTCTAAAATTTATGCGTACGTGAAATAACCTTTTAACATTTTTTCAAAATATTATGGGACGAGGAATATTTCCCTCTTAATGGTAGCTTATATTAAGTAAATTGATGAATTGATTATTATAAAATGTTGTTTATTGCATTTGAAATACTCGTAAATCGACACAAATATATTGCAGCCTTAGTATATTTTCTTAACTAAGGCTTCACATATTTAGAGATTTACGAGAAAAGATTCTTCCGACTGTACATGAGAAAAAAATTCAAAAGAAATAACATTAATTCTCCTCAAAAATTTGCTGTATAAGTTAGGGTGTTTTTAATATTAGATAGCAATATTTCTCAGGAAACTGAAATTGCCAGTAGTAGCAAATAACATCAATGAGCCCTAGAATCCTACAGGTGTTTTATTTATTCAAATGAGCCAGTAAAAGTTTCTGGTTTATTGTGTTATCGTGCTTATTTCACTCTCTTTAGCTTTATTTCTTTTTAGAGTTCAATGAATCGAACCAAATTTAATTACCTTATTTTATCGTATTGATTTCCAGATCCCAAATGAATCCCCTAAACATAAATGGCATTGTGTAAATTTGAAACCCTCATCAAGGGATGTTATCGATGTTAGATTTCTCATTTTCTTCTACGAGCTTGGAATTAGCGCAGCATGTATAATTTTTGGACCTTGCGCCATAAAACCCAACCAAACCTCTCCGAGCTATTACGACCCAAACATTCAGTAAAACATAATACACTTACAAAGCTTTAAGACGATTAAATCTTTTCAGCATGAGTCTTTATTGGGATGATGTATCGAACCCATTACCTTCTAAACAGCGTTGCAACACCTTATCTCACTATGTTTCACCAGCATGCTTCCCTGTACCCATCCCTAAGTTGAGCTCTTCTAGTTAGATAGAAGCAGTCAGGTGGAGTCTTCCTGAATTTGAAGTAGGAACCAAAATCCCTAATACTTGGCCTACCACCCTCTGAGATATCATTTCATTTGGAGGATACTAAGGCCCTAGTTTTATTATGTTGAAACGACGGTGGTTTTTTTGGGAAAGGTATCGTTCCGGGATCGGGAGGTGATGAATTCTACACCTGACCGAATCGATGATCCATCCTGTTCACTAACGGTAACCGGGACGCAACTTTAAAAACCTCCAACATTACAGAATCTTGCCAAGAGAGAAACAGTTGGTGAAAAATTTAACTTTACCTCCCGAGCTTTACATATTGTCTTCGAAATTTCACTTTCGTTTCTGATTAATTTATTCAAAATACATTCCGTCGTTATCGATTTCAAGCGAAATGTATGTTGTAAAATTTTAAGCACTTATTCAACAGTTGTCATAGATTCCAAAAGAATCTACAAATGATGGCATAACACTACGATTGCCTATCCTAAATAAGTAGGATACAGAAAATTTTAAAAAACATTCTTTCACACATACACATACAAATCTATGATGTGGGTACAATGGAGCGCATTTTGAAATGTAAGAAGTTTTTTCTTGTATTACATAATATATATATATAATATATATATATATATATATATATATATATATATATATATATATATATACAAAAATTAAATGTACATAAATGTAAAATCTGATTATTTCTTTCAGAGCAATATTTAGCAAAACTTGGCATTGTTAACACAGCCACAGCAATAAATCCAAAGAAGTAAAAAGAAATTCTGTTTGCAGTGCCAAACTTAAAATAACAGTGAAGGTCAACAAATTCCCAATAAAAAATGATTAGTTTATATCACCTTTAGAAGCTGGGATTTATTTGATTTAAATCATAGCCAAAACACTGATTCAGCAGAAACACATAGAATACTTCGAGTAAATAATGAGGTGAAGTAATATTTTCACTTATCATTAATTTAAGGCCGTGGTAGCCTAGTGGTTAGGTTATCGGCCTTCCAACCGGAAGGGTGGGATTCGATTCCCAATGCCACCAAAAACCCACCGAGTACATGCTATATATGTGATCTTTAAATCTGTGGAATCGGATGTCCTGTGGACGGTCGTTGAGCATTTACCATGGTTACCAGAAATTTACTCGCTTTTCAGATCAATGCCAAAATTGATGAAGCAGATCCTATGGTACTGCCATCTATCGGAGGATTTGAAGAGCAAAAGTCGTATTTTCACTTTCATCGTGCTCTGATTAACGACAGACCCTCCCAATTGACTTAAATACGCATAGCCAAGGCATAGCGTGCTTGGCTTGTCTATGTGTCATTAGTAACAACAACAACATCATTACTATTGTATGAAAAAAAGTTTTAAGAAAAGCAACAAAATTTGATGTATGTCAATAAAGTTTTTTCATCTTTTGATTTATTTTTTCAAAATTTTTTATTTACAAGTAATGATTATAATAATAAATTGCATAAAATTACATTCATTATTTAGAATAATTTTAAATCAATTAATCTTTCAGAATCAAGATCACTATTTTACCATTTTAAAAATATATTCATGATATTTTCGTAAAAATAGTGTTATTCTGTACTTACTCTTCCGTCATCAACATTTTTCTGTTTCTTAAGCAATTTCAGTTGGGTCCTCCAAATTTTCTTGTTTAGTATGTGGACTGAACACAATGTACTTCCATAACTTAGAAAAAAAATATTCTAATTTCCTTCATTATTAGATAGCATGTGTTTCCCTAACATAAATTCAATACAACATATTTGGATCTTAGTTTAACTCATCATTCATAGAAACAATTTTGCAGCTTGAAAAATGCTTTCAATATGAACAATAAAAGAGAGAAAAATATCAGACTTTTTTTAGTATTACTTTGGTTGTAAAATTGACTGTGTGTTTCATAAATGTGTATAATTATTTTCAGTCAAACAGAAAAGTTGTGCCACAAGCTCATTTATATATACAGTGTCACAAAGTTTCGTTTGTTTTCATGCACTTCTATTAAAAAAAATTCAGAATAAAAATGTAATATTTATCTCATACATAACTTTTCTTTTTAATATTTTATGTTATATCTTTTGATTAATTATATCAGGTGCACAAAATAATTTATGTCTATGTCTATAAACATTTTTACACATTTATATCCAAAAATCTTGTTTCAACTAATGTGTATCTTAATTATCTTGGACTGAATTGTTTTCATAAACTGTACAGATTTAAAAGGCGTATAAAAGATAAGCAAAAAAATAAATACATTTCATATTGTTTTGGTATGATCAGTTGTAGGTTACATCTGGAATTTGTAAACAGTGTTGTTATGTTATACCATACTTAAATGAATAAAAAATTTTACAATTTCTGATATTAAATTAATAAAATATTGTACTTTTAAAAGTGCTTCATGTTTATACAATAAGCACGTTAAAATAAATTCACAAAGTATTAGCTTTTTTATTTTATTTTATTTTTTTTATATAATGGACTCAGAGAATTAGAAATGCAGAATAATACCAACATCATTCCAGTATTCAGTTTAAAGTAAACAATGATTAATGAGATGCGTATTTGTGATGCTTTATATTTTTCCTACTTACGCAAGATATTTTATGAACTCAACAAGATCTGATTAACAATATTCTTATATTAATATTTATGAATGCAAAACATGTTAGTGAAAGAAACGTATTCAGCACATATAATATAATATGATTCCTAATTGTTTTGTATAAATTTCTAAATTCTTAATGACCATTGAAGCATGTCACTCTTTAGCAAAGATATTTATTTGTCACTCTTAGCAGATTATTTGAAATTTTTTTAGGAAAGAATATTATGGAATGATTAATGATTTATCTCTGTGAAATATTTATCTGTTTTTCCTATTCATACATGATTTTTATGAATTATATGGAATCTGATGTTGTTGTTGTTGTGTGTCAGAAGGCTGGCATTATAGGGTGCACTGCTCCACTTTTCCAACTGAACCATATTTTGGTGTTGAGTCCGACTTCCTCAGTACACACAAGCAATAGGTACCCGTTTATAGGCAACCATTCATACAAGGAAAGAACAAAGACAGGATAGATAGAGAGAGAAAGTATATCCATGCCCAAGCCGGGATTCGAACCTAAGTCCTATCCGCAGTCAGGCTCGCTGACCACTAGACAAGGTAGGCGGCATTTTTTTTTAGGAAAGAGTATTATGGAATGATTAATGATTTATGTCTGTGAAATATTTATCTGTTTTTCCCTATTCATACGTGATTTTTATGAATTATAAGGAATCTGATCAGCAGTATAATAACTGTAGAATAATGTTCTTACAATGATGCCATATTGTGATACATAAATAAAGTACAAATAAAGTTTTATTTAGCATATAACAATTTCTTGGGCTTAAACCCGATACCAAGCAAGCTAACAAAGTAACAACGAAAGAACGATAAGTACAACAAAAGGTTTTTATTCAACGGCTTAGGAGTTTTCGGTGCATTTGGCGGGGGGGAAAAAAGCCAACATTCAAAGCGTTGGCGCCAACAATAATATTAATGGATGTAAACATTTTGATAAAAGAATAATTTTGCATTACAATATAAGATAAGATTCAAAATTACTTGATGAAAATTCATTAGAGAACTCTAATCTCAGCAAAGATATTTAATAAAAAATTCTCCTATATAGATAGTTATATTTATAATTATTAATAAAAAATTTCAGATTTTGTGACAGTACCAACTGTATTGAAAATGATTTCTTAAATAATCAAAAGTTTAAAGCAACCGTGGAATCATTATGATTAAAAATTTAATAATGTAAATTAAACTAGAATGAAATTAATTTTAAACACACAGAGAAATTGTTAACATCAAACAAACTACTACAATTAAACTAGTAAAATAATTCGAAAATGTTATTGTTACAATTATTAATATAACTTTTGAATGAAATATTTTAGATATTATATTTTAAAGTTAAGCTGGATTCCACTTTTTTTTTTAAATTCAACAATTTTGACTAAAATAAAATACATTGTATATTACATTAATATAGAAGTGTGTATAAAATTTTAAAAAGTAAACAATTTTAAATGTTTTTTTTTATAAAAATGTTTCAACGAATCTTAATCGTACGCACTTATATTTAATTAATATTAGGATTTCATATGATAAATTATAATAATTCACTTATAACCTCATAAGATTGTAAAAAAGAGGAAAATCGTAAACAATATTGCTGCTCAAGCTCGAGATTTAGTTATGCGCCAAATAGTTTTGGCACTGTTTCTCTCTCGCCAACGTTCTGTAATGTTGAGAATTTGTAAAGTCGCAACAGATATGCATAAAAATGTGTCGTATTGCTGTGTCCCTTTTCTGGTGAGCCTTGAAGAGAAGAGTGTCAGCTCAGGTGTCGACCTCGTTACTCGATCATAGTTGAAAATTATGAAGCCATTTACAATGTTAAGTGGCTTTATTGAAGGCAAAAATTGACAGCTAGAAATGAATAAACAAATCTTACAGTGACGCAATCTCATCAAGTTGAATTATTAACATATTATTGTTACGGAAGTCATTTTATTTCTTTGGTGTTCGAAGAAGTATTTTGCGTTAAAAAAAAAGAAGAAGCATATCGAGAAAATTCCAAATCAACTAAGAAAATTAATTTCTCTGATTAATCCGTCCTTGAACTTAAGCCTGTCAAACCAGTCTCAACTTTTTTTTTTTTTGGCTTATTTACATATTTTTCACTTACGATACAAATAATCTGGTGCGACAACATGATTTGAAACGAAATACACGTATTAGCAGCTTTTTAGTCTTTAAAAAAATCGGATTGATGTGAATTGTGAATGACTGTAATCTGTAACTCAGTCCTTAGTTCAAACTCAATTTTTGAGAATTTCAATTTAAAAATAAAAAAAAATTCTAGTCTATGGAAAATTATTGTCATTCCAAAAGAGAAGGGCTTTTTGAATACATTTTTATAAAGTGACAAATGGCTAGTGTTGGCATGTTTTTTTTTTTTTTTTTTTTTACAGATCAATTTACGTGGCTATCTAAAAGACGAAACTTCGTTGATATTTTGTTCGAAATTTTTTCTTACCCATGCTTTCGAAACTTTCAATGTTAAAAACATTTTGATAAGTTTATTTTATTTTTATTCAAGTTATAAATTTTCAATTTGGGTTGGCATCGAAAATGAGAAAACTTCAATTTTATTTCGGTTATGTAAAAAGGGGAATAAAATGCGGGCCTTCTTTCTCTCTCAAATGGGAAAAAGTTACAACTTTCCAGTAATTTTAAGATTCTTTTCAAGGAAACAATAATATTAGGGAGCGTTCCCACATGTGGTGGGAGAAGAAAGAAAACCGCATTTTTCCCGCATTTTCCCCGGCTGTGTTCTGCGAAAAAGATAGGAGATCCCACACCTGCGACCTTTATATCGAAGGTCACAGACCACCCCCTCTTGTTGAAAGATACCTTTACGGTTTCCTCCCCCTCTTCCTTTCAACTTTACAAGAGCTCCCTTCTATAGTTTAAATGTAGCTTGACCTTTTTCGAGATTTCTGTATCCAAGTATCCAAATGCTATTCAACAAGTAAATAAATAACCAAGGGTATACAGATAAAGAGTCAAAAATATACTTTAATAATAGATTATTTTGAAAAAATCGTGATTAAAATACAATTTTTATAAATAAAAATGCAAAAATATTTTAAATTTTCATAAGGATCGGAAAAATATAAAAATGTTATAATATAAACATAATAAGATATAAAAAAAAATGACCATACAAATGGTGTAGAATTGTATTGATTCCATATTTAATTACACGAAACTTTAAAAAGAATATAAAATGTAATAAAAACTGAGATTTTACTGTAGATCAAATCTAAAGATAATTACATAACATTAATACGGAAAATAAAATGACCATATAAATGATATGTAATATTTATCCTATATTTATCGACAAATTAGTACGACTTTAATAATTATCATGTAACGATATAAAAAAATATATATATAAAATAAAAAACATTATATAAGGAATGTACGTTTATATTAATCCTATATTTAAAAACAGTATAGGATCCATTATCCGGCAACCTCTGGGCCGAGCTTATTCCGGTTACTGGAATTTTCCGGTTTTCGGATCGCTGCCGAAAATTTCAATAATCATTTGCAAAAAATCGCGATACCCCTTTTCCATCCATGAAATAATTTGTGGGAGGAAAAATAATAACTATATATCGTTAATATTTTTAATGAAAAATACACACACACTCATATATATAATAAAATAACCTAAAATTTCCTAAGTAAGATTAATTTTTGCTTATTGATGCAAACTTATCGCTAATATATACTTTTTTAAATGCTTTGATTTTTCTGACAGTAAAGTTTTTTTTATTTTATATACAGAAATAATATCGTGTTCCTTAAAAAATGTTTTTTGTTCCACTCCGCGAATAAGTTCTTTCGTTAGTTCTAAACAATGGTCAGTGGAAATGTTTTCCATAATTTCTGTTTCCTCTCCATCGGTATCCTCAGAACTTGAAGAATCGGGGTCTTTCCTATTGAGCACTTCGCTGACGATCTCGTCATCAGTTAGCTGAAGCACAGTCGGAGCACTTATGTCAGCATTTAAAGAATTTTGTATAGTTTTTCATCGATTATTTCCTCACTTGATTTGTTTTTGGCACATTCTAACAATTCTTGGATCATTTCTTTTTCTTGTGACACGCGAAAATCACAAAATTCTTAGTTTTCTTCTCCTTTAAGAAAAATCGCAGAAAAAAGTTATTAATATTATATTTCTTACAATAAGACGGGGTGACAAATAGAGAGAAAGAACGAATTTTTAAGTAAAAAATATTTTTTAAACTTAAAAAAAAAAAAAAAAAAAAAATTACAAACTGAAAAATGCCGGTTTTGGGAAACCAGATAGTGGATCCTATACTGTATATGGAATTTAAAAAGACAAGTTTTTTTTTAAAGGAAGCGAACATTTAAATATTATAGTATCTTTAAGTGACAGTAAGAAATAAGCACGGCATTTGTGTGAGTTAGTTATCATTTTAACTTTCAATAATTAATCCTGATTGGAGGAAGAGAACGTGACTAACATGTTGAAAGCGTCATACTATCTGAAATCGAAAATTCTTGAGATAAAAAAAGTTCGCTATCAAACTGCGAAAAAGTTACTGTAGACGAAAAGATGTTCTTTTTCCATGTTATCACTTAGATTTATATTTAGAATGTCCTTAAAACACAAAATGAAATGATAAACGACAATATTATGCATTTTTATCAGAGCAATCTAGTCTAAAACAAAACTTAAAATATTTGATTTCATTTTCTATTCACAGAATTTTTTTTTATCTCTGATAATTTATTATAGATTAAATTATAAAATAAGATTAAATTATAATAAACATTTTAGGAAAATGAAACATTATAAAAGTGATTTTAAGGCTATTTTTTATGAAGTAAGGAGGAAGAAAACTACAATAAAACAATTTATATAATATAAAATAAATCATTGATTTTTTACTAATTTTTTTTATTTCCATTGCCTTTTTTTAAATATCTTTCTTGTGAGTCCCTCTTCCCACAAAATTTCTCTTCCGAGCTAATAATTAAATGATAAACTTTCTGCCCATTATTACAAAGTTCTTGGTTACAAATCCTACTTCAGCCATAGATGTTTGTTGTGGTTTGAAATCAATTTCAATTTATTCCAATCTATTAAGCATTCGCGGTTAAAAAACTTCCGTAGGTCGTAAAAACATTAAAAAAATTGCTTATATATTCATTTATCATCAAGAGTTTATTTCTATCCAACACAAATATAACAAACAATTATGTCCTTAAAACAAAAAATGAATTATTATGATTAAATATTATGATCATAGTCTGTTTATAGGAAGGTAAGTACATGGTATAAATTTCAGAGATTAATTTAGTGTTTAATGATGATTTTCGAAAATAAATTTTCGTTATTTTTCACAAATTTATGTTTTACCACTATATATAAGCAATCCTTATACGTTAGTAGTAAAACATAGTTAATTATAAGTAATTAAAAATAGCAGAATGATTGGACGTAATATGTGATTATTTTTTCCGCATTTCTAACATTTATACTAACATGCCACTTTTGGGAATCTAATATGCATTTAAAATAATACTGAGCATGTAATATTACTTTCATATATACTTTCATATTATAATTATGATTAAAAAAAAACTATTATTCGTTTTTATCCCTCATCTTGAGTCCGAAAGTTTAATAATCGGTCTTAATTGCCCGTCAGTTTTTTGTGATCACTAGGAGGTAATAAAGATTTACTGCTTTTATTGTATGTTACCGTCTAAATGTTCAGATACCTACACAATCATCCGATGCGTGGGTTCACTTGCAATAGCTGGTGATATGTTTACAGTGATTCGGAATCCACTTTAAATTACCAATTTTCAAAACCAAAAAGAATTGTTGTGTGGATAGATATTTTCTCTCTCTAAGTAAATTTCCCACAGAAGGGGGAAAAATATTAATTTTTTTATACCTGCCAAATGTTAAACTTGGAATACAAGATTAAATTTTAAGAAAATTGTGAACAAAGACTTTTCTTGTTGCTTATTTAAAAAAATACGCGAACAAAATAACAATTTCATAGAAAATATAAAGCTCATTAATTGAAGTAAAGCCATATTCAATTCACTTTGAATTATGATTTATATGTCTTGAAACAAGACATGAGAATTGGGATTTTAGCAAGACATAACAATATTTACTATTTATCATGCAGAAATAAGTAAATCAGAATAAATCTTTGAGACTGATCATTTTTTTAATTCTAAAAAGCGAAAAATAGGGTAAATATCAAAATAAAAAGTAATAATTACGATTTTGCTCAAATTTTTATACAAATCATCTGTTAGGTATAAGCATCATGAACCCTCAAAAAATAAGTAATTTTATTACTACTTTTCTTTTAATTTAGTGTTTTACCATTTGGGAATACTTTTAATAAACATTGAGTTATATTCAAATGCCATGAAGGAAAAATCTGGAAAAAACCGCCCAACTTGTCTAGTGGTCAGCGTGCCTGAATGTGGATACGGAGGTCCTAGGACCGAATCCCAGTTCGGGTATAGATGTACTTTTTTTCTCTGTCTATCCAGTCTTTGTCCTTTCTTTGTATGAATGGTTACCTACCCTATAAATGGGTCCCTATGGCATGTGTGTTCTGAGGAAGTCGGACTCCACACCTATAAATATGGTTCAGTTGGAAAAGTGGAGCAACGCACCCCAAAATCCCAGCCTATAGCTGGCACACAACAAATAATATTCCCCATTCTTATCTTATAAATAATATTTTAAAACTTAACTTCAAAGACATTTAATAATAAATTGTTTCTACACACTTTCTTAAAATGTTCGGAAGATATCAGAAATTTGCAAGGTTTGGGAATCTTTAGGAATTAGACTAAAATTGTTTTTGTTTATTTTTCTTATCTTATTTGACAAATAGTCCAATTTGACATGTACTTCATATAGATAATTCTAAAGCTAAGAGATCGTATTCATTTATCTCGAAGTTAGTATTTGTGGTAAATTTAAAGAGAAAAGTGATTCATGCTAGAGGATTTCTCGATCTCGCTATCAACCTCAATATGATTCAGAGATTTGTGGTTTTATCTATTGATCGCAGCCTCCTTCTTTTGAAATGCTCTTTTAACTGTTTAAATAAGTGTTACAAAAGTTTCTCATTAAATATTCTCTGTTTACTCTATATCAGAAATATATTTTGGTGTTTAAATAAACAAAATAACTAAAACTTGGAATGCTGAAAAATATTTGAGCATGTTCATTCTTTGTATCTTTTCCTTACATATAATTTTCATACCTTTTTTGAAAATTACATTAAGTAATTCGAAACTTTAACGCTAGTATTTTTTTAACAATCCAACAAAATTAGTCAATAAGATTGTAATCTCACATTCTCCCATTTATATATATATATATATATATATATATATATATATATATATATATATATATATATATATATATATATATATATATATATATATATGTACACACACAATGGTAAATTGTGGACAGTGTTGGAAATGTTTATGTTTTTGAACTTTGTATGCTTATAGAAAGCGTTACGTTTTACAAAATGCAAACTTGCATATATCATTTTAAAGAGAATTTATTACTGAATTCAATACATAATTCAATTATTTGCAATACACAAAAAGTTAAACGATATTAGTTATCGATATACATTAGATAGTGATGATTCCAGTGAGTTATCAGTACTTAGTAGAGTACCCTTTGTTTTTGATTACAGCTTCATATCAACGTTTCATTAAGCTGACAAGAATTTTAAGCTCTTCTTTCGTTATTACATGATGCCAGGAAACAATTATAGCCTCAATTAGTTCCCTTTTATTTGATGGGCGCCTCATTCGGACAAGAGTTTTCAAACGGTGCCATAAATTTTCGATAGGATTGAGGTCAGGACTGTTTCCAGGCCATGACAACAATTTAATGCTCTTTGTACGAAACCACTCTTTTGATATTTTGGCCGTGTGGTATGGAGCAGAATCCTGTTGAAAAATAAACGAACCATTGTTGGGAAAGAGATCTCTGATGGAAGGTAGAAGTTTTGGTTCTTGAATAGTGTGAATGTATTTTCTGGCATTCAGTGTCCCATCGATGACACGAAGGCAACCAATACCATCTGCTGACATGCATGACCAAATCACAACACTAACTAGGTTCTTCACAGTTGCTTGAATGCAGTCAGGATGTAAGCTTTTCTCCTATTCCACGTCTTACATATTTTCGCCCATCAATACCGAATAAAGATAGTTTAATTTCATCACTCCATATAACTTGTGACCACTGATCATCTGTCCAATTAATGTGTTCCTTTTCCCACTGTAGTCTATTTTTTCATTGCTGAAAATTAAGATAAGGCTTTTTTCGTGGAATTCTATCTCTCAATCCAACATCTGTTAATCTTCTCTAGATTGTTCTTGAACTGACAAACACCAGCATCATTCAGATCACTTCTGATGGCCGCTGATGACATTTTTCTATCTTGGAGCCATAGTCTTTTTATTCTTCTTTCATCAATAGATGTGGTGCACCTTTTTTGGCCTTTTCCTTCTTTGTTTTTTATTGAAATTTGTCTCCTGATATCGTAAACAAAACTTGCGGACTCCAGATGTAGTCACTGATCCACCCACCTGTCTTGCAATTTCAGCATGGGAAAGACCACTTTCTCGTAACACAATAATATTACATCTCTTTCTAGGTGCCCAATCTACTCTTTTATTTGATTTCATTGCTTCTTGACTAAATATTTAAAATTTTTACAAAAGTTTCTACTTGTAATTGCAGTGTATAAGAAACCGGTTTGAAAACTCTTGTCCGAATGAGGTGCGCATCAAATAAAAGGGAACTAATTGAGGCTATAATTGTTTCCTGGCATCATGTAATAACGAAAGAAGAGCTTAAAACTATTGTCAGCTCAATGAAACGTCGATGTGAAGCTGTAATCAAAAATAAAGAGTACCTTACTAAGTGCTAATAACTCGCTGCCATCATCATTATCTAATGTATATCGATAACTAGTATCGTTTAACATTTTTGGATTGCAAATAATTGAATTTTGTATTGAATTCAGTAATAAATTCTCTTTAAAATGATATTGCGAAACGTAACATTTTCTATAAGCATACAAAGTTCAAAAACATAAAAATTTCAAAAAGTTTAAATTTCTAATTTCAACATAAAAATTTGCACAATTTTGGCCACCACTGTATATATATATATATATATATATATATATATATATATACAGCCGACCGATGGCTGAGTGGTCGGCGTTCCTGACTCCTTAGCTGTGAATCCCAGATCAATTACTTTCTTTCTCTGTTCCTCTGTCCTATCTTCTGTGATGATATATGAATGTGGCCCACCCTATAAACGATTTTGTGGTGGTATGGTGCGGGCGACGCTACTCGCCTCCGTGACTTGGTTCACAGGTGTCCGCAGGGCAACGTCAAATGAGTAGTAGTTATTGGCCTTGTTGTGGCATAGGATTCTTCACCCAAGTGCCCACCGTTAGAGGAAAAAAAACATCAGTATTATTTCTCTTAATGTCGTATTATTTCATCACAACTAAACTCCCATTGCAAATGAAATAAATAACCTTATTTTTATGTTTAACAAAAAATAAATATAACATTTAGTAAATAAAAATCTGATAACTTTTCTTGAAAAAACCGCATTTCCCCATTTTCTTCTTTTTTTTCCTGTCATATTTTTGTATTCCATTAGCAATATTGAAATACCATTAACTTTCCTGAATTTCAGAATGTGGAAGAGAGTGAGTAAAATTCACCTTAAATTTAAATTTAACAGTAAAAAATCTGACTGTCACCCACTGAACAGGATGTATATCACATATTTATGTTCTTCTCTGTACGAAACTAATTATCCTCGTTACAAGAAGACAGAACAGACATTTCTTGCATATTTATGCAACTAACTTTATTTCTCTTCATTTATGTAAAACAAAACAATCTATAAAACGAAAAATGATTGGTTAAATTTATTCACTCAAAATTCAAAATATTTACCAAAAGTCCCGTTTTATTCTCGAAATTCCCGAGTAAATTCTTATGGTTCAAAATTCCCAGAAATTTACATCTCCAGATATATGTGCTACAATCTCATATAATATTAAATCCTTGCCTGAAGACAATACAGGTGTAATTACATTATTCACATCCCGACGGATGGCTAAATGGTTAGTTTTCCTGACTCCCTAGTTGTGGGTCTAAGAACCGAATCCTTGTTCATGCATGGATATTACTTTCTCTCTGTGTTTCTCTGTCTTGTCTTCTGAGATGATGTATGTATGTAGCCTACCTATAAATAGGTTTGCAGTGGTATGGCGTGGGTAATGGTACTTGTCTCCGTGGACTGGGTTCACAGGTGTCCATTGGGTGACGACAAAAGTGTACCAGTTTCCGACCTTGTTGTGGTAAAGGGTTAGCACTCAAGAATACGCAGTTATTTTTTTTTAAAAAAAAACATTATTCACATTTGATATTAATACAAGTAGAAATATTACTATAATAAATATTTTTTTTATTATCCAACAGGAAAATTTATGGAAGAATTCTTTCTCTAACTTCGAACATTAGGGTATTCCTGTTCTGAAAAATGTTTATTTCACCCTGCCTAAAAGATTTAATTACAGGCAAATTTAATACTGAAGCCCGGTAGCTTAGTGGCAACGTTTCACGTTCTCAAGGTACACGTCGAAGCTCGATCCTCGGGTTGGACAAGATCGACTCAGCCTTCCATCCCTTCAGTGGGTCGATAAATTGAGTACCAAGCATGCTTGGGAACTAAACAGTGGGGGTCTCACTTAACTGGAAATGGTGTTGTATCACCTAAAAGTATGTTGGGTGATCAGGAAAAAGCTTTTTCAGCTACTACTTTACGAAAAAAATAATTAACTCATGAAATTTAAACATTAATTTATTCACGAATTCAGTTATGAGAGTTTGTTGAGCGATTTTCATTTCTTGGATTGCAAGTTATATTCTTCTTTTTCTCTTTAATAGCGTAACAACCAATTACAGGTCTTAGTTGCCTTTACAACACGCCTTTTCCAGCCCAGTTTATCCAGAGCGGCACTTTGCCAGTTCCTAACTTTCAGTATCTTAAGGTCATTTTCAATGTCAACGAGTCATCTTGTTGGTGGTCTTCCTCGGGCATGGGATCCTTCGAGATTCTTAAACGTTGGTATTCTAGTGGATTTGTTTTCCCGGCTTCTCTAGACATGGCCAAGCCATCTTAGTCTGTTGCTTCTGATACAAGTTATATTAATGATATGAATTACCACATGCTGGGAAAAGATAATTTATTCATAACTTTCATGATAAGCCTGTGTTTAGGACAAAATAAACTCATGGAAATGTCAGTTGCTAAACGGGAATTCCAATTCAATTTCTGAATGAAGTGCGCAAAAAAAATTACAAACGATCAGTACAGGCTATTTCAAATTTGAATGAAGAAATCAAACTTAGGCTTCCAATTTTCATGGTAACAAAAATTTCATTACAATATTCTTTTCACCATTTTGGGTAGATATTGGAAATGCTGCACCAAAAATTCAATTATAGCTTGTAGATTTGCAGTTTGACTCAGTAAGTCAAAATGTAAGTTTCTCGACATGCAATTATGCAAAATGCAAGTTTCTTGTGAGAATTTTTACATTAATCAATTTTTAGACGTAATCCGCGACTAAAGAAAAATATAAAAGAATTCAGCAAGCATTATTTGTGTCTTCTATCTTTGATACAAACTATACATCTTGGTAGTTTTTTAATAAGAACACGACTGAGAGAGAAATTTGGAGGAAATTTTTCGAATTCAACAACACAAATTGAACTAGCTTTTGAATCTTTAACGAAGAATAAATAATGTTAGTTTTCAGATTAGAATTAAAATAAATAATTTTTTATCAATAATGTAATTTGTTTTATAGATATTTTGTAATATTGTTCAATACGTAATAAAAAAATATGAATGTTTTAATGTATCTTCGATTTAACTTTTTTGGAATAAATATGTCGTTGCTTACTACCAACTGGGTTGGCAATAGGGGGTGTGCTGATCCACTTTTCCAACAGAACCGTAATTTGATGCGGATTGCGATTTCCTCGCTACACACATGCCATAGGTACCCGTTTATTGAGCAGGGAACCATTCACAACCCATTCATACGAGGAAAGGGCGAAGACAGGAGAGAGAGAGAAAGTACAGAGAGAGAAGAACCGGGATTCGAATCAAATGTAGAACCTCCATAGCCACAATCAGGCTCGCTGACCACTACTCAGGGTAGGGTAGGCTACAATATATATATATATATATATATATATATATATATATATATATATATATAGAGAGAGAGAGAGAGAGAGAGAGAGAGAGGGTATAATGTAATCTTGTAAAACAGCCTTTCCTTTTTAAATAAACTTTTTAACATGTGGGGACCACAGATATCCTCATGAATTTATCATCTTTTTGACATAAGATGAATGTAAACAATACTTTATTTTATACACATACACACAACTACATTCTAAAATAATTATTTTGACCATAAGGTGTTGCAACAATTAAGAAACGCACTTATCACTTTATTTTTGTGTGAGGTAAATCAAAATCCAAGAAATTATAAATTTGGCATACCTTAAAAATTTCTTTCATTATATTATTAATTTCAATAACTCCAATCTTTATTTTTCCTCTATTTAGTGGTATATACCTTCTATTATCATTTCTATCATTTTGTGTGTTTTCAGTGATAACTATATACTATTTATGTTTTTTATTGTAGGGTTAATATCATGAAAAGTTTTACTATTTGATAAACTTAAAATATCAACTGTTAATAGTGACATTATAGGTTATTGAGCCGAAAACCCTGTCTAGTGGTTAGCTTGCCTGACTGCGGGTAGTAAAGTCCTGGGTTCGAATTCCGGTTCGGGCATGAATTTACTTTCTCTTCCTCTCTTTTTTCTTGGTCATTTCCTAGTGTGAATGGGTTGGGAATTGTTGCCTACCCTGTAAATGGGTTGTTTTGGCATGTAGGTATTGAGGAAGTTACACTGCACGCCAAATTACTGTTCAGTTGGAAAAGTGGAGCAGTGCACCCCATATTGCCAACCTAGCTAGCAGGAGACAATAACAACATAGGGTATTGTTTCGCACAAAGGATTTTTCATTCATTAAAAGTATCCTAACGTTCCCCTAATACTCACTTCTAGAAAAATTTCTGAAAAAACATTTAGTAGTGTATTAGTTAAAGGTGATTATATTTTAATTTAAAAGCTTGATAATTATAGAACATCCTCTATACTTCTTATAACTATAGGAAATATATCCTATATACTCCCAAACAAAGTGAAATCCATCTTTTTAATGTGGCACATCTTTTCAGCTTTTTGAGAGTGGATTCACTTTCGATGACTAATATTTTACTTCCTTGGTTTAGCAAAACGATTAAAAAAATGCTATACACATTTCCTCGCCAATTAGAATTTAAGAAGCAATGAGAAAGTCAGAGTCTTTGAATAATTTAAGCGTTTCTGTAGTAATTCTGACACGCTCCTGTTGTTTGGTGCTCACTTAAATTGTGGAAGAGAACAGCTAACAATCTTGTTCACGTATGCTTACACAATTTTATGTATGGTTGCGTTTCCAATGTTAAATCTCTGTTTCGCTTGATAGGTATAGCGAATATCATCGATAAATCTTTGTTATACAACAGGTATCTGGAATAACAGGTGATAACGAATTGTCTGTGTGTTCTTCTTCGTGAATAAAACCGCAATCTCTGAAATTTTGTAAAAATCTGAATACAATAGCACGAATTAGATCTTAATTTTTAAATGTTAAACAAAACTTAACTTATGGGTCAAGGCCTACAATGCCCATAACTGTTTTCATAATAGAGGGCCCTGGGATGCAAAACATATACCCTAATTAAGTAGTCAGCCTAACGTGAGATCTCCAGTGATTAGTTTCCAAGTATGCTTGATACTCAGTTTATCAACCCACTAAAAGACTGAAAGGCTGAGTCGACCTTGCTCAAACTCGAGGATCGAACCTCGGACTTGTATCTAGGGAGCATGAAACGCTGCAGCTAAGCGACGTGGCTTAGTTTCTGAATGCTAATTTTAGATATTCAACGTTTAGTTTGGAGCCAAGCTCACACTAAAACCATAGAAAATAATCTAGTGATAATGTTATTGTCCCAAATCCGTTTTTTCTTCTGTCTGAGCAACTTGCAATTGGCCTTACAATACTTATAGCGTTGCGTAACAGCTTTTTACGTATAGACCGTGGTTTTCATGTACCAAATCGAAAAATTCCAATGCAATATCCTGATAGATATGCACAAAGAAAACAGAAACACAATATCCATTTTTCGCTGTTCGTCATCAATTAGAGTTGTAGTCGAAATCTTCCATTATGAAAATCATTGTCTTAATACCATTTCCTTTAAAGAATCCTTTAATAAGCACGTATTCAATTGTATCCTCTATTTACTTGTTAAAAGAGAGGATAGCTAGAAGATTTTCACACACTCACCAAGACAGACAACCATGCTGGAGAGCAGACGCCAAACATTCATCTCCTATTATTCAATAAAAACTAGGAGATCAAACTGAATGCCTTATAATCAGAAGAGATTTGTCTCATTAATCAACCGATGTGATAAATAAATACACAAATGTGAAAAAAAACAAACAAACAGGTAATGAAATTATTTCCAAAACAATGTCGTGGTATTTAACATTCTGTTTCAATCTTGCATTATCTTTTAATGGCAAAGGTACAATCAATTTATGATTATGATTTTTTTTTCGTTTATGATGTGTATTTTGTAAGCAGTGTTATATTTATTCAGGAATATATTAATTGCGATAAACCTTAATCTTAATGTCATGTTATCATGAGGATTCTTATCAAGAAATTATTGTTCTTAAGAAAAGCGACTGAAGAAACTGAATCAGGAAATCAAAATTCTCTTTTTCAAAATTATTTCTTTAAAAAAATTCTCTGTGTTAAACCTCAGAACTTATCCTTTTATAAATAGTAAAATTTGAATTATTTGTTTTGTTTTATAATGATTCAAAATTAATTAACTGTTATTGAAATGTTGCAATAGATCTGCTAAAAATTTGTAGGAAAACGTTTTTTACGATTATTTTTACTTGTAATTTTTAAAACATTTCATTAGGGTTGATAAATTTCACATCTATCTCATCCTTTAAATATGATTTGTGGATTAGTTTGTTTTGCCAAAACACACAGAAAATATCAAGGAACATTTTTTATATGCAGTCAGAAAATTGCTATTCCAATCAAGGAAAAAAATTGCAAAGGATCTGCTGAAAATTGTAGGAAAATATTTTTTTAGATTGTGTTTACTTATAATTTTTAAAAAATTTCATTAGGTCTGATAAATTTCTCATCCTCTAAATAGATTTGTGCATCAGTTCGTTTTGGCAAAATACACAGAAAATATGCAGGAACACTTTTTATACGCAGTCAGAAAATTGCTATTCCAATCATGGAAAAAAATTGCAAAGGATCTGCTGAAAATTGCAGGAAAATATTTTTTTAGATTGTGTTTACTTATAATTTTTAAAAAATTTCATTAGGTCTGATAAATTTCTCATCCTCTAAATAGATTTGTGCATTAGTTTGTTTTGGCAAAATGCACAGAAAATATCCAGGAACACTTTTTATACGCAGTCAGAAAATTGCTATTCCAATCAAGGAAAAAAATTGCAAAGGATCTGCTGAAAATTGTAGGAAAATATTTTTTTAGATTGTGTTTACTTATAATTTTTAAAAAATTTCATTAGGTCTGATAAATTTCTCATCCTCTAAATAGATTTGTGCATTAGTTCGTTTTGGCAAAATGCACAGAAAATATACAGGAACACTTTTTATACGCAGTCAGAAAATTGCTATTCCAATCATGGGAAAAAAATTGCAAAGGATCTGCTAAAAATTGTAGGGAAATGTTTTTTTATAGATTGTGTTTACTCTTATAATTTAAAAAAAAATTTCATTGGCTCTGATAAATTTCTTATCCTTTAAATAGATTTGTGCATTAGTTTGTTTTGGCAAAATACACAGAAAATATCCAAGAACATTTTTTTATACGCAGTCAAAAAATTATTATTCCAATCAAGGAAAATGAAACGCTTGGTATACTTTCCTTCTTTTGCTTAGCATATTTTCATTCAAAATACATAAATTGTATTAAATAATGCACATGCAAAGTATTTTTAAAGTTTTTGACTGAAAAATTTTTAAATTGCGTTAAGTTTTGCGGAAGATTTGTTGTAAAGTAATATACATAAGCATATTTTCAGTCAAAAACTCAAAACATGATTTTATATGAGTTAATGGTTATTGTAGGAATATTTAAGAAAACCCCTTTTATTCATTTAGGTGTACAATGGCCAATAAATAAAAAAATAAAAATTAAAAATAAAAATAAATAAAAAGGAACAAAATTTTAAGGTTCAAAATTTAAAATAATATTATAGGAATCCATTTTGCTTAACAATGGTTTAATGAAGATTTCATTTTAAAAAATTATATTTTTATCTAATAGAAAAATTTGTTTTATGACTTAAATGTTTAATTAAATTGAAGCATGATTATCCACCATACTCTTTCCGAAGTAATAAGCTAAGTTTTATATTAAATATTTTTAGTGGAAATACATATTAATTGTATCTAAAAGAAAGTCAGAATTTAGTTGCAAATAATATTACAATAAACCCTCAAATAATACAAAGAAATAAAAAGTAAGGGAAAAATTATGTCTTAAAATTGAATCTTAAATCTTGAAAAGGATTTAGAAAATTCTTCAAAATTTCACAATCATTCTTTAAAAAAATATTTACAGGTTTATTATCTTCAGAAAAAATAATTAAAAGACCAATTTCGTAAATTCAATGCTAATTTAATGAACACTGTTTAATTACTAGTAAAAAAATATATTTTTCTAAATACCATTAAAAATATGACTGAAGATTTCAAAATTATATTTCGAACTTTATATAAAAAACTCATCGCAATATTGCAAATTTACGTTTTCTGTATTGGAGTAACAATAATAATTTATGTTTGATTAATACATAAATTGTAGAAGTAAATTCACTAACTACTTATTTTCTTTAGGTATGTTATGTCCAGATACACACATTACTTAAATATTGATTCAGTTCAAATTATTAAAAATTTTCTTAGCAAAACCCATCAGTAGAAGAAGAGGTCGATCCAAGCTGAGATTGGTGGATGCAGTCGAGGACGACTGGTGGCTGGAAAAAACCTGCTCAGATCTTGGCCCATCCATGAATGAAGGAACAAAATATTAATACCATGTGTTACAGCATTATTTACTGATATAATATCAATATTATAAACTATTCCAGTAACATAGGTTAATATCTTGATGTTAGACATTAAAATCAACATACTCTTGAAATTCATATTACAACAATTCGATAAAACAAAAGCCATAACTGGAAAAATCCTACTGTTGTATGATACTCAAATGGACTGAATATTTGCAAATCACCCGCAAAAGTAGCTTTTTTTATTTTAAATTAATCTGAATTCGATATGTATTGTGGATTATTGAACCACTGCATAAATAGGACTCGTGGCAACGTTTGTTCACGCTCCCAAAGTGCATGTCCGAAGTTCGGTCCTTTGGATGGGCAAGGTCGACTCAGCCTTTTATCCTTTCAGTGGGTCGATAAACTGAGTACCAAGCATGTTTGAGAACTAAACACTGGGGATTTTACATTAGGTTGACCCCCTAACTGGGACATGTGCTTCGCACCCCAGAATCCTCAGTCATGTAGACAGTTATAGAGCATTGTAGGTCTTGGCCCACATAGGCTGCCGTGCCAGGGAGTTTAATTTATAATCACGACAATGACAATTACAGATAACTCTGATATTCACATAGAGAAATAGTGCCCCTACCGAGTTCCTAGAGTCTACAAATGTAGTTATTTGTTTAGTTTCGGTTTCATAATTGAAAATCATAAGCGTTTTTTACAAATGTAATTTATATTAGTTATGTTTTGGTATTCTATAATTCCCAATAAATGGATTTTAAATGTGACATAACTATAAAACACCTTCTCATTTTTGTAAAAAAATATTTTAGTTGGTCTTAAAAGGTATTTTTTATTCTACGACAGCCTTCGGGCTCTCTGCCATTAGTTGAAATAGCAGCCCATTAAAGGGATGATGAAGCATAAAAAGAATTAAAAAAAGCTTTCTTAGTGCTGCCTTCAAGAAATTTTAAAACAACCAGCTAACTGAGAAGGTTCCTATCCATTTTTCCTTGGTTGTACAGAGGGCAACAAGCCGAATCCTTGGTTACAATAATATGTAAATGTTTGTGCAAATAGTCATATCTAGTAACCAAATGAAAGCAAGTAACTACAATAGATCGAGGTAGGGAAATGGGATTTCCATTTTATACAGCAAACACTTCACCCTTTACCCACAGCTGTATCACAATACAAGAAGGCTCTATGACTAAAGAGGGTTCTTGAGAACATTTAAATGCCCTTCATTCTTTAACCTACTCTGAACTTTTTTCGAGGACTACAAGATCTGAGAGTGCCTCCTAAAACATCCCTGCAGTGTACCACTGGTATCAAGGAATGAGACTTGGAGGGGTTTTCTCCCTCCAGTGTACTAGAAGCGATCAGACAGCCATTACAAGATTTAAAAATGGTCATTTAAGATCACAGTGTTACAGTAACGAGAAAAAGACTTTTCCTATCTGCGTGGCGTGACACAAAGAACAGGCAACTCCTGATTATATTTTGGATAGTCTAGGGCTTTCCAGACTAGATCTATATAGAAACTCAATCATGATTTTGGACTTTTTGAAAGTGAATAAATGCATAGACCTGGTTTAGCTTTGCTGAACCCAGGAGATAAGTAACAACAACAACAGAAGGCCCTAATATTTTTTTAATATACTGAAAGTGATTCCTTTGACGTGATGCAGAAGCAAAGGAGAGTCAGGTTATGACATGAGAAATCCCACTTTATCATGCCTATCAGCTTGCTCGTTTCCAAAGATGTCACAGTAGCTAGGTATACATTGACAACAATGTGTTCCTAGATTTTTTAAGTTTAACTTACTTTATTCTACAGGAATGAGCTAGTACGCTTTCATTATACCTTAAATTTGTAAGTAACAAAATGGCAACATAAAAATCGATTAGGAACCCAATGCGATTAGAAACAACTTTGCAATTTATCGCTCGCAAATAGAGCTGTAAAGGAAGGAAAAAACTGGGTTTATTTCCGGGAATAAACTTTTTGAAATTTTTCATCTGATTAGAATTTTTTGAAGTTTTTTTTTTAATCATATATTCCTTAAAATATATAAATAAAAGTTCACTTATTTTATGATTTCTACTACTAATTACGATAATAGAAAGTTTTCAAAGAAAAGAAAATAATTTTGCCTTTAATGACCAACTTAGAATAACTACAAAAATCAATGTTGAGAAAATATATTTTTTTCTTTTTCCTCTGTATGAATTTAGGAATTTATAACGACAGAAACATGGAAATGCCAGTATTTATCCTGAAAAATATACCTTGGTATTTTTTTAAATATTAATTCCTTATTTTTTTTAATAAGAATTTTTGTTTTTCTCAGTATGAAACTAATTAACTTCTTTACTAGAAGACAGAATAGACATTTTTTCGTGTATTTTCGTAGTTTATTTTACTTCTTTTTGTTTAAATGAGACAAAACAATCTATTAAACAAAAGATGATTGGTTGAATTTATTCCCTTAAAATTTCCAATATTTCTGTAAATTCCCGGTTTATTCCCAAAATTCTCAAATAAATTCCCGTCCTTCAAAATTTCCGGGAATTTTGCATCCCTACTCGCAAGGGATATTGCTGCTAACTCACCGTCAAAATTGTCACAAGGATATAACTGTAACATAACTGTAACTGTAAAATTGTAACAAGGAGATTCCCAAGGAGATAACTAATACTGAAAACACTTCATTAGTGCTTGGAGAAAGTTGAAGTTAATAAAATGTTAAAAGGGTTGTATAAATTCGTATTTTCCAGTTCTTTATACAGCAGAAATTGGTCCAGTAATTTTAATTACTTAAAATAGAAAGCCATTTGCCTCTTAAATAAAAAATAAAAATCTGTTTACTAAGAATTTTTACCATTTTTTAATCATATTTAAGTCATTGTTTGTTAGTTTCTTATACTGTGCAAAATTAGGAAAAATTATTTTACAGCAATAGAAAGGAAATAAAAACTTCCCATGAACATAAAAAATTAATATAAAATTAGATGTGAGAATCCTAAGAAATATTCATCGATGTACGCGGTTGCTAGAAAAGGTAATGAAACTCAGTTTTCAACATTATGTCACTTCCGTTGAATATATGACTCAGGGATTAAATAAGAGATAAAAAAAAAATGCTCAAAAAGAATTATGCGATTATTCTGCGGCTGAAGAAAAATCCGTTCTTATATCTTGTTGATTCGAGCATAAAAACGCCGGATCGCATATCTTTACTCGAATATCAAATGTTTCATCTGCCTAATTTATTTATATTTTGCAACACATCGTATTACGTAATAAAATCATTAATTAACAGTAAAGAGCAATAAATTTTGGTCGAATATTTAGTTTTTCATATAAATTTATATGCCTATTTTATAGTAATAACAACCGCCCAACTTGGCTAGTAGTCAGCGTGTCTGACTGAGGTCCTGGGTTCGGATCCCGGTTTGGACATGGATGTACTTTCTCTCTCTGTCTTATCTTGTCTCTGACCTTTCCTTGTATGAATGGGTTGTGAAGGGTTGCCTACTCTATAAACAGGTACCTATGGCATGTGTGCACTGAGGAAGTCGGACTTTACACTTAAATATGGTTCAGTTGGAAAAATGGAGCAGCGCAACCCATAATTCCAGCCTAGCTGGCACACGACAACAACATAGTCGTAACATTTTGTTGCAAGATTTTTGAAACTTTAAAATAATCTAAATCATAACTTGTTCATTGTTTCAGGATTTTCGTCAATTTTTCAAGAAAAATTAACTTGAAAGAGAAATTTGCTTAATCAATTGCTAGATGTCATCATAAGGATTATCAATATGTTTAAAAAATATATTTTTATTATCATTATTCAATTCGAAGCAAGTTTGTGTAAATTCATAAAATTAAATTACTCGAAATAATTGTTAACTTTTTTGTCTTCAATCAAATATAATTATTTAACTAAGATAATCACAAATGTTACCCGTTTTAAATGTAATCCCTTCCTAAAAAAATATCCAAAGTTTTGAAAAATGATTTTTTTTTTTAAAAAAAAAGATAATTTATCTGACAATATGAATATGATATAATAAATTTAATATTTTAAATTTCAATTTTTTTAAAAAAAATATTTGCTTTTTGTATTTTTTCAAAATGTATTCAATCGGTATTCTTATATCCTCTTTATAATTTGATAAGTATTCCATTTCATTTACTTAAAAGAAGTTCGTTTAGAAAAAATCAGATGAGTTTCAGATAATACTAATATTTAATCAAAGTTCATGTATATTTCTTAATGTGATGTCTCTAACAACATATTTTTCTTTAAACTGGACAAATTAACTCATCTTGAATTTTGTGACAGTAATCTTTATGAATGCTGTAAGGAAATAATAGGAAAAATATCTCTGTAAAACTTACTGATTCTGATTTAAAGTAAGGGAATAAACGCTTTGTCTTTTCAAATTATATGAAGATAAAGAGCCCGGTGGCTTAGTGGTAGCGTTTCACGCTTCCAAGGCAGAACTCCGAGATTCGATCCTTGGGCTGGACAACGTCAACTCAGACTTTCATCCCTTTATTAGGTCGATAAATTGAGTGCCAAGAATGTGCTTGAGAACTAAACACTTGAGGTTTCGCGATAGGCTCACCACCTAATCGGGACATATGCTTTGCACACCAAGGCCTGTTGGTCAAGTAAACAAAAATGGGCACTGCAAACCTTGGGCCCACGTGGGCTGTCGTGTTCCAGAGTTTAGTTTATATAAGCATGGGCACAATAAATTGGTATAATTGGCTAAACGGCCTTATAATGATGATGTAGAAATAAGCAATGATATAAAGTATATTTTAAACTACTAATACTTTAAACACAATGATACAGAGATAAGCTTGACATCCGAATCGGCAGGGATATTAAGTCCTGCGAATATTTAACATGTGCGTTGATTTTTTCAGCAAAGTAGTTACTGATTGGTTTAAGAAAGATCAAACAAAATTTATACTTCTACCAATAAGATTCCTTCAGGCCATGATAAGCATAGCAAAGAAATAGACATTTCTCTAATAAAATTTTGTCGGGCAGACATTGTTGCTTGATTTTGTTGTTTGATGAGAATTAGTATCAATCAAATGACTTCTGTATAAGATAGTATAGCATTAAAAAGAGTTAAATGGGGTGATATATCACTAAACTAAGCATTAATATTCAAATTTTAAGATTTTTATAAGCAAATTATTTTTGATTTATTAATTACAAGTATTATTAATGCTATTCGAAATATTCGTAAGAATCATCATTTTTATAAATATTTAAATGTAATACAAATACCATACTATCGTTTACACAAAATTTCTTAAAAAAAAAAAAAAATACCAAAAGGGAACATTTAAATCAAACTTAACGAATTTCATATTCAAATTGACTAAATAAAGTGTGGAAAATTTGCAAAGATAAATATTAGTCTGAAGAGCTATCTTATTTTGAAAATTATGCGACTTGCTTTGACAAATACAAAATTTTAGGAAATTTTATTAATCAATATTTAGATAAACTGATAAATTCACTTGGCTTTATTATTAAAGCCATTTTGTTTAATCAAGTTTCAATTAATTTTGTTGGATTCTCTTTACTTATTTTATTCAAAATAAGTAATTTTGCTAATTTCAATTGAAGTACTTGCTAGAATTAAAATGTTAAAGAAAATTTATGATAGACATTATTTTTATATTTCTAGACTTATTAAAAGTGAAAATTATTGTTTGCTTGAATGCTTGCTAATCTTACTTAAATAAAATAACAAATATTAACTTTATCAAAGTAAATAGTCCATATTTTTCAAGGAAAGGCAAGTGTAAAAGTGAAACAATCGGTAGATCAAAAAATCAGGTGTGTAATTTGTCAAACTTTTAGCATAAATTCACTCCATTGGCATTGGAGACAAACTAAACTCCATGGTACGACAGCACATGTGGGCCAAGACCTACATGCCTACAATGCCTATAATTGTTTTCATGATTGAGGGTTCTAGGGTACGAAGTATGTGTTCCAGTTAGGTGGTCAATCTGACGTGAAACCACCAGTGTTTAGTTCCCAAGCATGCTTGGTACTCAATTTATCAACCCTCTGAAGAGCTGAAGCCTGTGACCACCTTCCTCAGATTGAGAACAGAACTTCGGACCTGTACCTTGGGAGTGTGAAACGCTGCCACTATGCCACCGGGCTTCGGTATTGGGGACACTCTAATGTTAATATCTACAGAACTTGGATTAAAGCTCCTTGAGAATTTATAATTTTGCACTGATAACAGAAGTGTTATGGTTTGATTAAAAAAGTTGAATCACTTGCAGCTTGACAACCACAAAGCACAGTTATTTTTACACCCATCCTGGCTTGATCTTGAATGTCATTAACAGAAATTATTAAGTTATATTTTTAGTTCTGAGACTCTCACAAGAAATAAGATAATCTCTGATGAATAATAAATCTTCTCTGTACCATAAAGTCTTCAATTCTAGTCCTTCAAAAGCCAAACCATGGTTAGTTAAAAATAAATTGACTTTAATATTTTTACAATTTAAGGAATCGATGGAATATTTATATTATTCCATTAAAATTTCAAAAATTCCAAGTCTGATTCTTTTTATATACATATTCTGAATCAAAAAGAAATCTTAACTTTTTATGGCAAGTAGAGCAGGAAATATCGCCATGTAAGTGTTTTGTCAGCTGCAAAAGTCAAGATGTTAAGCCTGTTAATCTAAAATATTTTTTTTTTAAAAAGGAACAAGAACGTGAATATATCTGAAAAATGCTGTTTTTAAACTGTTCATATCATATGTATGCATACATCCAAAAACTATAAAAATGACACGATTTGCTTTTTTACACAATATAGTTGCTATAAATAAATAAATGTAGCGTGTAACAATATATTTAAAAATTATCGAAAATATTATAAATGATATTTTAAATTTTTTATTTTAATCGCTTAAAATTAAAATTGGTATGTTTTGTAATTGCATTTTGTATGCAACTCAAATGCTCTATTTAACAGCTAAAAAAATTCACAATTTATAAAAAAATTATAATAAACTAAATAAAATTTTTATCTAAAGTATTGTGCAGATAATTTCCCCTGTCAGTTTTTAAATGAATACAATCAATAACCAATATTAAATCAATTTTAAGTAAGAAATTCGTTTCTTATTCTGATTTTTCTGAATTCAATTGATTTATAATTCAAAACCTGATTTGTATGTATCAAATAATGTACTCTCATTTCTCAAATGTGTGCTAGTTTATTTCGTTTCCAATATTTGTTATAATAATCCTATTTTAATTATAAACTAGTAATTTAAAAAAATTGAAATAAAAAAAAATTAATTTTAAATAATTTTTGTCATTGCCTCAAAAAATTGTGCAATCAATTCTATTTTTTTGATTTGTCTTTACCAATTCAGGAAAGCAAATGTATCTGAGATACGTCGTTCCTTCAAAAAATTGTGAAATCAATTCTTTCCAATTTTTAATTTGTTTTTACCAAGGCAGAAAAGCATAATATTTGAGAATATTTTTATACTGCATCAAAAAAAGTGACATCGCATTTGTTTGCGTGGTTGTTGTTTCTTTTCCTCTCTGGTTAGCAATAGACTAATCCCAGATCTATGAAACAACTTCAAAACGAAGTCCTCTTTTTCAAGTCCTTTCAGGAAAGTAAATGATCTGGGGTAAAATTCATGATGTTTCATTTCCTGTTTCTGCTCCCAAACTTCACCACCCACTTTCAGGGAAATAATGGCATACCTTTTGGATGTCTAATTATATAAAAGGCCTCATCACCTCCCCTTTTAGGGCTGAAAGGGGAAAATCCTAGAAATTGGGATTACATAATAACATTGTATACTGATTTCTTTTCAGATTGTAATACCATTCATTTTATAAACATTTTAAATTTAAACTTATTTTACTAATATTTACTTATTTAACTTAAATTAAGAAAAATATTTTACATTTTAAACGAATACAATAATTTTGAATTCATTGGAACAATTTTGAAATCAATGTTCTTACCTTAAGCTCTGTTCTTTGATGAACTTATTAAGAGAAATGAAACTAATACATATTTTATTCCTCTTAAACGTTTGCAGATTTTTCTTCAACATGTAATGAAAAAAATGCTCTTATTATTTTAAGAATTATGATAGTATAATATCTAAAATTTTAATTTTTATTTTAATTGATATATAAATTGTAATGTCATATCTCCCTAAAGCATCCTCAGATTATTAAAATTATTGAAATTAATTCAGTTTTTTCCTTAACGACAGCGTTACATAAAGTGTAATTATAAATGTAGGGAATTTCTTTAAAAGGACATTAACATTTTTGGGTCATAAATTGGTAAAAGTTTGAATGGTCCTTAATATTAATGAAATTAGAATTTTAAATTCAATTTTATTTTCACGTGATTGTGATTGGGACTTTTTGAAAACAAGATGGAAAAAGGACAGCTTTATCACGCTTTTGATAGGAATATTGAATTTGAACCTTAATAGTATTTCGCGAATTAGCTATTTCGAAAATGTTTTTGAATACCCCAAAATTGCTTCATGTGCTTATGATTTTTTTTGTTTGAATAATTTCTCAATTCAGAATGTGCTGCTCTACCATAGACCACAATTACCACTTTGATAAAAAAGTTGAAATATTTTATGGCCCTTAGTTTGCCCTATTCAAGCTTTCACGAAATCAAAATCCTGCCTGATTTTGTGAAAGCTATAACTGCTACCTTAAAGCATTTGTAAAATTTCTCAAAAACACAGTCTAGGTTTTTAATTCTTGATTAGATTACTGTTAAGTACATCAAATAGAGTAAGTGAATATCTCATGTTTTCCTTAATAAATATTTCTAATTATTTTTCTAGTAAAAGATTAAAAATTTTTTTTTATTATTATCAATCAAAGAAAAATTTTCTAGGAAGAAAAAAAGAAAAGAAATATAAAATATATCAATCAGAAAAAAAATCTTGGTTCATTAAAATCATTCACATTTTCATCTGTTTGTTCACTTGAACTATGGGTAAGTCATAAATTATTTTGTCAGAGATATGTTTTCCAATGATGAATCATCATAAATTGTATAACAAGTAAAGGAAAGATATATTTACGTATATGGTGAAGTAAAAATTATGCTAAATATATAACAATTTATTTTTCCTTCTTATTTATTATTATAGTTTATGATTATAAGCATTCACATTATAAATCATTTTCATAAGGTATGATTTCTTGAGAAGGAAATATGCCATAGGACTAAGACTTCATTATCAAATATATGAACTGGGCAACTGGTAGACGGAAATAAAAGCTCGGAATTTTTAATAAAAGTTTAGAATTTCGAATTTGAAAATTATACGTATTTTTGAAGGGAAAAAAAAGATCCTGTAAAATAATGTCTTTTTCTTGATAGCTCGTTTGGTGAATTCAGTGCAGGAAAAGAAAAGGCATCTTACTTTTGATTAGTTTACAAGAAAAAAAAAAAAAAAAAAAAACCACCGTATGCACTGTAAAAAAATGCACTAAAAATCACTGTTATTTAAATAGCTGTCATAGGAACACTAATGATTACAGTAAATTTTACTGTAAAATTCAGCCGCAGAAAATCGTTTGCTATTGGACATGCGCATTGAGTTGGCGGGATAAAAGTTTCTTTTGTTCCTGTGACAAATGAATCAAATTAATTTCGCCATTTATTTGTCCTTGTTTTCGCTTAGTGAAGTTGGTGATATTTTGATAATAATTGTTCCTTTAGTTAAATTTCTATTGAAATTTAATCACCATAAGGTAATGTATACTTTTCATATTGTTTATTATGGAAGTTGCTAGCTAATTTTGATATTTATAAATTCTTATAAATTTGACTGAACATTTCAAAAAATTCTAATCTGAATTTACAAATGATCATATTCACTAGTATTAATTCAGTGTCAATGTTTTTTACTTACTTTTATTAATATTTAAAATACTTCATAGTAGTTTGGTAACATAATTGATTAGTATTTTAATTATCAAATTTTTAACGAAATTAGAGTTGTATTTAAGTGCTTCCATTGATATAAAATTGCTTAGCATTATTTCTTTAGAAATTAAAACTGAATAATCGTCTATAGTTACATTCTTTTAGATATATATTAAATATGCTAACGGAATTTCTATTTTTTTTCATTATAGAAAATTCCTGATTCCTCATTTTACAATAATATAAAATAAATATAGCATAATTTTTTATATTTTTAATAATTTTTTGATTAGAATTTTATTAAAAAATGTTTATTTTTTAATGCAGATCGTTAAATTGCATTCTAATTATGATCATTAATTCAATTCCATTTTGTAACATGCATTAAAATAATCATTTTTAGGCATACATTTTTGCATAAATTCTTTCAATAAAATAATATTAGAAATAATATTTATTAGAATAAATGGTCTTGTGTTTAGAATTTGCATGAAGTGTAAAAATGCATTTCAATGAAAAATGTAATACTTTTTTAAAATATCTATTTTTTAAAATCATTATTTTATAACAAATATATAAGAAATATTTCTTTCTTAAATACGTATTAGGAAGTACTATTCGAATTAAGGTCATTTATTTAGAAAATGTAAAGAGTTTACTATTTTATATAGCCATGATTAATTTTTTAAATTTATATTACTAATTAGAACGTTAATTAAAAGCCTGTTTGGGAAATCATTTTGGTTGTTTGATATTTATAAAACAAAATTTTAGGCAACATATTTTTTTGTAAAAAATTACATTATTACTGCAAATTTTACTTTATTTTATTAAAAAATTGCAAAATTTGTAGTGCTATTTATGATTTATTTACATGTTAGTAATGGAATCTGAAATTCATAAGAAAAGCTAATTTAAAATTATAATTAAGAAACAAATACATGAGTGAAAATTTTGTAATTTGTTCTTGCTTAACAAATTTAAAACATATTGTGCTCAAGATTTCTCTGATACTACTGTGCACATTAAATACTACCTTCCAATATAGCCACACTTTTTTAAAAAAAATTTAAATTTATCTATTTTAGGAAAATAAGAATTAATGAAGAAAGTGTTTGATTTGTAAGGAAGTTTTAAAAATAGAATAATCACAAGTAACTTTTAGTAGTAAGATTATTCAGAGTAAAGTCTCTTCATATCAACTTCAGCCATATTTGAAAGCTGGAATAGGTATTGAGAGAGAAAGAGAAATTTTTTGTAAGCACGTGTATTTTTAAAAGTTTTCTATTTTTCCTTTATTGTGATGTCCGACAAGAAGTCAAAATGCAGTTTTTTTTTTTTTTTTTTTTTTTTTTATTTTTTTTTTTTTTAAATGTTATGATTGAAGAGGTTGTAAACGTAATGAGACTTTTCCATTTCAAAGAAAATATATTAATATACCTAGTGACATTTCCACATTAAATAAAAGATGGCCTTGCTTATTTTTAAAGCAAAGCATTTTGGACCATTTTAAGTGTTTAGCACTGCTGTAGATTTAAGTGAAAAACTTAAGCTTGCATCATCTAACAAAATTAAAATAATTGTTAATTTCTTTAAAACTTCTCCTCCTTGAGGTTGTAAAATACAATCTTCAACCATTGAGGAATTGGATGAAAAAGATGATGTTGGAGCGTGTATTGTTCTTCCATCGGCATATTTTGGAGAAGACTTGAAAAAATATTTAGAAGCATTGCAGTAAACTATTATAAACTTTATTTTAAAAAATTACTGCTTAGTAAATTATAAATAAGAAATTCAGAAATAAATATAAAAATTATTCATAAATAAATTAATCAGGAATTTGTTTATTGGCTTTAGATTTCCACTTCTTCTTAGGATGCGGTAGATATTATAGACTTACTTTGAGAACACCATGTTTATTAATTTGTGGTATGTAATATACATATATTTCATAAGGTTTGAAATGTTTTAATTCAAAAGCAAAAATTTGTTTTTACATTTATTGACCTCTTCAAATACTGTTTACTCTGCTAACATTCTATTTAAAATAAATCGTATGATTATACTAAATTCTAAGAAAATCTAAATAAATTGTTTTAGTTAAATATATATATATATATATATATATATATATATATATATATATATATATATATATATATATATATATATATATATATATATATATATATATATATATATATATATATATATATATATATATATATCTGTTTTGACACTGCTTCAATTGTATTCTCCTTTATTTATCTCTAAGTACGTATATAATGCCGTAAATATGAAGACTTAATGAACAGAAATGTTTTTTTATATTCCCGAATTTTGCTCTATGTCATGTAATTTCTTACTGAAATTAAAGTTTTCTTAAAAGGAAATACAACATTGATCTCACTCTAAGACAATTTAGATTTCACTTTTGAAATAACTATTTACGAGTTAAAGAAATTCAGTTTTAAGCAAATGTTTTCTAAAATGTTATTTCATAAATTATTATTACTTTGACACATTATAGCATTTTAATTTTTCTGTTTGTTTTCGATGGACATATTTTTAAATTGTAAAAGAAATGTTTCCATATTCTCTACAAAATAAATTTTTTTAACTTAAAATCGGCTTTTGTAAGTTATCTTTAAAATATGGGCATAAAGTTCATGTTTCACACTTTATTTCTAAAATTTTGTTATTCACAGTTCCCATTGGAAATGTTATGATTTGCTTCCCCGAGGATATAATGATCGATAACATAAATAAATCCTTATAAACAAATTCTATATTCTCTTTTAATTAAATCAATTGCAAATTAATTTTTCGAGATAGAAAACGTAAGTTAGGGTGATTTAATTGAAGTAAATATTTTATCACCTTCATAAGAAGCGAGACCTTCATTACCAAAAATTCTTATCATAAAATTGCTAAAATCCCTTGAAATAATTTTTATCATCAAAATGATTGTGATTATATGAATGTAACAACCACTTGTTAACTATTAAGCGAAGTATATTTTAGGAAGATTCAATCAATTATATAAAACAATAAAAAGTTCTTAATATTTTATTGAAATATTAAACAACTTTTCCTCCGAAATATTCAACTCTTGAAATTTCAAATTAGCTATTTATGTGTCTGATTACTATTTTTTTTTTTCAGGTGATTGTTCAACTTTAATCCCTCGTGGGGAACGAAATCTAAAAAATATGTCAAGGATGGAATCCAAGCACGTGTTTTTGTCGCTTTTAAATAATTTATCCATCTTTAAAAGGCTATAATTATTAAAATGTAAATAAAAATATTCTTTGCAATTATTTGTGTATTATCAACTATATCGCTTTTTTCCCCTCAGAATCTTTATTTGCTTTTATTATAATGGAAAAATCAATTACTTTAAACAATATCAAAAAAAAACTTTTATTGTCTTTACAGTATAATTAAAATACTATATCATTAACTAATTACGCTTGGGTATTTTTAGTAAAATAGAATGTTTTGTAAGGTTTCTTTTTATCCTAAATCTGTAGAATCACAGATATATCAAAAATCAATTTTATGCTTAGCTTTGTATCTTATTCTATATAACTGTTATTTCTTAATTTTTTTTTAATGTAATAACAAATATTCAACCTTTTGTTAAAGTTACGATAGTGAGATAAGAAAGTTATAAATCTCGTTAGGTATTGAAAGTTAAATTATTGATCACAAAATGTTCTGAAGAATGACATCTTCTGTAATATAACATTAGTTATGTTTAGTGCTTTGTATATTGTATAAAAAAAATGCTTAATAATAGCTGGCCCATAATTAGGAAGTTAGCTATTAAGTATTCAAAATGCATTTATACTCTACTGTTATCCTTACAAAACATGATGACAGCTGTAAATAGCTATTGCAGTAGGTTTTGTCAAATATACAACAAAATGCATAGTAAAATGTGCTATAAAAATAACAATAAAAAGTGATGTAAAAATAACAATAAAAATTGCTGTAAAAATTACAGTGAAAAGTGCTGTAAAAATTACAGTGAAAAGTGCTGTGAAAATTACAGTGAAAAGTGCTGTAAAAATTACAGTGAAAAGAACTTTAAAAGTTTACGATTATGCTGTAAAATTTACAACATATAGTAATGGTGCCCAAAACACCAGCACATTTTGCTGTAAAATTACAGTGCTTTTTTTAGGGTATGGGAGCGCAAAAAACTGATAGAACCCTTAAAGGTAGCCAATTTCCATGTTTGAAATGGAGTTAAAACCATAAACTGAATGACCTGAATTAGAATTGCCTTCGCCAAAATTACAAGAAAGACATTAGAACCCAAAGAATTTTTAGTACTCACGTTTTCTCAACAAACTGAATCAGATATGAATCAGTATTTTCCTGATAAGATAAAGACATTTTTCTCCCTAATGTCTTATTGTTAGTAAAATTTGCTGAATTTCTTCATCAAATCGAATCACAAGTTTTAAATTACGGGTAGTATTTAGATGGTATAGCTCACGTGACATGGATGTAAAAGTACTTCAATGGATAAGTTGGAATATGAACACCATTATATAATTAATCTCTTATAAAAGAAAATGAACTGGAAACCAGATAATATAGTTTAAATGATATGCATGGGAAATAACTTTCTTTATCTATTATTGATTATCAAAACTTGAAAAATACGATACTCTTACAGAAAAGTTAATCATCAAATTTCTACTCTTCCCTTCTAAACATGTGAATACAACTGATACAGAGAATTACTCACATTAGAAAGCATTAGTCATTAAACGAAAAATATTTCGGTAAAGAAGATAACAGCTTCCTGTAGAATCAAAACTAAGCTTAAATGAGATCCATAGAGTAAGTTTTATAATGACCTCTTACAAGCATATTTTCCAAAAACATTTCATCTAAAAATTAATTATTTCAGCATAAAAATCATGGTAAAATTTCTTGGAAATTAAAATGTTTAGTTTACAAATATATTGGTTTCGACTTTACCTGGCTAACAAAATTCGAGACAAATTTAATGTAGAAATATTAATTTTTGATGTTTGGTTAAAACTACCTAGAAATAATACAAATCATTTTCTTAAACCACAAAAATATTAACATAATTATACATACTGACTAAAATTTTATCCAAAAGCAACGTTTCACTGAATATTGTAATGTTGCTTAGTATCTAGTTTCTTGACCTAGGTATTCTATGAAATGTTACTTATGAATAAATAAATAAGTAGAGCGTGACATATGATACTGGATATGTATTGGAAATCTAATTAAAATATTAAACACAGACATAATCGATAGTCAAGTTTTTACTCTTAGTATTAAATTTCTAGAAATTATTATTTATTTAACATATTGAAGTAGATATTTGTGAAATAAACTGTATAAATATTTCATATAAGTTATCATTAAACTTCCAGTGTTTAAAAAAGAAAAGATAAAAAGGAAAAACTGTAAGAAATAAAAAAAAAATGCTCTGCTTTTCAAAATGCATGTAGTTAATACAAAAAAGATCATATAGATGTTATAATTCAGTCTAAGGCGAAGATTATAGAAAATCTGGAAGCCAGGATGCTTATGCAGAAATAACAAAAATCAATGAAACTGAATTTCTAGATACAGAAATAAAAAAACGTGGAGGGCTTGTCAGATATTGGGGAGAAAAACAAAATGGCGTGCGGAAGAAATACTAAATATAAAGCAGATACCTAACACCATTAATAATACTTCAATATTGGAAAAATTCTGTGTGGCCTTTAAATTTTGCAACATACTTGCAATATCATATGCTTAAAAATAAAATACATAAAATATTTTAGTTATATTTACCGCTTTTGATTCTGAAGAAATAACCTGTGTTTTAAGAAGTGAAAATAATATAAAGTCCATTCGATTATTTTATTGGTTCAAAATTTTATTTTAAATTTAATATACTCTAAATAGAATTTTTTTTTCTTTTTTGCAAAAATTGATTTAAAATTGATAAACAATGGTAAACAAGCTAAATGCTAAACAAAGCTAAAGCTATTTGGTGTAAAAAATAGCTTAGTGATAATTTTGTTGGGGATAAGAAGCGTTACCGTCAGAAATCACCAAGAGCAATAAGCAACTAAACGCAAAAAATGTAATTTTGTCTGATTTAAAAAAAGGTACTATTACATTATATTTACGCAATAGATCACCGATGCGATTGCTAAACAGTTTCTTCTGAAAATAAACATTGGCGTTTTAAATAAATTTTATATCAAGTCAAGGTATTAATAAAACTTATAGAAAAGGCAATAGGTTTTCAGATTTTGCTAGTGGCAGTAATAAATTGAACTTAGCGAAAGTTCATAAGTTAACTTTGTTTCTCTTACAATATGTTTTAAATGATATTTGAAAGACTTGACTCCAGCTTCTCAATGACCTAAAAATTTTGCAGGTCTTGGAGGCAGAAATTTTTATTCCATAAATTCACTTAATGAAAAAAGTTATTTAAATTATTATAATAGAAACAAACCATGTTCTTACTTCTCTGGTAGCACCATTAAAATTTGTATCACTATCATGAAAAATTTTGTTACTTTCTTCTCAAGAAATGAATCTTAAAATAGGAATGAATGCTTCTGTGGATAACCTGAAAATAAAATGTACAATATGAAGTAATTTATAACAATCATTAGTAATTTATGGTGTTCTTAAAAAATATCATTTGCAGTTTCCTTGAACTTATTAAGGTTTTAGACTCTCTGAAATTGAAAAATGCTTACTATAACAAGAATTTCTTTTTGCAGGAACATTGATCCATGCTACCAAAGAATCAGGTAGCTGACCTGATCTGGATTAACACTATGTGACAGTAGTTCTTCAGGATTGTTCTCTATTTTCACACGTTGCCACAAAGTTTTTTGTTAATTTTTGAGTCCGCTTTGCTCTATTTAAAACAAATAATTTAAAAAAATTTGTTGATGTTTTCATCAATTCCAATACAATTGTTAAATTCGTGTATGAAAACACATCTGAATGATGAATATTCAGAAAATTTACTGTTTTCTCTATAAGGTGGGAGGGCAACTCCACCCACACAACTCTAAGCGAGAAAGAGCCATTAGTTTCATTGGAGTACAACTTAGAACTTGCTACGTAATAGAATAGCGAAAATTTTGTTAGAATCATTTACACAGCAAAGATGGATGACGGCTCCATAAGCTTCCTTCGACGTATCAGATAATTTATGCAATCACTCTTTTATCTGCATTTGTTTGCAGATGCCGACTCATTTCCCCAGATTCTAGATACTATCTTCCAGCTAAACAAATGTCCCAGGTTCTATCTTCCAGCTAAACAAATGTCCCAGGTTCTATCTTCCAGCTAAACAAATGTCCCAGGTTCTATCTTCCAGCTAAACAAATGTCCCAGGTTCTATCTTCCAGCTAAACAAATGTCTCAGGTTCTATCTTCCAGCTAAACAAATGTCCCAGGTTCTATCTTCCAGCTAAACAAGATCCACTCAGCTTTTCATTCCTTCAGTGGGTCGATAATGTGAGTACCAAACATGCTTGGGAACTAAACATTGGTTAGTTTTGCGTTAGGCGGACCACCTAACCGAGATATATGCTTTGCATCCCAGTGCTCTCAGTCAAGAAAACAGACATGTGCACTGTAGACCTTGGCCTACATTGGGTTGTCGTTCCACAAGTTTAATTTTAGTATAGTTTTTTCTTCATTTGAAGGTTATTTCATGTCATTTGAAGGCCAATTTCTAATTCCATAATTTTTTTTTTTAAAAAAAATTAGTTTACGTAATAACTAAACCACTAATCCCCAATGGATCTAAGAATTTTGATTTAGATGCCAAAACCAAATTTTTTTGAGGTAGTTTTTCATAAAGAATTCTAGAAAAACAAAATACATCATCTTTAGGATTCCACTTCATATACAGAGTCTTAACGCTTTCCTTTTCTGAATTTTTAAAGTATCATTCTTGATCTTCCAAAGTTCAATATTAATGGATCATCTTTGGACAGTTTATTCTTCCCACCTTTGAAAGGATTACCAATTCCTTTTGCAAAGAAACTGCTGAGTTAATATATTTTCAACATAAGATAAAATATAATCTACACACGATTTTTTATAGAAGATGCAATTGAAAAATTAATTTATTCAACTAAAGCTAATTGCTTTAAGATATTAAAGCTAAATAAGAGCCTGTTTTGTGTCATATATTACAATGAACAATTTATAGTGTTTAACCTTTTCTAGTTAAACTGTTTTTCCAAACTATACGTTGCAAATGGCAATATTTGGGACCAATAGAAATTTGTCTACACATCTTTTTTATATCTAACATGAAAGCAATTTTTGCTTTCTAAAACACATTAGTATCGAAAATAAATTAACTTGCACTACTCTTCTTTCTTTCAAACATTATAGAATGAAATTCCAGAAATAGTAGTAGCCAAATCATCCAAAACAACACTTGATTTTCTGGTACTATTGTTAGCATTATAAGCAGTTTGATGTGGTACAAAATAATTAAAACTCATTACTAATTTTAATTTCATCCACGTGGTCAAATGTTTCGCATTCCTGAATACAATTCATAAGAAACCCTGCCTTTTTTGGATTTTTTATTTAATTTTTCCTAAAAGTTATTCTTTCATAAATTTGCACTATTTTGTGATTCTCCTAGTTTCTCCAAGCTCACTTTCTTTTAGAGGAAGATCAATAATAAATTTATCATTTTTGTCTTTTTTTTTTTTCAATTTTTAAAATTTTCCTCGTATTTAACCTTTTTCTTAGTTTTTAATAAAAAAATCTGAAAAAATTTCTATTTCCCAATTTTTATAAATGATTTCAGTTTTTACTAAACTGCAATATATTTATCCCTTTTTTATCAAAAAAAATCTTCTTTTAAAGAATCATTAACAAATACCTTACCTTTCCTTTCACTATCCAATTACCTTTGAAATACCTCATTACTATTTAAAATAAAAAAACCGTAGTCATTAAAAAAATTATCTTTTTCTCACTCGTAACACAGAAAAAAGAACGTATGAAATTTTGAACTAGTTTTTTGTGGCACCCTATGTCTGGCTTTCTAGCTCTTCTTAAATTCCCTGTAATTTTACTTTTAGAATCTGTAAGATTAACCATATAATTATCATCTTATAAATATTTTTACCTTTATAATAATGATGAATATCTTAAATTACAATGTTTACATAAATATTGTGATAAAGAAGATTTAATCGAGTGTTCACATTACTCTAACAATTCATGCATAAAAAGTGTTTTCTAATAAACTCCTCTTTCCTGAAGAGCAAATTTTAAAAATACATTATATTTTATCAAATAATAAAATGTGCTTACAAAAACAAATTTACAGAATTTTTTAAATTTTACTATAAATTTCTATATTTTTATCGACATGCTCTACATATCTAATTGCATGGTAATTACGATTAATACTATCTAATACTAAGTAATGTTTTTTTCAAGAAATTAAGAAAATCATTCAGCAAAATTAAGAAAATCATCATTTGTTAAATTTAATTCATATTTCTTACGAGCTTCACTATCAAGCTTTTGCAAAATTATATTTACTAATATAACACTAGAAAAATTATTTCTTTCAACTATTAAGCGTTTTAAGCGCCTTAAGATTTTATTAATATAATCTAAAACCCATTTTTCAATTCTCTACCAGATTCTTGTATTAATTTTTCCTGATTTTATTTTTTTTTTACATAGGTATCTACTAAATATCTTTATTTATCATATTTATTTTCTAATAATTTGTTGATAATGGCTGATATGTATCATCAGTAGCTTCGATTTGTTTTGTTTCTTCTTTCAGAGAAGCAAACAAATATATTTTGTGGTTTATTACTAATACTAAGATTATCCTGATTAAACTTTCGAACTGAATTTTAAAATTTAAAAATATCACATTTTCCAAGAAATATTGGGAGCAAAATTTCTGGTAATTTTATAGTTAATTTTTCACTTTTACTACTATCACACACACACTTAAGTTACTTTGCATATTACTACTTGATTGGAAATCAATTCTAAATAATAGTGTTTAATTCTTTAGCTTTAAATTCTGGAACTTGTCCTCAATGAATTCTGTGAATTCTTCCTGTTCAGTAAATTTCTCATCTTTAACACAAGAATTAATGTCCACTTCTAACAGTTCAAATTCCTGTTCAATATATTATTTCGCACTTAAGTTCCTTTCTTCTAATCTTTCAGAAAGGGACGAACCACTCTTAGTTAAATGTCTATGTTTTTTTTATACAATTTAAAATGTTGACTGAAAGGCACATAATTATGTCAGTTACTCTACACACCAAAAAAAAAAATTTTCTTTGATAATGCAAGGAATGGAAACTTAATATTTTTTACAGGTCAATGACTGTAGATGAAGATAGAGTACTTGTTGATTACACGTATGTTAGCATTTACATTTCCTTTAACAAAGGTTATGGTTTTATAAAATAAAACGAAACATCTTTTTATAGCATTCAAATAATAAATTTATTAACAAGGGATAAGAATCTACAAAATAAAATCAATGAGCCAAAAATATTTTTCTAAAACTCTTTTTCTGCATCATCTACTTTCTAAAATTATTTGTTCGTTCATTTCAACCTCTAAAATTATAGCAATCCTATAACAACAGCACATATTTACCTTCTCTTAAAAAAAAAAAAAAAAAAAAAAAAAAAAAAAAAAGCAACAATCTTAACTTTGGAGCTTAGATTTTCGGAAGGCAGATGCTTGGTGAATCTGATTTTTTTCTAATCCGATCAGATGTTATCATGTTTATAATGTTCATATTTGTAACCCGTTGCTTCATTTTCCTCTATTGATGTGATTTAAGAATTAAGGAAGAAGTGTGTGATCTTAAGTGACTACTCCTTTAGTTTACCGAGATCCAATGCCATTAAGACTCTGGGTGTACCAAGAACTTAGAAGTACTCAATCCAGGAATTCAAGGGATATATTCGTTGTATGAAACTTGCTGTTAGCCTAATTTAAGAATAAATAGCAAGCAATAACTAATAGTTGAAAGACGGTTGTGTGTCTAGGTTTTCTAAATATAAAGATTTAACATTTATATATTTATAACTTACATTTTCACATGCAGCAGAAATAGACTAAATTCAGAAAGAAACACTTATGATTGTACACCAAGCTAGAATTATCTTTAATTCTTGACAGATATCCAACATGAGACAGCCTTTTCTGTAGCACCTATGAATCCTTCCATCATCTCAATTTGCAACACTTAGTAAAATATCGATTTTTAAAGTATTTGCTTTAAAAAATCACTTTTACAGGTAAATGTATTCTAGAAAACTAATGTTTAGGGAGAGTAATTACAGAAAATTGCTCAAATATAATGCATTCTATTTAGTTATTTAGTTTATGATTTTTTTTTAAAGTTTCAATAAAGGAAACGTCATTAAGTGCAATTCTTTTTACTGTTTAATCTTGCGAGAAAGGAAATATTATGAGAAATCAATTTCAAGCTTTTTGTGATAATATATTTTATTTTTTACGTACAGTATATTATATTTCACATAAAAGTCATGTGTGTAAGCATAATCTGTAACATAGTTCTAACAATAGTTCTTTGGTAAACAGAAATTAGTTTTTTGGCTAGAAATTTTTAACATTTTACTTGACATGTTAGAATATAGCATCTATTAATCAGAAAATTTAAGGCATTTTATTGCAAAGCACCCCCAGAAATTAAAAAAATGTTATTTTTATTTTATTAAATAAAAGAACTATTTCATCTAATAATGATTTTATCTTACCACACTTATAGCTTTAGATTGTAAAAATAAGTAATCGGTTTCTTTAAAGTGACTTTAGATAATGCCTCCTAGACTACAAAACTATGACATTATAATAATATTTATTATTAAAGGGAACTTGAATAAAATTTACATTTTGTAAATGGGTTAACAAACGCAAAACTATATATTTTAAATAGTAAATGATCACTTTATTGCAAGGCAAGCAAAACCGAATTATTTATAACTAAGTTAAAATATTATGTATGAGTATTTGTTTCCATAGCAGAAAACTCCAAAGAGCACACTTGACAGATATAAAAAGAGAGCGCAAATGCAATACCAGTCAATTCTTAGTCCACAGGGACTTGGATAGATCCCAACATTTCTAATTCTTAGAGCATGGGTCTACCATTTGACTGATAGTGAGCCACAAGTAATGCCTTGATAACACGTTACGTACATAATAACAGAATAGCAAATATCATCTATAATTTTATACGTATAAAACATATGTGTGTAAAATATGCATTGATAAGCCCATTTTTTCTTAGACACATTGCCATATGTAAAAAACTTAAAGACATTGATACATTTATAAAATGTAATCACCTTTAATCTCTGTTGTAATGGCTTAGATTGAAAACCTATGAGAATTTATTTTTAAATGATTAACTTTCCATCAAATCTTGTTTAAATATTTTCCCAATGTTTCCTATAGATTTCAATAATTCATTATTTAACTATAGAGAAATGTGAGTGCGTAATTTATAATTAATGGTCTTTTAATTGATATTATACAATGAATTTTGAAAGCGAATAAATGATCAAACGTTTTTGAAATCTAAAATTTGTTACACTATTTATTAACGTGCATTGTTTTCTATGTTAGGTCAACAAAATAGTTAGCATAGAAATGATATAACTTTGGTTAATTAGGACCAATCTAATCAAACTTTGATTATTACTTATGGATAATTATTCTAGTGTATAGCAATTAATTATTGCACTTACTGATTATACGGATTATTAGAGTTAAATGAAATTGATCTTTTTAATTCACTTCTTAATACGGTAGCAAAAAATCGCCCATTACTCGAGAACTCATTGTTATTAGATAAATCTCTTAAAGTAGTAGTTGTAATATGACAGAAACAGTTTTGGAGCTTTATGCTGGCAGGCTTATAGCTCGAATTTAGTAAAATTAAGTTTTTTTTACAAAACTCGTCAAAAATTTAGAAAACCATTTTTGACCACTCAGGTCGAGATGCAAAAAAACTGTCAGAGTAATACATATACATATTTATGATTACAAATGATAAAAGATCATAGTTTAAAACGGAATTTCCTTTAAGATATTCATGTCTACAATTTAACAGTAGCTACAATTTAACTGTAGCCATAACTAACTTACCTATGATCAGTTTGGCAACGACTGGCTTTGCCACAAGTCTTTAAATGAATTTTCTTAATAACTTATAATGAGTTTAAACAATAATAAAAGTCAAAAGTTTCCTGCATATTCTAATAACCAGAATCGAGGTAGTAAATTTTCTATGAAATTATATTTTCAGCCAAAATTTTCATTATTTCTTTCACAAACTTATATTCTCAGATAATCACTTAGTCCTTTCTAGTTTAAAGCATGCCCTCATTGTATTCTATAGAATGACTGCAATAATATATATTTTATTCTTTAAAGATTATTTAAATGATTTAAATGGCTTAAATTATACGTTACATTTATTTTTTCGATATAAAATTTTAATTCTGCGGTAATTTTTCTTATCATTGGTTTACCTTAATTCGTATTGTCAAGTAATCACAGAATTGCAATGGTCCTATCATTATATTTATGAGATGGTTTCCCCAAAATTTTTTTTTAACCTTATTTTAGTTTTATGTAATTGTATATTATGAAACCCATATTTTTACTTTAATCATAATGAAGGATAAGTATTTATTGTCTTCCGGAATTTCCCTTTTCTCATTCATTTTATATTGCAGCTTTTAGATCTTTTTAGTTTCTCATAGCAAAGTTATGATTAAAGAATGAAAGTAGCTTATGTTAGAAATGTTATACTTTCAGTTTTGCTGGCTGTTTATTATATTTATGTGTTTTGTGAATTTAATTATTATGTATAATTTTTATTTTAACATTATAACTATAAAAGAAATAATTATGAAATAATGCATTATATGATTCAACCAGAACTTATAAACTAACTAGATATGATTATGAGATTTAGAACTTTTATTTATGTGTTTCACAACTGATTCCATATATAATCTGATGTTTAATTCACATAATTTTTATCTAATTTCTTGGCTCTTAACTGTCTATTATATATTTAAGCAAATATCACATTTCTTATACCTGTATTAGCTAATTGTTTTACGCATATGTTATTTTACACAGTAATTTTAATTAGTTAGACTATTTGAAAACCATGGTTATTGATCTGTACATATAGGGAAACAACAAATCTGATCACCAGATTTTTTTAGAGATTGTATTTTCATGACAGCTATTCATTCCCATTAAATGACATTTATATTACTAAATTAATTCAGACAACTGAGCAATAAATGTTAATCCTATTGTAATTAATTTATTATAATATTAAAATTATTAACATCATCATTTAGCTAAACTTTTAAATAAGCATATTTTTTACTCTAACATTGATTTTAAATTGTACAGATGCATTCCATATCATCTAAATTTGTTATTTTTGAAAAAAGTTTGTAGTATCCTCTATGTGCTTTCATACTTAAAAAATTGGTTAGATTCCTCTTCATCTAAATTGTTAAATTCTATGGAATTTTTTATATTTTATGTATAGAAAGATTCAAATGTTTCCATTATTTTATGTCATCCAAAAATATGTAGAAAATATTTTTTAAACTTAAAAATTTAGTATAATTGTTCTATATTTATAAATTTTCAATAGAATTCTTTGATAAATTTGCTTCCTGAAGTAAAAATTGATTTCAAATATGCGTATCTCTCAAAATGGAGTTTTATTTTCTTAGTAATTGTTGATTCAGTAGAAGTGTCTTGTTTATATAAAAAAAAAAAAAGGGACTAAATTTTATGAGCAAAAAAATGAACTTAGTAATTATTTTGAATTAATAAAATATTAGGTACTTATATAAATTAAGATTCATAAAAATAAAAAATATGATGAAAAAAGCATAACATGCATATATATATTTCAATACTATTACAATTTAAAAAATAATTTTTGTTATATATGCATTATTCCATTGACTTTCTGTGGAAAAAAAAAAGTACTGTCAAATATTGCTGTTTAGTAATGATAGCAATATTTGATATATTTGCATTTAAATTTATAGCATATTTAAGCATGTTTTTATTTTTAGCTCATGAAAGTTTTAAATTTATTACTAAAAAAAAATTAGAATAAGAATTAAAAATAAGTTTTTCTTTATTATTGAAAATATAAATAAATGCTGTCCCCCCCCCTTTTTTTTTAACAAAAATAAAAATTTGAAACATTTTGAACAAAAGTTGCTGATATTTTATACAAGTGCCATAATTTTAATAAAATATAAATATTAGGAACAGAAATGGGTTATTTTTTAAGAGTAGTTTAATGAATTTCAAAAAATACCACCATAACTTATTAGCAGAAATTTGTTTACTTTTATGTAGTAATGATTTGTAACATTCTGTGTTTAATAGCTGAAATTCTGTTTTTTAATTTGTTTTTAAATTTCAAAACTAGCTAGGAAATAGCTTGTATAAAATTTACAGAAATACTTTTTAGCAAATATAATTGTTATATCAAAATACATTACAGTTCATTTATATACATTTGATATTTTTAAATTTCAGCTGAAACTTAAGACATGTTGAGGATATTAATTAACAAAATAATATGGTTTTAATATCATAAATTACTTTTTAGGTAAATTAAATATTTATTCTGTCCAAGTTCAGAGTAATCTAAAAGAAATAAAACTCTGCTCCCTGCTATATAAGTTAGCGTTATAGCTTTTAGTTCCAACAGATAGTGGGCTCAACTCTGACCTTGGATATATATTTATATATTCTGACTTTGAATATAATTACATTGTTTGGAATCCAACTTTAGGTCTTGATCTATTAATCCTTATAACTAAAGGTTAGCCATTAAACAACTAAAAAAATTGTGAAATTTAGAAAATGCTAAACATTTTAATAAAATATCTTCGAAAATTAAAAAATAACAAAGATAAAAAATCTTTTCATTTTACAAAAGGCACCTGATGTTCTTAAGTCAATCAAATATACAACATAAGCCAATGATTTTTTGCTCAATTATTCTATAAGCCAATAATCACAATTGTTATCTACTTTCTCCTGCCTTTTAAATTATTCTTCAATTTATATTTAATAATTGACAATATATAAAATAATTGACATTTCATTATTTCATGCATTTGTGTGTTTTATATTGTTAATTCAGATATAAAGACATTTGATATTTATGATAAATAATAAAGCATTTATACCATAACACAAGCTACGTTTAGAAATAAGGAAATTTTAGGACTGAAACCATGTTTTCTCCTTGATTAAAATTAGTCTTTGTCTTAGATGTCATAGAGATTGGCTGTGTATATTTCCTAAAATTTATACTATCAACAAAAAATTTTAAGAGACAGTTTAGTTTTGCATAAAAAATTTGATTTTATGTAGAGAATGTGATGAATCCTCACTGTTAAATAATTGGTTTCTCTGTAATTAAATATGCATTTATCATAGAGCTGAATAAAATTATCCAGTTTCTGATGACAGCTAATACCTAAATCTGGTATGAGAATGTTAATATTGTTACAAATTTAAAACATTCTATTTGTCTTAAAATGTCTCGGACAATTCTGAAATACTAAAAAAATGCGTAATTTAGGTGTGTTCTATGTTAAAAAAAGCATTTTTAATAATTTGATGATCGTTTGGCAAGATTCTTTGCAAGAAATTGATATTTCTGGAAAAATCCCTCACCTAAGCTCCAAGACCAATATTTAATGAGATAGCCGAGAACCCTGCAGAAATTTGGCGAAACACATAAATTTCATGCCAAGTCTGGTATAAATAGCGACCTCCCACCACTGAGAAGTTAGTTACTGAGTTGCTGAGAGTGAAGATGCTAGGCAGTGTACCCACTGACTTAGTGAAGACAAGAACAGTCTTTTGAATACTAGTTTAGTGCACAGAACCTGTTTGTCAATATATTAGAGACTTCTGTGATTGATTGTGCTTCCCATAGTATTAGCTGTATTGTAGCTGTGTAACTGTTATTTCTGCTGCTGGAATTTCTTGTATGTAGTTGAACTTGCTACAAATAAAGATGTGGAATCTTTAAGAGATTTTTTTATTGATTCTCAACGAACACAAACCCCAAAGTGCGTTACGATATTCCCTTTCTATTCTATAAAGTTCTAAGCATCTGATGTTTTAAAAATTTGGTCTGGCAGTTACATTGAAATATTTCTTTTACACAAAATTGTAATCATATTGAAATTATGTAATAAGTATGGGCAGTTGTTTGTCTTAAGGGGAAATGGTTAATATAAGAGCTGTGCACCTTTTTTTAAAATAATGCATTAGTTAACATCTGAGAAAAAGGTATGAATTGTTTCTTATAAAGATAAGTTAAATGAAATAGTTGTAGTGTTTTATGTTATTTAGTAAGCTTTTCATATCATGTATAGCTACAAGCACATTTTATGTTAGAGAATCAGTTTACTGAGATAAATGTATCTGATCACTTTTTACTTTTTGAAATTAGTAAGATTGTTCATTGAAATTCTCATCACAAATCCCAAGTTAGTCTTTTCTCAAGGTATGTTTTCCTGTGTAGGTGGACCACAATTTTTTTGCAGACTATATGTCATGGTCTAATTTGTGCTCCTTTGTCTTAGCAGTTACATTTTTATTTTTGGTATTTTAAATTTAATGGTTGTAATTTGTTTATGAAGTATGCTTAATTCCATTATTCAACAACTTAATGCATGATTTATTCTTTTGCTGTTCTGAATTCTGATGTATTTTGCTGTTTCCTTGGCTATTTCTAGCCTGAAAAGTTTATCCATTAATAACATATTATCATGAATTGCTGAGAAACTTCATTTCACCTCTTACAATGAATGGCATAAAGTTTAGCTAGTGTGGCATAAATATGTTCATATCTGTTATTAAATTTGACTTAAGGCATATAGATTGGGATATTTAATAACATATGTTTTGGTAATCATTTGTGCTGAATTGTATTAGCTGATTGGTATATAAACAGACACGTAATATTGATTTGAAAAAAGTTCTGAATATTCTCTGTTCATTCATATAAGTGTCCAATTATCAACATTTAGAAGCATTTTTTCTAACTCGACTATAAAACACTACTGCTTATTTATAAAAATGTTATTGTGTATATTGAAGGAACACTGATTGCTATTACAAAACTCCATTTATATATACATATATACATTTGAGCCATTTTCCAAGTCAGTATAATGCAATTTATGCATTATTATTGTATTAGAGCTATAAAATAGGGTGTTAGCAATGATTTGGATTAAATCTTAAGAAACTGACACATTTTTAAACAAAACTTTACGTGCTATTATGACCAATATGTATGTTTTTACAGAGTTCAGATCCAATGAATAAAAAAAATGAAATTTGTATGTACTTTCAAGTTCTGAAGTTAAATATTAGAATTCTTCTCTAAATATAAATTAAATGTCATATCTTTAAAAATGTTATCTTTCAGTTCAATTTAGTTTTTGCATAAATTATGTTTTCTAAATTATTTCTTTACATTTCTGTATATTTTGTAATTTTTAATTGCTAATTTTTATAAATTTTATTTTTTGGTTAGCCACATATGTAAAGAATATAAAATGATCTATTTTCTTACTTACATGTGTGCTTTTGAAAATAAAATTATGAATGAACTATATATATATATATATATATTTATATATAACTTGTTTTTTCATTCAGAGTATTTTACAGAGTATTTTAAATAATTAAAATCATTTGCTGTGTTATAATGTTAATTTATAAAAATAATATTGGCAGGATCAGAAAAATTATACTAGTTTTCTTTAATGTTTAAATTTTTCTTTGTTAATAAATATTTGCTTATTTGGCCAAACAAGTGAAATTTCTGTTTTTTTGAAATATTTGTTTCTTCAGCTATTACTGTGAGATGATTCTTAATTTCTTTCAATATGCTCAAATGTGTTAATTTAAGAATTATCAAATTTCTGTTCATAATTCAAAATATAATATCTTATAAATGTTTTATATATTTACTAGTAAAATGAAGTTCTGATATTAAAGTATAAAAAAAACTACTTTTCAGTGATGCAAAAGTTACGATCATTATCATTCTGTTGTCAATTAAATATCTCCTATAATAATTAATATTTAACGAGTTCCTATACCCTAAACTTATGTAGTTTAATAATTTTTTTATATATTTTTATATTCCTACTTTATTTTTATTTAATATCATTAATGTTCACATTCATTCAATTGAAATCAAATTAGTAAAAACAAAGAAAATTAAAGCTTTTTCTGTTATGGAAATTCAAAATATCAATATTTATTAAATTTCATTATATTTTATTGAAATTAAAATTCTATAATATGTCTCAAACTTTAATGCATCATAATAACAAAATTAAATATTGGTTGATCTGCCAATATATCAAAATTAAATATTGGTTATAAGTTAATATATGAATATTAATATTTGCAATTCATAATTAAATCAAAATGAGTGGGAAGTTTAAAGCATTATATAAATTGGTTTTATAAAGTGAGACATTAGATATGTTGATTATTTATGTACATATTTTGTAAATAAAATATGAATACATATTTTGTAAATAAAATATTATATAAAAATTAAAATTTAATTTCTGAAATTTTTAGAGTTGCTTTAAGCAATTTATGCGTGTTGTATAAATAATTTAAAATTCCTTTATGTGTGTTATCAAATTTTTCCATTTTTTTGTTAGTTGTTAATTTAATTTGTTAGTTTAATTGTTTTAAAGTGATAAGTTCCAATGAAACTAATTAGCAAGTGGTGTCTGTTTATGTTTGCCTTATATACAAGAAGCTATAAGAGTTTTGTCAATTTTAACCTACAGTTTCCTATAAAATTTAAATATTTTTTACTGTTATATTAAAGTATTTGATGCAACTTGCTTATGTTATTCCAAAATCATATGTATGAATTCTCTGAACCAAATATCAAATCTAGTCATAAATTTTTTCCCACCATTATCAGATTTGTTCTTATAGTATTTATTTTTAGTTGAAGATTTCCAACAGTCCTTAGGAAATTTGTTTGCTTGAACTCTGAATTTACTCTTGTAAATGTCAGACCATCTAATTAAAATTAATTTCATCGCATTAAATGTTTAATTATATTTAAATTATTCAGCATTAAAATAACTATTTAAAATAATTTTATTTGACCTTACATTGATGTGTGTTAGTTTATCTAGTTTGCTCTCATTTATTTTATAAATTGCTAAAATTGTTAAATTTGAAGTTCATTTTATTGGACAATGTTATAAATTAAAAATGATATATCCTTTATATTTATACAAATAATTTTAGTACAAATGTTAAAAAATTTTCGATGTAAACATTAGTTGAAAGATTACTACCGAAAATGGGCGATTTTTAAGCTTTGCCGCCTTTAATTGCGATGATGTTCACTAATATCCTGTTTGATTTGATACTTTAAATTACTTGTTTTTATTATTTTTAAAATCTTCTATTAATTGTTTTTACTTTTAATTATTTCTAATTGAAAATTAGGAATAGTATGGCTAGTTTAATTATTACGATTTTTCATCTCAAACCAAAAGCAGTAATCTAATGTAAACAAACGATTTCAACTCGTTTTCTTAGTTTACTTTTTCGAACTACAGAAATCTTCATTTGAATGATTTCATTCGGTCACTGAGTGTATTTTATTGTATTTGTTTCATATTTAAATGAATGTAATGGGACTGGCGAGAATAGAGGCATTTAATTATTTTTATTTTAAGATTTTTTGTAATATTGTTAGATTTCAATGAAAAAAATTAATATTCTCTAAAAGTATAAGAAATTTTGGTTATTATTTTTTTTTAATAGAATGAGATTTATTTTTAACGATATATTTTTATGTATTGTGCACCGCTATTTTTAGGTTAAGCTTTGTAAAACTTAGCATAAAACTTTGTTTATCATTCTAACCGGGCCTGAATTTTTTCCCACATGATTAAATCAATACTATACAGTTAGGGAAAATATCCCTCTTTGAAATACCAAAGGGAAAAATTATTTAATAACGTAAGAAGACGTGGAAACTAAGCTACATACTATATTCTAGCAATTCTCTAACAGGAAGTAGAGAAATACCGAATGCTCGTTTTATTTTACGTGGCTTTTCTCTACTAAGCCTAACTGTCGATTGTAACGTTTAAAACTGTAAAACATCTGTAATCTGTGAAATATTAAAAATCAAAGTATTTATTCTATTTAAATTAAGCGTTATTATTTTTATTGGGATTTGATGATTGCTTATTAAATTAAATTATTTCAACTCGATATGCCATACTGCACATATGCAGTCAGGTAAGGATTAGATTTTGTGTTTCTGTGTTAAGATTGCTAATTATGATTTTATTCTATGCAAAAAAGTATGTAGTTTTCATATTTTACTATGTAAAGTAATAATTTCATAGATAAAGAATATGTTCAAAACCGTTTGGTTTCGCATATTCTGAGTAATCAAATTGTTTTATTTATATGTTGTGATTTTTAAAATGAAACTAATTTTGTCAAAACTGAGTCATACTCATTCAATTTTTATATTATTTTTTATAAAATATTAGAAATTTTAGAAATATATTTTTTATGAATTCGAAGTAATTAATATCAAAGTGAATCCATGTTAACACCAATATTAACACAAGAGTGAAATTGTTAAATTTTGATTGTTTCATCCTGTATTTAATATAATACTCTTTATAAACTTTGGCAAAAGGCCTATAATTATGCTGAAGTAGAAAAATGCATTCAGGTTGTACAAATACCATTGTTTACATTTTAGAAATCCTTATTGTTGAAAATTTCACTGATAAAATCCAGATTTGCAGTTTCTTCAACTAATATAAGAAGCTTTGTAAAAATGCTATCTATATTAGCATATATGCTTTAAACCTTGTAAAACGCTGTCTTAACTGTAATAAATTTATGAAGATGATACAAAATTTGCATTTTTAGAATTCAAAGAATAATCTTTAATAAAAATTGATTTTAAAAATGTTTCTTTTATTAGCACATTATAAAGATATTACTCTATATTATAGAAATTTTCATTGTGTTATATATATATTTTAAGTCATGTGTTTTTTTTTTGTTGTAATTGACTTAAAGATTTTGGTTAATGTCTTATTTTGTAGCCTATAATTTATATGCAATGCAAAATATTTATATATAATAATTTTGAAAATGTTTTTTTGTGAAATTTTTAGCTTTCTTTTATTTTTAGATAGAAATAATTTTGAAAATGTTTTTTTTTTATATAAAATTTTTTTTTTTTAAATTTTATTTCAATTGAAGGAATACTCACACTTTAAAAACACAATGTATATAAAGCACATAATTGCTTTAAATTTGTATTAATAACAAGTTTTTATAAAATTATCTCTTAATAGTCAGTGTAATATATATATGTATATATATACATATATGTATATATATATTTACATATATATATACACACATACACACACACATATAAGCATAGCTGCCAACCTGTGCTGAGTATGGCTTTTGAATAGATTACTAGGTTTTGCTTGTAAGCAATAAAATTGTCAAAGTTGTCAAGTTTGATACTATGAAGTTTACTCTCCAATTTCCTGGACATGACTAGTTAACAGTATTACAAAGTATATACAAAGAACCTTACAAAAGTGTTAAAAGTGATATTTATTTTGTGTAGCATAATTTTATTTTGTAGGGAGTAAATTTTTTCATTTTTCCCTATTTAAGTTTGATTCTAATTATAACATTTATTTAGTAATCATTAAGCTGTTAAAGTTAAAGAAGAATTATTTAATGTAATAATTTTTTTAAAATGTGAATGTATCCTTTTGCAGTCAGTTATCTGTGATGTTTAAATATTTGAACTTTTATGTTTTGAAAATACTTGATGTAAATTAAATAATTATTTTTCAAATGTTTATTTACTATAGTATATAATTGTTAGAGTTGTATCATTCCTGTGATTCAAAATTTCACTTTCTCTAGATATCTTGTGCTCATCAAAATGATTAATTGAAAAAATTGTATGGTTTTAAAATTTTAATGTCATATAGGCACAAGCTTATCCACTCTGATGAATTTTACTCATGTCTTTCTTTCTGTGATCTCTATAGAATTTAGCTATATTATCTAAAGAAAGCTATTTGAAAAAAATCAGATGTTTAACAATACATAAAATGGATATTAAATTGTTCAGTGAAAATAAAACAGCTAGAATTAATTTAATTGGTAGTTTCAAATCTTTAAACTTATTCAGAATACTGTTCCAAAATATAAATTTTGGAACAGTATTCTAAATAAGTTTAAAGTCTTTTAGAGTGAAAGACTATTTTTAAAAACTTTAAAATTAAAAAATTAAAGACATTTCTTTCAATATAATGGATGTTAAATTATAAACAACAGAAATCTGTTGAATATGAAAGAGTTAGAACAGTCTAGTGTTATTTGAGATGTTGAAACTTGGAAAGAGCAGAAATATCATTGTTTAATAGTAAAGTTTATCCATGGGGAAAAAAAAAAAAAAAACTTGGCTCAGTAAAATTCTGATTGAAAAACTTAACTTGTTCTTCGGTCTAATGGTTTTTTAGATAATCCCTGATGGTTCTTTAATATCAGTGTATCTTAGATTATCAAAATTTAGACTCTAATAGTAAAATAGTTATATCAGGAAACTAATCTTGAGTTATATCAGGAAACTAATATGAAAAAATTATAATTTTTAAAAACACTAATTTATGGTACAAATTATATAATAAACTGAAATTGTCAATAAATATTTTACTTTGAAATTTGCAGTCAGCAATTTTTTAAAAATGTTATCCTTGATGTTTTCATGTTACATCTCTTCACACACATATATGTATATTTGTCCATTTTTATAACATACTCCAATTCAAGGTCTATATCTATTAATATATCCAATTCAAGGTCTATATCTATTCAAGGTCTATATCTTTTAATTGGAAAAAAGGTACAAAATCAACCTGGATAGCACTCTGACCCTTGATTTAACAACTTATGGGTTTGAATCTAATTTTATGCTTAGATATTTTGTATTGGTTTAAACTGTATATTTTGATGTAATTAGTCCTTGTGTGCCAAAAAATCAATGTAATTTTTTTTATTTCATGCTTTTCACTCAATCTTTTTTTGAGCATCTTTAAATTAAAAATAGTCAATATTTTTCTTTTATATAATTTTTAAATTGAAAAATAACAATATATCATTTGGTAAAGGGAGGTCTAGGGTAAAACTGTTCTTTGTTCTTTCACATTTAGTTAAAAGCATAGTATACATAACACATTTGAAACAATCTTCAAAAATGTCACTAGTGGTGAAATGATTGACACATGTCACCAAACTGTTGTCAACAACAAAATTATATTTTTACGAATGTCACTAATTGTTATGATTGAAAACAAAGAAATGGTAATCTCAGAATGACTAATAAATAAACATAGCATGAAAAGAAAGTATGTAAATCATAAATGAGCAAAATAAAACCAATTTTCATGCCAAGTACTGCAGTTATTTCTCCATTCTAAATTACATAACCTTAGTGTAAAATCCAGTTTACAAAATCCTGATTGTACCAAATTTTAAACTTTTAAATCATTACTTCACACTAATTTCAATTTCAAACATATGATATTTCATTAATTATTACAGAAATATTATAAAACTAAAGAGTAGAAACTTAATTTCACATATTTTAAAAACATTATGTAATTGTAAAACATAAAATAACTCTAAAAATCAGTACTACAGTTCATACTTCCTCAATAAAATATATGTAGTCATGTTTTTAATATTTTCTCTTGATAAGAATAATTTTAATTGAATACACTTTTAAAATACATTGTACATAATTTTAGCTAGTGTGTAATCTAAATCAATGTAAATAGCACACATTTTTATGAAAACCTTGATTTCTAATTAAGTAGTGGGGCCCACCTTAAACATCTGATGTGTGACATAATCTAGCAAGGAAAAAAGTTATAAAGTTAAATAAAAATAACCATTCTCATGAGAGCGGGGGTTTCTAATCAGTCATTATTGTGCATTATTCTAATTTTAATTGAATATAATTAAAGAAGATACCTATATTAAATATTACTACACAATTATTTAATAATATACATTCACTATGTTTAATAATACATAATTTGCTATTTTCTGCAACTCTTAAAAGAAAATATTCGTCTAATAATTACTTTCACAAGCTCCATATTAAAAAATAATTAAAAAATAACTTGTTAAATAAAAATATTACATTTCAAAAATAATTTCCTCAAACATAATTTACAAATTAACTCTACGAAATTAAAATAACATCTATAACTTATCATATGAATCAAATAACATCTATAACTTTTAAATTGTAAGAAAATAATCAATTTTAAATTTCAAACATAAGTTCTGAAAAAATAAAATACAATATAAACTGCAAGTGTTTCTAAAATTCCAGAGAAATTGTACATTCAAATATGAGGATATCCAAATGAATCCAGCCCAGTGCAGTAATCCCTAGGTTTGTCACCCATATTAACTTGTGGGACAAGTAATTAACTGCCTCTCCTATATCCCTAAATTTCACTATCACTAAATCCACTGTTACATGCTCTGGGATTAAAGCCAGCTATAGTTATTCTTTGCTGTTTTCTTACTTAATTTCATGGTATATTGTAGGCGAGTAAAAATTGTGTAGTAGCAGAATTAAAATCCCCAATGGCTAATAGGTATTTGGTAAAATTTTAACAACCTGAAGCAATCTCAAAAAGCATAAATTTTGATTTAATTAAAAGTTATTTAAAAATGAAATTTTTTAATGCAATTTCTTTAAGCGTAGTAAATCAAGTATAGCGTAGTATATGTCAAGCCAAAAGAGCTTCAACCGTTTTTGGGGGTATTTTTCCAATTTCTACATTAGTTGCTTTTTGAAGTGTTCTTTCTAGCTTTGTCTATTTCTTTATTAAGTATCCCCATTCAAAAAATTGCAGTGATCATACTCTGAATGATGATAGCCTTTTTTAAGGAGGAAAAAAAGTTATTTATTATTTTTTTTTCATCTGTTTTATATGATTGATTTTGAAGTATGACTTGGTGCAGAATCTTGGTGAAAAGCTTGAGATTAAAGGCATTTACTTTCTTTGATCACGTTCTTCAAAACTTTATTCTGATGGTATTTAGCATAAATTATGCTTTTGGTTCAACAAAAATGATTTTGTTTAGCCTTGAAGACATTCCCATCCATATGGTAACCCCTGATGACCAAATTGCAGTTTGCAGTTCCACCTTTGTAATTCTTTTTGCATGAAATATATTGTATCTTTATTTTGCCAATTGTGAACAATCGGTGAAACAATGCTTCATCTGAAGTCATCCATATTTTGTATTCATCTTTCCTTTAACAGTAAGCACTGGCCAAAAATTATTTCTTCATTTTTCAACAATTTTTGTTGACATTTGATTCACTTCTTACAGCCAAGTTTCTTTATCTGACTTATTGTCTATTCCGATACCTTTAGCAAAGTTCTTTGAGCCAGAGAACTTTCTACAGCAATCATTCTTCGGGCTTTTTTTTCTTTTTTCAGCAAGGAATTTTTCCTTTGGTCTACAATTTATTCCTAGATCTTTTAATTGGCAGTTAAATTTTATTTCTGTTTGAAGTTTAGATAGTCATCTATTAGAATATTTTCTGATATTTAAATGTTTTATTTATATAATGTTAATGTTTTATAGCAGAATTTGAGAGAAACTAACATTCATAAGCTTTAAAATTTCATTTTGATATTGAAGATTAATTTTTAAATCCATAATTTACTCTTACTGATAAAAATAGGTTGGTAATTTGAATGCTTAATTTTAAAACTGATACTGATAAAGTGATTAAAATCCACCATATTTATATGCTTTTAAAATTGATAACATTGATGCAATCTGTACATTTTATGTTTTTAATTGTTCAATGAAATACTGCACTTTTAATAATGAAAAAAAATTGTATGTGTTTTCAAAACTGTTTTCAATTGAAAATTGGCATTTTGTAATGCTATTTTGTAATATTATCAGGAAATTAAAATGTTCCATTTTGATTCTTAATAGTGAGAACACAATATTTTTAGGTGCTAAAAAGACTAATTTCTTAAGTATAATGAAATTTTTTAAAAAGTATTTCTAATTTAATTTAATAATTAACATGTAAAAAGGTCTAAATATTTTAGTAAAATGCTAAAAAATAAATCATTATTTTACTTAAACTTTTACATAAATTATTTAATTTTTATAGAACATTTTTTAACTTGGTTTTACTGATTTATTACCACTGTTGAAAAGATCTAACAAACAAGTGTTTATCTATTTTAAGTAATATGTTTAAATATATTTTTTTGACTTGTTAAAATTATTTATGAATCTTACTTTATCAATTATTTCCTTTTTTTCCTATGGAATTACTAAATTTTCTAAAAATTAAACAGTTAGTTACTATTTTCAGGGTAAAGCAAAAATTAAGTCTGAAATAAGCTTGCATATATGCTGAGATTTTAAAATTTGTTGTTCTATAGTTTTTAATATATACAGTTAAGTAATACTAATAAGGTAATTTGAGTTTTTTAAAAATCATCTGATTTTGGAATTTATAAAATATCAAAATACTGAATTTTATCTTTTAAAATTTTTGAAATTGTTACTTATTTAGAAAGTAAATAATTGTATTCCTGCTTTAAATAATTATTCCATGTGCTGAGAATACTGTCTATGTTATTTTAATTGTTGTAAAATAGTTACTTACCACAAGCATTTCTGTTCTAGGACCAATAGAGTACGGACAAACTGGTTATCCACAGGTAAATTATATATATGCACTTATCATTTATGATATTAATATAATTAGTCCCATGTCTGACTTTGTTTGACAAGCTTGATTAATATTTTACTATTTTGAGTAAAACTGATGTATTTTTCCATGAAGGCAAAATTATGCTGAATAAAATAGGTTGAAAAAGGGCTCATTTATATTGTGTGTTAATAAAAAGTTGTTAAAGAAATACTTAATGAGTAGCTCCATCTGTTTTGATTATTAAATTTATCTTATTATGTAATAATGTAGATTAAATACAATTTAAAGCAAAAATAATGAATTTTTTAAAAATTCATTATATTAATGTAGAAGTAATAAATTGTGTTATAAAGATGTCGATAGATGGCAAGACATAATGCTTTGCTGCGATTTATTATTCAAAGGAGCAACAAATTTATAGCAATCTAAGGGTTTTTCCCACCTACCTTATTTGATGATTATTTAAATCTGAAATTTTTTGAGTGTTCAAATTTTGAAATGGTAACAAATATATTTTCTCAGTACCTTTTCTCCTCTGCAGAAGCTTTCTAAAGTATTATTCAATGTGTGGAATTTTCCTGAATATTTTTGTTACTTTGCGCTTTTTGAAATATATTCTATATTTTGCTTATAGGGCAGAAGGATTTGCTTGTTTTAGAATTATTACTGGACATGAGTGTTTGCAGACCAGTTTTTATAAAATTAATTGGGCCAGTTCACTTTTTTTGTGTACTCTGTGACTGGGGAGCTTCTCTTTAATTGCCTCTCTCTTTTAAATGATTGTTCCAGTGAGACTTTTGAGCCCTCTTGCCTTTTGGAGCTGCTTCAATAATTCACTGGATTGCAAAATGCCTCATGTCTGAACAGACTATGTCATATGTAATTAAAATATATGTATTTTGTATATATCAAATATAAGATATATTTGGGAAAGTTTCTTTATCACAAAAATGTTATTTGCTATTCACTGTATTGTAACTTTTGATTATTTTGAATTAAAATTATTTTATATTGCTATCTTCCCACAAACTGGAGAATTTCAAATCCTTTTTAATTTCATTCATCCGAGTGCTTATAGCATCATAATGGTTGCTTCTATTTAACTGCTAGAGCCTAACTCTTTACTAGGTGCAGAGAAGTATTCTGGTGCAACAACAGACTGTATATCATGTGAAACCTTATGTCTTATTTTTCACTTAGTAAAATGTTAATATTAAGTAAATCCTAATTTAAATTAAAAAATATGTTCCATTTTCCATGTTTGAAAGTTCATCCCTCATACCACCTTACTATATAATCTTTAATTTGATGCCATAATTCAACCATATTTTAAAGATAATGAATAGTAATTTTTATCATCAATTTCCATGGAATTCATATCCATTTTGTAAACTGTGATAGAATATTTATATATTTTTTAATGTGCTTATAAACGTTACACTGTGAAAATTAACTTCTTCAAGAATTTATATTTAAAAACCAATTACCCCCCCCCCAAAAAAAAAAAAAAACTCAAATATTATTATATTGTTATTTTCTAAGTCTACCAACAGTAACAATTAGATATTCTGAATTATTCATTCTTTTTGCAGCAGTATGGTTATCCGCAGACGTTATCTTCAGTTCAGAACAACGCATCTCATGACATGAGTAAACCAGTTGCTGCTCAGCCGGGAATGTACCCGAATGCTGGTGGAATGCCTGGTGTAACACAACAGCATCACCAATCGATGGGGGGTCCTGCCCCGAATCCTCAACCTGCTACTTTGGTTCCACAAAGCCAACAAATCAGAGGAAATCCAATGCCTATGCAGGTAAATTAATTTGCTGTGATAAATTATTTGTTGTAGGCGCATAAATAAAGTTACATATCCTTTTCATTATATTATATTATATAGGCTGTAGAATGATATATTTTAACACTATGTGAATTTGTTTCCCATCTTAACATGGATGAATTCTTTTAGTGGTTTGGAATCCATCTGATGTGATGATTTTGTGTGCAAAAAAATGACATTTGAGTAACAAATGAAAATAAATATGAACTCTTTACTGTACATTGTCTTTCTATTTAAACATTGTCTTTCTATTTAAAAAATTTGTAACATTTTAATTATATAATTTTTATAATTTATTTCTGTAATTAAAATCTAATAATAAAATGGTTTTCCCTCTCACTTGCCAGGCAATGATATTAAAGAATATATTTAATATCCCTCTCAGAGAAGAAATAAAAATTTCTTGTGTAATACAAATAATAATTCAATAATGGAATTCTAAAATATTTTGTTTAAACTTTAACTTATTTTTAATTTAAATTTAAAATTAATTTTTTTAGAATTCCATTATTTATTAAGATATTTTGTTCACCCTATAGTTAAGTGGTAACCTAGAGTCTATTGTATGTTTTGAAACTTACTGGAATTACATGGAATGATTTTGATAGGCTTTCTAATTATTTGATTAAGTCCATATTAATACATTATGCCATTATGTATATGATGAATATATGAAATGTAGTTCAGTATTGGCAAATAATTTTTTTAATGGTTTTATATCCACAACAATTCATGAATAAAATTGTTATCCATGTCGTATTGCAATACCTTTTAATTAAGTTTTGAAATATCTTTTCAGGGCTATTATACACGTAATAGTTTGCCTCGTTCTATACCTAGTATAAGCAGAAATCCATTAACGGTGGTAAATCAAACCGGCCAGCAACCTGTTTCACAATATGGCCCACTACAAATAATGCCTACGCAATTTGTGCCCCAGCCCATGATAATGAATGCACAGTTTACTCCACAAATGGTAAATGTATATTTTGAATATATTTATTGAATACTTTTCATTTAAGGTTCAATTGAAAGACTTGCTATTTACAATATTTTAATTTAATTTACTGAAATTTGTATGTGATTTTATATAGGAAATATTCAGGAAATTATATTCAAACTTAAAAAAATTGTTAAAAAAAAACAAAAAATTTAGCGATATTAAATGTTAATAAAAATTCAAATTGTCGAAAATTCTAGCAATATTAAATGTTATTTCTTTTTTATTACATTTTTTTTATTTCTAAAATATTTAAATGGTTAAATGCATGTGTTTTACTTTATATTTTTTACTGCATAAATTTATTATATTGTTTAATTGGTAATTGTGTTTAACAAATTTTTTATTAAAATATTATAAATTTTATGATACCTTTTTATTTAGAAACCAAACAATTTGAACAATATAATATGCTAATTATTGTTTTGTTATGAAATGTATGATACATTCATATCTGAGTTCATCAATTTGTTTTAAAAATGTAAATCTGACAAAAGCTTTCATCTAAATATCTGAATGATATATTAAAAATTATAAATGTTTGTCTAAATAATGTTATCAAGCTCTCATCGAAATAATATATTAAAAATTATAAATGTTTTGTGACTAGAAATCTTTAATTGTTTTTTTATTAAGTAGAGCTGCATTTTGATGCATGAAATGTCATTATTGAGATTAAATGTTAATTTTGTCAAGAAAGTATTCAAATATTTGATTCTTTAACGTCAAGCACTCGGGGATTAGTATTATTCACAAACAATGAGGTTTCAGCTTTGAATGAAATCTGGCCCTCACCATTTTTAATGTGGAAATATTTTGCAACTTTTTAATCAACAGGATACATACAACTATTTCTTTTTTTCCAAGTGCACCAAAATTAATTTTCATGAATATGCTTTCAATATCGTTTGTAAGATATTAAGACGATGCACATTTGCACTAGTATGGTTTTGCAGGTAAAATATTGAGTTTTTGGGTATATTTGTAAAATTATACTACTATGCATTAGAATTATGTATATTGTTAAATTAATCTGAAAACATGACAGTTTTTACTGATTTCTTGAACGTGATTGTTTGTTAACAATGATACGAGTGTTTCACACTTATAACTCTTAAAGAGTAAGAAGTGTTATATTTTATGTTTATTTTTTGGAAATTCACAATCTTAACTGTAACAAAACCAATTTTTTTAAAAATTAATTTCATTTATCAATTTGTCTTCATTCTATCTTTGACTTACTGAACAATCATTAACAAAAAATATTTAACATCAATATTGCCATTAAAAATACTTAAATGCCCATTAATGCCGTAAAAACAAGCTGTCTGCATCCATAATGTTTCAGTTGCTGATCTTTTGTTGAAATAATTAAGTTGAATTTATTTTTTAGTTTTTTAAAAGGAATTTTAATTTTTAACTTGTGATTTGATTGGGACTGAGAGACATTTACAGTCACCGAGAAACATTTACAGATTGAATCATAATCATTTACTGAATTAAATAAAGAAATATTAATTTTTTCTAGATGTTTAGATTCCTTAGATGAAACATTGAGACTTTTCTTATATGGAATAAGTAATTTTTGCATACTTGCATTTTATTATTTATATTTTAGTCTTATTTCTTCATAATAAATGCATTTTCAATTCTTGAGACTTCTTTTTCACCCCTTTTTTGTACATTAAATTATAGATCTTTATTGCATGGAAAAAATTGAGTGTGTACACTATTATATATACTGTGGTTTACATTAGTAGTAAAATGTAAGCACATTTTGTTCCCAAACAAATATTTTACTTGGGAGCCATGTCCATTGCTATAAGAGGTAAGAAAAATGGCTCATTTCAAGTTTAAAACAGTTATGAAAATTTAATTTGTTTAAAATATTTTTGTACCCAAAATTAATGTTTCTAATAATAATAATAATAATAATAATAATAATATATATATAATAGGAAAAATTCATTCCAATATTGTTTTATCAAACTAAATAGTATTTAAACTTATGAATCAAATCATTTGAGTGAAATTGCAAAGTTAGTATGTGTACAATTTTTGAAGTTTTATTAAATTTTTAAAAAATTACCATTATATTAAAATTGTTATTTCTTGCAAAATGCATTTGATTTTTCAACTCTCTTATTCTAGTTTCTAACTTGAACAACTATGAGATAAAAATTTTAAAAAATAATTTATTTTTCTTCTAAGTATTTCATTGATATCACATCTAAAACATAAGATATTTGTGCAATCTAATAATCAATAAAGATCAGCTTAAATTTTATTACTGGACAAAGAAAAATATGAATGTATTTAAACACAAAACATTGTACATTTATCTATAAACTGCTGTGCTTTATAAAAACTAGTTAACTTGAAAAACATGCAAAAAGATATAAATGAATTTGGAATTTGCTAAATTATTACAAAAGAAACAAATATATATTAAATATAAAATTAAGCACTTGTCATTGTTGGGCTTCAGGGAACCAAAGGGTATTATAAATTCTGCATGAAATTTTGTAAATAATTTAATAAATTATTTTGGAATATGCATGTTATAATACCTGATTAATTTAAAAAAGTTTAAAAATAAAAAGAAAACTATTTTTTCATTAATATTAGATGAGAAAAAAATATTTAAATTGAATTATATTATCCAGTTTTTACATTTCAAATTTAAATATTCTGTCACAAGATTTTTTATTTAATTTTTTTTGCATCTTTTCACAATAAATTTTTAGAAATATATTAAGAATTCAATATCTATTATTATATACAATATATAAATAATTAATATAAAGAATTTTGATTTAATTAGTTTTTATTTATATTGTAGATAATTTTTTATAAAGGAAACAGGAAGAGATAAATCTTGATATATTAAAGATCATAAAACAAGATTGCAGTAGATAATTAAAAATTTATAATAGAGTATACTATTTTACTTTGGCCTAATTATTAATGATTGTAATATTTTGGAAAATAATTAACTTCACGATTTGTAAAATAAATTAATGCTATTTGCTTCAATGCTTAAGAATAAACTGCTAAAATAATTAAAATAAAAATTTAATAAACATCATTATTAGCTTTTATGGTATTGAAACTGAAATATTATTTGATCAATAAAATTAAGTAATATGAAGCAGAACTTGAGCTTGATCTTCTAATCAAGTTAGAAAATATTCGATTTATCAAATTTTGGTGATAAAGATTGCTTGGTCATTTTTAATGAAAGTACGAAAATAAGGTTTTAAGACTTATATGTTGGATCTCTGATTCATAGACCCAGTGAAAGTTCTCAAAAGAGATGGTTGACTGATACAATCAAGGATTTATTTGATCAAAATGAAAATAAAGAACTAAAAATTTAAGGCCAAGAAAAGAAAAAAAAAGTTTGGTTGACATTATTCAGTGCTCTTAAAATAATTATTCTTTTTAATGAAAAATATTTAATAGCTTTTTTTTAAACAAAATTGCAACTAAATTTGAAGAATATTATTTGTGCATAAAATTTGTTTGGTCCAAATATAATCAGTAATTATAAGACGTGTGAATGATGCAGTCTTCTAGAAATAAAATTAGTATGATCCTTGGAATTACTTTTTGGAATCTGTATATTCCTTGTTGCAAACTACTTTTATTCGGAATTATCGTGAATATTCCCCTGCAAACATTTTTAGAAGCTGCTATTAAATCTACATAAGTAGGTTATTAGGTATAAATTTTAAGCCTATGTTGATGCTTTATGAAAACTTTTTCCAATATTAGCTTTAATCGCTTCCTTTCAGTGCAAGTAATGTATATAGTTCTTTAATTTTATACTACTGTATCTGGATTAACTTCAGACTGTTATTAATCAACCTTGTCTTATTAATCAACCAACACTCCAGCTTTTGGTTCAACAATTCATGCGTTTGAATATCACTTTGGCATGGATTATTTGTAATAGTACAGAATCCACTTTAAATTCTATATTTCCCCACTCTAATTAACCCTAACATGCAAACTTTGTAGTTCCCTGAATTTCACAGAATTTTTTTATTTTTGTCTTGAAGCATCTTTAATTTCAAGTCATAATCCTGAAATTCCTAAATTATGTTTGATTTCAACTGCATATTAAAAGAGTATTCCGTTTTTTAGTTTGAAAGGATTTAGATGATTTGATTTGAAAAAAATAACAGGAGTGTTATTTCAAAGCTTATGACCAAATAAAAACAGTTTCTAATGACTATGACAGTCAGTGTGGTGACTAAAATTAACTATTGTGTACAATGTGTCATAGGAAGTGAGTACCTATTACACATCAATCAAGAACTTGACAGCTAGCCATAATTTTCCCTTTGTTCAAATAAAAAACAGAAATTATTCATCTCAAAATTTTGAGTGTGGTAATTCATTAATTTTTGTTTGAAGACTTTTTGTCATTTTGTGTACAAGTTTTATTGGATTTTTAAGTACCCTGGGCTAAAAATGCTTTTAAGTACAAAATTTTTTTCATATAGTCTACTTTTTATTGATAGTAAGTACAAAAGTAGCTATTTTATGAAACTTATTGTGTGTGTTTGATAAAATAGCTACTTTTATATTTACTGCACATGCTTGACATCAATTTTCTACTCTCTGCAATGTGTGTTTTAAACAATATAAAGCAGCGAATATAGTATTTTTTCTCAAGTTTTGACTCGTGCCAGTTCATTTAAACATTAAAAAAAAAAAAAAAATGAAAGAAATTAAATCACACTGCAGTTTTTAACATGTTTGCAAAATAGGATTAACAATATATCATCTTGTATCATCTGTGTGCAAGCATTGGATACTATTAAATACACAAGATAAGGTTTTAAAATCTGAAGCAATAAGTTTGCTTTCAGTCATAAAATATAACTTATTTTCTTTAAGAAATAAACTTGGAAACTTTTTCATTTGTATTTGATCTTGAAATAGTCAAACTTGTGAAGTCAAAGCACAATTATATGACAAAATTCAGACTTGCTTCTTCTAAAATCAGATTTATGATATTTCATCTGTATCTTACTTCATTTTATATTTCAATGAAACAACTATTAAACAAGTTTAAAAAAAATGGATATTTATATATCCATTTTTCAGAAAAATGATTTAAAATATTTAATAATTATTTTGATCCTTTTTTTCTTCAACATTCAAAGTGGTAATAAATGTTAAATTTTATTTCAGAAAATAGTTTAAATATTGAAAAATTGCTCCATGTATGGAACTAGTTTGAAATGTATGTTTTTTTAAATCAGATGTTTGTTAAAAAAAAAAAAAAAAAAAAATCTATACCATGTAAATTGCAAAAAAGCCAAACTAATGTTAGTCATTTAAAATTTACATGTTGGTTTGGCAACAAGTAAATAAATTGTTTATCCTGAAAACAAAAGTTTCTGCATAACATTAGAAATATCCTGTAAATAACAGCAAGAAATCATGTATTTCTACATGATTTCTTGCTGTTACTTACAGGATTAATACCACTTTCTAATGCTTTTTTGATATACTGTACATTTCATCTATCAAAAAAGGATGTTAAAGATTTTAAAGAGGCTTTTATTTGACTTGCAGAACACATTCTAAAAATAACAAAAAATGATATATTTTGTAATACAAGAGAAAGGAGAAATTGAAATGTGTGTCAGCAATTGAAAATTTTTTTCAGAAAAATGATATTTGCTATTTTTAGCATGAAATTTCTGAATTAAAAGATGTTTCAGGAAATATTTATTATTTTTTCACAAAATTAGTTAAAAATCATGTCTAATATCGCATGTGAATGCTGAATGTGGATTTTTTTATCAATAACAATATTATAACTCAAGAAAGGTGCCAGTTATTAGACATCAGTATTCACTCATTAAGTAAATGTCAGGATATTATTTATGTAGAAATCTGTGTTTATCTATATCTATCTATCTATCTATATATATATATATATATATATATATATATATATATATATATACACACATACATATACATATATATATACATACATACACACACACACACACACACACACACACACTGCACATAAAAAATAATTGTACTCAATATGTTTCTTTCTTGTAACAATGAAATAAAGAAAAGAGTAAAGAGAAGAAAGGGAAAATTTTCTGAACAGAGAGCTGAATAAAGCAAATAAATTAACTCACATTATGGAAAAAATAATCTTGTAAAAGATGAAGCTGCAGCACTTGGGTTGATCAATAGCTCATCAGAAGAACTAAGAAATTTGTTGTAAAAAATGATTTTCAAAGAAGTAAAAGTTGCTCAGATAATGTTGGGCATTGCCAATGATGAAATTAAGAGGTTTTAGAAAAACTAGATGTGCTTGATAAAAAGTAGCACAAATTTTAAAAAATGCACTAATTTTTTTCTTTTTATTTTGGAGCTAAATTTTTTTATAAAGATAAAAAAAAATTATATTTGCATGAAGAAAACTTTTTTTTTTAATACTTCTGTTAATAAAAATACTTAAGATGTGTATATTACCAATCATTACAACTGGGTAATCTTTAAAAAGTTAAATGATTTTAAATCAAAATTCCTGAAAAAAATGATTGAGTTTGGTTGTAATTTAACAATTTATGTTGACAAATGTGAAATTTAAATGCTACCATGATTTTATAAAACTTCTTGAAACTCCTAGAATTTTTACTTACCTTGATGCACTCTGAGTTTTTTGTTTTAACCCCTTATCTGCCAAAGAAAACTTACGAGATTCGCTTACCAGTGCCACCGGTTTTCACACAGGTGCTCGCAGTTATGCGGTTATTGGCGGAAAAGAAGAGGCATGCTTTCCATTCTAAATGCTTACTTTCATTTAACAAAAACTAAAGAAAGAAATCACATAATTTAAAGTATAAAGTAAGAGTATAAGGCAAAAACTTCATGATAAACTAAAAACGATTTTGACTCATGAATTTTCTGAAAATTGCCGTTTCGATCAGTTTATTTTTAGACCAGTAAAGAGCAATTTCTTGTTTTATTGTTATACTTTGTAAAATCATCATTAGTTAAAAATACATATATTTCAATTGAATCTGTTGGATGCCACAACTTTGTTCTTAATTTCTTTTTAGTTGAATGTTTCTTGATATATTAGTCTGCAAAACGATTAGTTTCAATAACAATATGCAGTACCAGCTCCACATCAAAAAATAATTCAAAAAAGATGAGTGGGTTCAAAACATGTTATATTTTTCTATATTTCTGGTTGTCCCGAAAATGGAAAGCATGGAGGTCAATGGCTATATCCCATAGGTAAATTTTTTATATCTAAGAGTGTCCACAAGGTTGGGCATCTTGCAAGTAGTCATAATCAGAATCTTCTTCATGAGATGTAATGTCATATTCCGATGTTTCTGATCCTGATGATGAATGAAAATAGTCACCCAGTTCATTGTCATCACTATCAGACATATTCGACAAAAAATAAAAGGCTTTTATAACACACTCTAACAAAAATGAAAGTGAAAGAATAAAATGTTATGAATTACTCAAAAAGAAGCACAAATAAAAACTGCAACATATGGAAAAAAAACAACAGCTTTCTCCGTTCCAAGAAATATTCCCTTCTCCAAATCATCCCATTGAAATAGGCTGATCCATTGTAAACAACGTCAAGGACATTCTATTGCATTTCAAAGCCATATGTCTAGCTTTACTGATACAGACCATTGCAGAGAAGTGTACTTCGGAAAGCCGTATATATACGCCTGGCACAGTCAATGCATCGGCTTAGCATGGCATTTATATATACGCCAGTGGCAAGCAAGGGGTTAATATTTTGAAATTTTCAATGAAATTGATCATAATTGCCTTTAATGTTACCACTAGATGGTGGCAAATTCCCTATTAAATTGTATACATAACTGTTGAATGAAATAAAGACCTTGTTCAGTCACAATAGTTTCATGATGAACCAGATCTGTGAGGACTAGATATATTTATATTTATGTGTGTGAAGTGAAATAAGTAATCACACACCAATAAGATTGTCATGTCATTCTTTTTCTGTTTGTGTTTCTGCCATTTATATTGATGAAGTTCACTAAATATTAATATTTAAATGTAAAATTTTTGAGATACAAATTAAATTATACTTTCGATGTCTTCCATGTGGTTAAATTATTTAATGTGCTGGGTGGAAAGTGTCTTTTCAATGACCTATGTGTACTCTGGAAAAGCCATAAAAACATTGGCTTTTGCATTTGTATAAGAGCATTATAATCAACTGTAGAATTTCAAGATTGTATTGATAAGAAATTTGATTTCATTAAATAGTTTTTTTTATTTGAATTTACACTTAAATACAAAAAAAAAAAAAAAAAATATTATCCCAACCCTCAGGCAGCATCCTATCAAACTGGTAAAACTCCATTGGAATTAGGTACAGGAAAGTTGGCTAGCATCCATATCCATAGTTTAACCCTTTTGAAATTACACAGTGGGAGTAATGGGAATCCTACTTGATTTTGAGATGACAATCTAATGGTTAGATAATCTAACCTATATATGTGTATATATATATATATATATATATATATATATATATATATGTGTGTGTATGTGTTTGTTAATAGTTAGATATCTAGCCTATATATATATATATATATATATATATATATATATATATATATATATATATATATATATATATATATATATATATATATATATATATATATATATGAAATATACTATACCTAAGACTAAATTATTTATAACCTATCAATATTATTATGGAAAAATTATTTTCAAGTAATAAAATTTGAGGACTAAATATGTGCAAAGTATTTTTGCACATAGAAATTCTAAGTTTTACTGCATGATCAACATACATAAAATTTGGTATTAGATTATTATATTAGATTTTTCTAGTTTCATATTTGAATTTTTGTTTCTGTTTATGTCATTTTATGATTAAGTATGTAAATTATGTTTTATAAATTATAAAATATTAACTCTCTTATAAAAATTTCAACCCACTATAATATGGAGTGAAGGTTTTCATAAATTTGAGGTTTATCTGAAAAAAAAAATGTAAATTGTAATGGAATTATTAATTAGACCCTATTATAGAAAATATCTTTTCAGTACTATTAAAAATAAGAATACTTATTTCATGTAAATCTGTTTTATAACTATTTAAAAAAATTTTTATAGGTGTTTATAATGTAAATATAGATGCATGTCTTATTTCAAATGAATGAAAGTATTTTGTCATATTTAATGTATTTTAGTTAGTTTTTATATAATGCTGATTTTATATATTTTTAAAATTTTTTTTCAGTTTTTGTTTTTACATCTTTTTTAAAATGTTTATTTCAGTATCAACAGCAAAGAACTTACAGCCCACCTCAAAATATTATAATACCTTCTGCACAGCCTGCAGCGCATTTTGTAGTTCAAAATACTCCCCCTCAATGGCAAAATTACAGTGCATCTCAGCTGAGTTCAAATAGTAATTTAATATTTCTATTATATTTAGAAAAGTCTATTAAATATCTATCCAATACTCATGTTGCTTTATTTTACTTCAGATTATTTTCCAGCAGCTCATGGAATGTCTTCATACAATACAATGCCACCTGCTGCAGCACCACAGCCTATTCCGCAACAACCAACTCAGTCAAGAAGAAAAAAAGCATTGGATATAATTGATCCTAAAACTGGAAAAAATATTCTTCTTGCCATGAATGATGATGAAAGTATTCGTCCCACACCAGAAAAAGAAGCAGTAAGTTTGTAATTAATTTACTCAATTTGATTTCATTTCTTAATTGGAGATATCTGCTTTTGCACTGTCATTTAAAATGAATAGAATATCATTATTCTTATCTTTATTCTGGTTCATTATAAAAAATTTAATTTGTTGTATATATAAATTAGCAGAATGTTTTGAAAATTTAGTGATTTATATAAATATATAATTTACATAGCACCAATAAAATTTTTAAAAAATTGTAAAATCTCTCTATAATTTCTTCATTGTTTCAATGAAATTTTAATCCATATTTAATAGCCATTTTTAGTTAATACACATCACATTTAGTTAATACATTAAATTTAATTAAAAAATTAAGATTTTATTTTTTATGCAATGATTAATTAAAAAATATAAACATTAACTATAATAAACCATTATATTCTTTTTCCCCTTCAAAAAATGTCATTTTTTAAAAAAATTAATATATTTTGATGTGTAGTTTTGAAGCTAGTTTGATTTTGATGTTTTTTTTGAAGCAATTGAATAGTCTCTTTGGTCTTTAGTTTAATAGATTATATATTTGAATTCTTTTTTGAAGAAAGTCTTGGTGAATGAAAAGTTATTGGTAATTTGAAATTCGTTTGTAATAATCCAGTGTTGAATAAAGATAAAATCTATTCTAGGTTTGAGTGATTTAAACTTTGATGGTTAGATTGACAGTTTTGTTGGTATTGAAATTATCATTTTATGAAAGTACTGTTTAGTGAGATTAATTTTGAAATATAATATTACATTTGAATATTTTTCTTATAATTATGTAAAGAAAAGTTAAAATATAAACTTTATTAAATGAATTGAATTTATAACTTGCAGTTGTCTCAAACTAGGCATTAGGTGTGAAATATTTATTATCTGTTGTATAAGTTTTTTTTAATTTAAAAGTAAACCTTTGTGCTTTAATTTTAATTAGATATTTTAACTAACATTACAAAAAATTAAAATGACATAGACTTTTTCTGTGGAATTTTTAAAATTTATTATTAGAAGTTACTGAAGCTATAAATCTATGGCTAATGTTCAAAATTTATTTTGAAATTTTTTGACATATTCAATTAAGTGACAGGTGTGAAATGAAAATAGAATTTTTTATTGAGCTTTGGGCAGTTCTTTTACAAGCTAATGAAAAATTTTATTTTTAAAATTACAAAATGTTTTTACTAATATTTTAAGCATTTTTTTCAATATGAATATAATTCATAAAACTCCTAAAATAAAATAATGAATTAAAAGCTTTTGAAGTTTCTGGAATTTTGATATGGCTATTTGAAAATCGTGAATTACTCCTTGAAACTTCACTTACCTTTATGCATTTATTTATTGTTTACAAATATAACTTTTTAAGCTTTTTGTTTTAACATTTTAAAATTTTCAATGAAATTGTCCAAAAATTAATTTTAGTATTAGCTGTTAATGTTACCACTAGATAGTGCCACAATCGGTATTAGATTGTTGTATTCATAACTGTTGACCTAAAAAATAAATCCAGTTCCATCACAATAGTTTTATGATAATCCAGTTTATGCAGAACAAGTTGTAATATTTAAATTTGTATGTGTGAAGTGAAGTAAACATCAAGAATCTCATGTTGTGCAATCTTACAGGCAATTTTTATATAAAAAAAATTCTGTGTATATCTGTTTTTCTTTATATTGTATAAAATTCACTCAAATATTAATATTTAAAATTTCTGAGTTAAATTATTCTTTCCAGCTCTTGGTGAACAATTAGATATAATTTCATTAAATCTGAATGAATTTGTTTATCATTGAAATAAAGATTAAAATTATTTTATATAACTGGTAGAAAGTGTCATTTTAGTGACCAGAGTACTCCAGGAAAAGCCATTCAAAATTTAGTTTTACTTATGTTGTTACTTATGTTACTATGTGTTTCTTCTGAATTATGCTAAAGCATAATTCAGAAGAAACACATACTCATTGTCTAGTTTCCAAGAAAGATTTCTGTATTTCAAATATGAGTGAATTACATATCAAACCCTTTATGAGGGGGCAGGGGCACGTGCATTTATTAGAGCAAGCTGTATCTGGTAAAAAAAAATCACTCATTTAAAAGATTCTTTTCACTACTGTTTGTGTTAAAGAATGTGAACCTTAAGCATGTTCTGAATTTTAGATTCATTTGTATCTTTATAAAAAATTTTAAAAATTGGAATTCTATGGGTCCTTAAAGTTTTTAACAGTGGATTTAACTACAGTTTATGTAGCATTATAAATTCTCCCTTCCCAGCAATGTTTTCAGACTGTTGCAAAGGAATTCAGTTTTATTTATTTTTTGGTGCTCATTTAATAGTTTTTGGAATTGCACTTTTTTTCTACTTAAAGTAGAAAAGGGTGCAAGAAAAGGAAATTTGAGAATGAAGTTAACTATAAGTTTCATTTGTGATAAAAGTTTAAAGTGTTTATCTGATCACAGAACAATTAGAGACTGCCAGGTTAGGTTTTGGGATCATGATACTGTTAAAACACAGTATTACTCATCAAATTTCTTAGGTCTCAACTGGGAAATAATTTGTTTGAGAATTGCTTAGAATTATTAACAAGTGGATTGCTACAGCTGTCAATGGATGGTCTGAATGTGAATTAAACTGGCTTATTTTTACTAAAATGTCTGTTTTTTTTTTTTTTTTTTTTAAAGTTGTCAAACACGTTGAAGTTTTCAATAAATAGGGATCTAATAAAGATGTTTAAAATTATCCATGATTTTATATAATAATGTTAAGAACAATTTTTAAAATAAAATGTTTAACATTAATATTGATATCTGTTGGAAATTTTTGATTTGACTCCTGGAATTAGATTCTTGGAAATCTGTTTGAACTCTGTAAATATATAACCCTTAATAATAAGTGTTTTATCTATATTATCTAAGTCTGTTTTTTGCAAAATATTGTTGCATTTAATTTTCTAAAATAAAGTTTAATGCTTTAATATTTCTTATTTAATTTTACTTCAGATTTATAAAATCGTAACTTTTTGTTTTTAGAAAATACAATATATTGTATTTCAGTCTTATTTTTCTAAATTTGTCATTTTCTTTTTTCATTTCTCTATATCTTTTAAGTTTTTATAAGTTAATCAATTTACAGAATATTGTGGTTATGGAAAACATAATTTTTTCTTTACTTGTGTTTTAAACTTTGTTCAAAAATTTCTTTTTGATATGTTTCAGGATAATGCTGACCCTAACATTTGTGCTGCATTTGCAGCTCAAGTAGCAGCAACCTTAACAGAACCTTTAAGCCACGAACGGTTGTCAAAGTCACCTTCTATTGAAGATACTAAAGTCTTGGATTGGATGGACAAAAATAACAAAACAGTGATATGTTCAAATGAAATAGATAGTGTTGCAAATATTGAAGTTGACAATAGTGACTTAGGTGATAACATAAGTTTAGGTGATCTAGCAGATGTTGAAAGCTCTTCAGATGTTGAAAATGTTGATTGTTGTAGAAATGTTAATGTAGAAGAATCACCTGGAATAAATATTAAGAATAATTCTGAATTAAATAGTATTAATGAGACTTATGTTAGTGAAAAATGTATTTTACCAGTGGTTGAATCAATACCAACTATTGAAGCAGACTCCAATGTGAATTTAATTGAGAAAAAACCTGATACATCAGAATTACCTCAAAATGCTTTATCAAATCAAGATCTTAGTTTAGAATCTGAGAAAAATATTAATTATTATGAAAATATTGAAAATAGTAATGACTTTGTTCAAACAAATGAACAAATTATTCACAGACCTCTTAATGAAATCCAACCAATAGTTCCTCCGCCTAATATTGAAGAAAATAAAGTGCAGAAAAATATTACTGACGTATCTGATGTGACACTACCTTCCAGTAATTCCAAGTTTGTGGCTGAAAGTAAGATTTTTTTTCTGTTTATCAATGTTAAATGTCAGATCTTCTATTGCATTTTAGTATATCAGTAATTGACATTACATGTTTCCAAAATGAATGATACAGGAAAATTTAATTTGAATTATACAAAATAATTTTGTTATTGAAAAGTTAACCTTTTATAAAGAGTTTCTTTCTTTGTGAAAGACATAATTCTTGTTTTATTTTTTTTTTAAATTTTGAATTGCTAATTTACTTTTGTTAAGATATGTGTATGGATTATATTTTGTTAGAAATTTTTAATTGGTAAAAATAGCTGAATTGTTTATAAAAATTTCTATTTCAGTCTGTTCATTAATGGTAATTTTTGTTGATTATGTAAATTATTTTTTTAAAATTTTATATTTTTGTTTATGATTTACTCAATTTAGCATTCACAGATAATGGTAAAATAAGATCCTGTAATGTAAAATTGGTTTCATTTTGTTTATTTTAAATATTTTTCTAATATTTTATCTCATTTCATGGGGTTTTTTTTACATTTAAGTAAACACAGGTGTAACAATTCCAAGATAATCCAGCAATCTTTATGCTTCATTCTTTTCCCTATTTTTCTTTTTCATTGTCACCAAGACAAGTTTTCTGGTTTGCTCATGTTTTACCGTGCTAATCAGTAAATTCTACTCTATCTTTGTTTATGTTGATCTTCCATCTCATATATATACTGTGAGATGAAAAAAGGAAAATGTGTAAAGAACCTGTTTAAATGTGTTTCCAAAGTATATTCTAATAAAAAAATAGTGAGGGTTTACTGAAATGTCATCATTTAAAATATTGAAATACGTTAATGCTTTTGCTGGAGAACCCGGTTACATGAAGAGATTATGATCTAGCAATTTTCTGATTGAAAGCTCACCAGCTTCACAATCTCTTTTGTCTTTGTGAATACGTCGAGAAATCCTTGTCATTATTTCAGAGATAGATCTTTTGCTGAGGTCTGAGACTGATGTTTGAAAAAAGCCGAAGAGTTTAGGAGGTTCATCAATCCCAATAAAGATCTCTATAATTTTTCCATTCCTATTGTTAACGAGGTATCTTGGATAATCTTTGATAAGAGATTTAATATCTTACCTCATATATTAATTTTGTGCAAGAGATCTGAAAAATCTTATTATACAAGACCCATCACCTGGGGTACAAACTAAATCTCATTATGCCAATATATCAAACAATTGTATTGTTTTGTACTGATAATTGCAGTGTGACTTATGGTTTTTCCCCAAAATGGTTAGACTCAGTTCATACCATGTTGACTGCAACATACCTCTTTTAAATCTAAAATATATTATATTTTCATTTAAGTACTATTTCAGCAGTTATTCTAGTCTAAACCACCCATAAAAAAGTATCCTAGTTTTAATCACCATTGTCTTATCATTTTTTATAGTACTGCCTTAAATCTAAAAGACTTGGTTAGAGAGACCCCATCCAAATTTTTTTACTTTTCTAAACTCTGTCAAAATGCTGCTTTTAATGCCTTTTCCATATCATGTATGCCTTCATTTGTATTATTTTTATTCTTACATGAGACACAAATAGTTTCCCTTTTACTGCTGCAAACTTAAGTTTTACAATTCTTTATAATTGACATTTTATTGTATTTCCTTTCTGATCTGCTGGATTTTCTAACCTTTTGGTTTGCACAGTTTGTCCAGGATTTTTTGCCAACAAAAAACACTAATAGCTTTGCAAATTAAACCACAATTCATTAATATAGGGTAAATGAAAACAAATCAATTAGAAATTTCTATTTAGTACCATATTTTCCTGCATATAATTAGTAGCAGTGTATTATCTGCAAGACGTTTTTTGGAATGAAAGGAGGAAAAAGTTTTGCATAATCAATGGCAATTTTTTCAAGGAATATTCAAAAATGCATGTTTGATAGTGGGGTGCCAAATAAAAATACCAAATATGATTAAAAATAATTGTACAGAATATTCATTTTGAAATCTGTTTGGATTCACCTCAATTCAATGTGCAATAAATTGAGATAAAAATGCAACATTGATCAAGATCAGAGAAGATTCTAGTAACACTTATCGATTTTTAGTTTTTATAACTCTTAAACCAAGGTTAGACATGTATTAAAAATAAAATATGTTTTTGATAACAATTAAATGAATAAAATGGATTATTTTCGAACTTCACGTTGAATGCATTTTTTCTTTCGTACCGTGCATGCTTTGTTTTTCTCTATACAATAACCTCTTTGGCCACCATTTTTTTATTTGCCTTTTAGCTTTTAGATTAAAATTTGATGTTTAACATAAACGTTTTCGCTTCCATGTGACAACATACAAATTTGAATATTTCCAGACTGAAAACAACTAATATCAAGACGAAATGATGCTAACCAATTGCAACTGCAATATCATTCTCAGGAACCAAATTCGTTTTTAAAATGTAATTGAACAATACTTATTACAATATTGTTTAATTACATAAACGTGTAGTCAGTCAAGTCATGGTACCATCTGTTTATTTTATGAAACATAAATCTATTTCTGAAACATAAAGCAATTTCTATCAAAATATTATGGTAAGCTTTTCTGATGGAGAATGTTTTTAATCAGATTATCCACAACTGCATGTAATGCATTCTACAAAATTCGAAATTTTTTTTAACATAATTTCAGGAATATATACATGAAAATCTGCTATTAAGTTTTTATGCATATTTTATTTTGTTTATAGAATTTAATATATTTTATATTCAATCTAGTGAGAGAGAGTATTATGTTGTATGATTTGAAAGCAAAAATGTTGTTTTTATGATTAATTGCTCACAATGAGATTTTAACCCTGGTAGGAAAAATAGCTTTGAAAGAAAATTGATTTTTTCTGAAATTTATATTTTTTCTTTCAAAAAAAAATTTTTTTTATAATTCTTTAATGTTATGTTCTCTATATTATTGATATCAAAATGTTAATCTGTGTCTGAACATCTGATTTGCAAATGTTCTGTCAGTTTATGTATTGCTTAAAGTTTAGTTGCACTTCTAGTGAATATAATGAAAATGGATATAAAGATCAAGGATTGCGCATATTTTTAGCCAAGAGGTGACTTTATGTTTGATTGGATCCATTTGTGCTTCAGTTGAGTGATTTTATTTTCAAATGTGCCAGGATGTCTAAAAGAATAAGCGAAAACCGCTATGTAAGAGATGAGGAGAAAATACATTTTCCTTAGTGTATTCCAAGAAGATGAATTACTAAGGAAATTAGAAGGAGGAGCATCCGAAAAATCACTGAACAATACGGTGTCAAAAGTTCCTCAATTTACGACTGAAAAAAGCAGAAACCAGCATTGCTGAAATTCTACAGCAACAGCGACTCAGCTAAACTAATGAAAGATCGTAAAATTGTGTCAACCAAGAAATCTAGATTTGGATATGGAGTTAATGGAGTGGATCCTACAATGGAGGAGCAAGAAAGTTCCATTGAATCGTGCTGTTATTATGGCCCAAGCAAAAGTGTTCCATGAACAGTTTGGCCTAAAATGCAAATGTGATTATTTTTCTGGGTGGTTCAACAAATTCAAGAAGTGTCACGGATTGAGAATATTTAGCATTTGTGGAGATGAAGCAAGAAAGGGGTGTAGTGATTATTTGCAAATAATTATTGAAATTTTCGGCAGCCATCCGAAAACCGGAAAATTTCAGTAACTGGAATCAGCTCTGCCCTGAGGTTGCCAGATAATTGATACTATACATATATGTATGTTACAGTAAAAGTAATTAATTGGTGATTATTCTTTTAATAAATAAAATAAAAACAAACTAAGTAGCAACCATACACATCTTCATCTTTTTGCTCTGCAGCATAATAGTACTCCATTTTAAAATATATTTGCTATAAATTATTTAATTGAATCACTATTTTTATTTTTCTATTATATTTTATGAAATACGTGCATGTTCTTTGAAGAATAGTTATTTCAGTAAAATTTCCAGATTATGAAGATAAGTTTTTATTTTTTAAATGTTTCATGAATGAATGAACATTATATTTTTATTTTTAATTAATATAGTACATGTTTCTTATATAGTGTTGAAATATTTATAAATATATTGTATATTTTAATAATTGGAAAAACAAATTTTAATCACATTTTGAGATAAATTTTTCTTTGTTAGTTTTATAGTAAAATAATTTATCTTCGTTTATTATTAAAATTAATCCTTTAATTTGTTACTGATATGCTTATTATATATCTTATAATTCATGATCCTCTTGATTAAATTGAATGAGAATTTCTCATTTTTTATTTAAAAAAAATGGAAATTCTCAATAACTAAAGATAAACACAACAAATTGGTTTCTACTCATTTTATGTTACCATATGGTATTTGTAACAGGGCGGAAAGCCACGAGTTCTCTGTCAAGGAACTAGGGTTTTACTCTTGGAGCAGAATATCCATGTTGTTCAATTCTTTCCATATAAAAATATGTAGGTAACTTGGATATAATTCATAACTGAGATCAAAATAAAGTTATAGTTTCTTTAATAATTAATTGATAAAATAATTTAAAAGAAATTTGTAAAAATTAATTAACCAAGATAGGTTTAGTTAATTTTCTAATTAGGGAACTGTGGGCTTGTTTTCTATGTTTCAGCAGAAAACCGTGTGTCTGCACCCCAGTCTTGTTCCTTAGTTATTGGCAGTCTCTGTTGATGTTAGATGCATGTGATTTCTTTAATATTTCTATTTTCATGCTTGATATCCATTTTCTTATGCTTCCCTCTTTTTTATTAAATGAATAATGGATGGTGCATATGAATGCTTTACTTCCAAGTTTTTAAATGTTATGAGTACTAAGAAAGCAAATAGTGATTTTGTGATGAAAAAAAGAGTTTAGCTAACGCCTGTTGTTGGCCTTTTGGCCATTTGACGCTGAGCCTCCCAGTACTGACTGACGACATCGTCAGCTGGATGTAGGGCAAATGCACAGCGCTGATTTAGAGGGTTAGCATCCATCCTAGCATGGCCACAGAATGAAGGAAAGATATGACAACTTGTTTATAAAAGTGAATGATTGTAAAAACAGCAGGAATAAACTGAAATATTATCAAAGATTAAATAGATATGATGTATTTAAAGTAGCCAATTATTGAAAAACTTATATTTCCCATAAGTAAAGGTAATTGTCGTGTATGATTTTGAGAATACAGATTTTTTTTTCCTTGAAGCACATTTATCAAAAATCCCTGGTGTTAGAAACAGAATGTCGAAAGAACTTCAAATAAGAAAAAAATTTTACTATCAAACCAGTGATGATTTACTTAAACTTGTGTCAAAGTTTTCAAAAGTTAAAAGATACTCATGAAAAAAGGACTTATTATAGGCCAGTGTTCTTTAAAGATGTAAACTCAAGTTTTCAGGTTAATTTAATTAACACGCAGTTATAACCAGATGTTGATTTAGAATTTATATTTGTCTATCAAGACCACTTGATGAAATTCATTCAGTTGTGTTCTTTTAAAAGCAATCTCATTTTATTGCCATTTTTTTTTTACTATGTTGGTGTTTCCAGCATATTTCAAAGTGACTAAAATCGCAAGTTCAGTAATAAAATCGCAGAAGAAGCTTGTGAAACGTGGCTCAGTTTGAAATTGTGCATAGAAAAATCTAGGCATAGCCAGATGAAGGTCCAGTTAATTTTGTAGTTAATGAGAAAAAAAATGCTGAAGTGATCCATTTTCACTGACAGATATTGAACTAGGTTAGAACAAGAACCATAGAGTAAGTGCTTAAGAAAATTAAGAATCAGAGTGAAAAAATGTAAAAATTAACAAATCTTAAGTTCTCTTCTGGCAATATCGATGACATTAGAAATTACAAATGCCAAACGTAAACAAGACAAAACGATGACACCAACGATGTTTATTTCTAACCAGCCCTCATGTGAAATAAATGAACTTTCTTAGAAACTCATCTTTTGGGATGTGAACGATGTATTTACAAGAGGCAAATGTAAAGAAATTACATGGAAAACTGTAATTTTAAATGCCATAATAGTCTAGTGTATATAAGTAAAAACTTACAAGCAAATTAAAGTAAATTCTTTTGTTATAATATGGGCTTAAGTTTGTTTTTAATATGGAACTTTTTTGTATAAGTTCTAATAAACTAAATTATTTTTATTCAGTCTATTACTGGACAAAACATAAAATTTATTTAGAAATACTCTTAATGCTTCAATTTTTTTTATGTATTTAGTGAAGTAAAAAGCTAGAATTTATTTTCAGTAATTTTTATTATTTTATATATTTTTTGACTTAGATTACATTTTATATAAATTATGCTACAATCTAAAATATGTATGTAAGTTAGTCATTGGGAATAAAATCCAAAATGGTTACTTTTATTTAAGTTTTTAAATAAAATAATTTTTTTTAAGTTTAATTTTAAGCCATTGTGTTATTCTTTAAATTCTTAAGAAAATATTTTTATTTTTTCAAAATTAAGATGTATCATTTAATAAAAAATAATCGTAATTCATTACACATGTTAGTGATTTTATAAACTAACCAGTAAATATGCTAAATGTTAAATAATTTATTGTATTCACCAATTTTAGTAATGATTGTGTTTAATCACTATTTATAGTTAATCCCCAGATTAATCACTTTTACCATAACATTATATTAAAATTATTAATACTTTTGTCCTATAATAGGTTTTAAGATTCCTTTCCCAGTTTTTTTATAAATATTTTTAATATATTCATTCAGTAATAAATTTTTTAAGGTTATGCTTTTTTTGCTTAAAAATTATAAGTTTTGGATAATTTTGAAAATTATTTAGTACTTTTAAAGTATTTAAGAATTTCATTTTTAAAGTAGAGATTTGAAAATTCCTTCTCTATCGTAAAATGAAATGCCCTAAATTGTTTCTTTTATTTTTATAGAAATTCAAAATTATCATGTATAAAGTTACTTTTACTTTTTTAAGTAGACTTATTTATAGTCATTTTAGATACAAATGACTTGAAAAAGAAATTTCCTAATATTAGTTCTAAAAATTTTAATTATAATCAAGAAATATTTTACATTTTCAAGTTAAAAATCATGTTTAATATTTACATCAGTATTTTAATCTATGTTTAAAAACTGCAATGTATCTCATTCATTATTATTAAAATAAGCTTTGTGCATATGACCACTGAGAAGCTTGATTTTTGAAATAAAATATCTCTTACACTAAAGGCACAAGTTTTATTGCTTTATTTAAATTGCTGAAATTGATGTTACATTTTTATAAGTATTTGAGCAAGGTGTAAAAATACACTGAAACTGTGACCGACTCATTAATTTGCTGCAATGCATGCATTAATTTTACACAAAGTGTTTTTGTAATGAATCCTTAAAAATGTGTTAAACTTCAGACAGATATGTTCATGAATATAAATTTATTAGTTTATTGGAAAATGAGCATATATTATATAAATCACTGATTGCTCTTTGTAAATTAACTGTTAGATGTTTTTCCATATGCTTTTTGTGATATAAAGGTCTAACACTTTTTCCAGTCATCCCCATGTATAGAAAACTTCTCACTTAAACTAATCAGACTTTATAACCAGAATGATAATATCAAAAAAAATTAAAAGAATTTCCTTTGTATTTTTTCATTTAATCATCTTATCTGTTTCTCTAAGTACAGCATTTTTTTCTTGATTTCCTGGGTGAGTCTTGGTTCGCTCACTTTATGGTTTTCAAAGTAAAAGATTTCTACTTAGAATTTTTTAATAAAAATGTCATTAACACTGTAAATGATTTATAGGAAGAAATTTCTTTAAATAAAAAGATTTAATTAGTTAATATAAATCATAATAAAATTCAGACAACCTATTTCTTTGGTTACATTCATTCAACTATCAAACTGTTTACAAAATAAATCTCTCACGGCATCTGTGGTTTTGGTTACAGTTGCTGTCAAACTTAAATGTTCACTTTGTGCTTTTTCGACATGTAGTTTGATAATGACAAGTTACCCATCATATGAACCAGTTTTTATAAATGGCTAGAAATTTTTACATCTTTTAGAATGTGCATTTCTTATTAAAGATCACATTGTCAATTATTAACTTCACTTTATATACATTGATATATACATGAAATTTAAAAATCTATTTTATACGCTGATTCTACAAGTCTTAGCATTTTTACGAAATCAAACTACTGTTAATCTCCTTATTAAAAGAAATATATTCATTTACAATTTTATTTGAAAGAAATCTAGATTGTATTTTTATGTGCTGTATTTCATATTGATATTAGCGATAATGAATTTCTAGACAAATCAGTTTCAGAATTCCCTAATGAACCAATTTATGCTAACTTGAAATGTGGTATCAGTTATTTATGTTATTGTTACTGCAAAGAAAAGAAATCAGGGAACCAAAATAAGATCCATAACATCTCCCACCATATAAGACAAATGTAATGTTTTGTTAACCAGACTTTAGATTGGACATACAACCTGATTCAAATATTTGCACTTCCAAAATGTAGTCATCCTAATTAGTGAGAAACTGAGACACATTTTAATAGGTTTTATTGCTTTTAATAGAAAAATACCAGATGAAGGGGCTCAAATAACATTAACTTGGAATTTTATGTGGGTGAAATTCCCTATTCAAATATCTTCCTATATTTAAAGTCTTTGGATTTTTTAATAATAATTAGTAGTCTCATCCTTCTGGTTTTCATAAATTGTTTTAGTACCTTAGATTTTATCTAATGATTTACACAAACATTTAACCTGAAGATCTGTGGCATCTATCTATGACAGTAATCAAATCAAACTCCAAAACAAGACTCAGCTTTAAAATTTTTGATTTGTTATTTTCTTTAGGTATGATGTACTTATTTCAATCAAGAATGCTTTTTTTTGAAAATAGGAAAATTTATCTTGTATTTTACTTTTGCAAATTATTAAAACTTACTAAATTATAATTTTGTTAATTTTAATTTGTAAATAACTTGGAAAAATATACATGAATATCAAAATGTTAAATTTTTAATAGTTTGCTTTGTTTGATTATAATTAAGTGCTTTAAAATAATCAGTGTCTACTTTCTTTACTAGACACAAATAACAAGAAAGTTTTAAGAATGTTTTTTATTTAAAAGATTTCATCTATATATTTTTCTTTCAAAATTTGTTTTAAATTTCCAGGGTTTTCATAAATTTTAAAGAAAAGGAAAGGAAAATGTTTTCCAATTAAAAATATTTTATTCCTTTAGGATGGAGAGAGGATCTGTAACATTGTGCAAGATTTTAGTCTTGGTTATAAAAAAGTTCTTTTGTTGAAATGTCTTAATTATAATTTAGCATTTTAATTACAATTTAAAAATATTATTTATTTAAATCTAATTTTTGAATAAAGAATAATAAGGATTAGTATATGCTGAAAATTTATCATAAAAAAAATTAATGATACATTTATCGTTTATTTGGTCCTAATCATTTTCTGAAATGAGAAAAATTAAAGGAATTTGGGATAAACTACTAGTGCTATGGTAAATATACTTGAAAATAATTATAGTTAAAAAATTTTTATTTCTCATCAAACATTTTAATGTTTTTACCATCAATCTTATATTTTAATGGTGCAAACATTTTACTGGCAAATATGGTATGCGTGTTATCAAAAATAGGCCTAATTAAAGTAAGTTCAGCTTTCAGTAAAATAAAATGATTTGATATTACAAATTTTTTCAAGTATATGTATATTGATATGAGAAAAATGAAATTCTTATATTTAAATTTTAATTAAAATATATATATATTTCTGATAAATTTAAATGTAACATAGATGCAAATAGATAAATTTTTTATAATTACAGTGTTTCTATTGTATTCTCTAAGTTCTATTTAATGGGAAGAAGTTTGTAAAAGTTTTCAAGATTTTAATATATTTTTAGCAGGAGGGAGATATGTATTAGGAAATTATGATTTACAAATTTCTTAATTATTTAATGAGCAAATTTATTTTTAGAATATGAAATATATTTAGAAGAAAACGTAAACATCCATGAAAATTACGCTAATTTTACCATTGTGTAATCATTAAATCTGGACATTTTTTGCTGAAATTTTAATAACTGTTAAGAAAAATTTTAAAATTAAGAATTTTTGGAGAAAAATCGATTTAAATTAAAAGTTTTATATAATTCAAAAATGTAAGATATAAATATAGAAAACTTAAATTTATCTGGTGAATCCAAAAATTAAAGATTAAAAAAAAATAAATGGTAAAATTTTTTACGCAAAGTGATATTTCTTCCAAAAGCATAGCTGCTGTGGTATATTTCTGATCTTTTAAATTAACTAATATTTCATTCTTATTTTTATCTCTTGACTTTTGTAAAAAATAATACTTTCCGAATAATATTTAAAAAATATTTTTTTCTATGCTACATTGATTTACATTTTTGAATTAGAAATGAGTTTTCAATAAAAAATAGTAGATAACGTATCACTTAATGGACTGTGCGCAGTTGAAGTTCAGTTGTGGCGACCTTGGCGGAATTGAGTGTCCCGAGATTGGCTGAAAAAGTTAGGGCGAAATGTTCACGTGTACGGTGAAAGCATCCGTTTTCGTGCGAGTCGTCTTTTCTTGTTTGGGTTAACTATTTTGTGCTATTTTCTGGGAAATATTTTCTTTGCCGACTATAGAAAGCGAAGGGAGAAAATTTGACACTTGCCTGGTTCGATCATTGATTTGCAAAGTCGAGAGCCATTTTTATTGCACTTTGTCTGCCGCTCTGAAAGACAAGCGGAATGTGCCTAAATCAGTGAACTTCCCGAAGTCGGACGAAAGTGCGGGACAGCGTGTTTTCGTTCTACTTCCTTAGCGGCCATGATGGCAGCTCGCTTCTACTGTCCCGTCCCAGTTATCTTATGATTTGTTTCAAGTGTGTTTGTTGAGAGAATTACAGAGTAGTTATTATTGGTGTCCGTGAAGCTAGTAAATTATGCCTGTGTCAAAAAGTGCTCAGGATGGGCATAAATGGACACAATATCATGGTAAGACGATCTTTTTAAAATTTTGTTTTCATCTGTGTATGTGTCAGGCGATTTATCGAAATTTTCTACATATTTGCAAATTTTTAATGTGTTAATTTAACTGGCGCCTTTTTATGTTTTATTTTAAAATTTTGTTTATTTGTAAAGGTATCCGATGTCGTTTCATATCCATATGGGGGCAAGTGCCATCTAAATTTAAAGGTATGGCAGCTCCGCTGTCGGGATGACGCAATAGTTTAAAAATAGTTAACATTAAAATTGAATTATTTTGTTAGTTATTCTATTTACGGTAAAGAAGTTAATTTTTTTTATGAAAAAAAGTTACTGTTTACTTAGATCTTTTGTAAACAAAATGAATTGATTGTTATATAACACGTGCTTAATTTCCATAACTTCACCTATATTTAATTTTTAAATTTTATTTTAGAATTGGAAATTATTAACATTGATAGAAATGTAGATAAAAAAATATCTACCATTATTTATTATAAAGTCATTTCGTATGAATATTTTCGTATTGACTTTATAATTTCATGGTAAACTGCTTTATTAATTGTTTCTAATAATTTTTTATTTATTCACTGTTAATATTCTATCATCCTATATTATAATGAATTAATAGAAATTATCTATCTTAATAATTTTTCATAACAATGTAAAGCAAAATAAAATTCATGTTTATAAGATTTTTCCACTGCCTTTTTCCTATTAAATGTATAGGCAAATTTGGGTGGAACAGGAAAGAGTTGTCTTTATTTTAAGTGTATCCTGGTAAAAATAAGATTATTTTAGTTCTGCTTTGTTATTGTACTTTTTACCATTTGTACTGTTCAGCAAACGTTCTGTTGAAATTGAAATGTAATTGTACAAAAATTCATTCACATCTCATCTTTTTAATTAATCATTTAATTAGTTGTCATTTAATCATTTTGATTGCTGATATAGAATGATTGCATTAGTTTGTAATAAAGTTTTTAAAAGAATTTTTTTGAACCGACTGGTTTCTATTGAAAATAACGTCTGCAAAAATTCATTACATAATTTGCATGAAATTTTTTCTATTAAGTACAAATCATAGTCATTGTAGTTTTTTGTTTTTATAAGTAAATATAAATTTTATGGTTTCCCCGCTTTAGAAAAATAATCTCACATACATATACACACTAACCACATATAAAAAAAAAACCTTTGTAAATAAATTTTAAAAAATGCAGTTCTGTTAAAGTAGCCGTTTGTATAATTTAAATATTTGAGGCAAAAATTTTTATTCTGTTGCATTTTGCAGTAAAGTCATTATGCTTGTAGATATATTATATCATTAAATAAACGTTAGTGCAAACTTAAAATTTTTTAAAATCAATTGTGTGATAGAATACAACCTTGTTCTTGAAGTTTTATTTTTGTGTCATTTTTGCTTTATCATTTCAACTTTCAAACATTTGTTTAATTCTTCTCATGAATATGAATTTCATTGAAGAATGTTTCCATTTGCAAAAATCATTTATAGTGATTAAATCATGGAATTAATCTTAGGTTGACCATGTGTACTTAATTTAATGGGTGAATTTTCTTTGTTGTATTAAATATTTCTAAGTTTTCTGTAATTTGTAACTTGATAAGTATTTCAAGATCTCCTAAATTGCAAGTATTTTGATTATTTTTTTAAAAAAAAAAAAGCAAATAATATTTTCCAGTATTTCTAAACTTTATTTACTATTGAAACTTCAAAAAAATCTGGTTTTTTCCACCAGTCTTGTTTGTTAATTGATCCATGAAAGTTTGCATACTGATTGCATTTATGAATACAAAAAATATTCAGGTAATAAGTTATTTAAAATGAATACTGATTATTGTGAAACTTAAAATATGCCAATTATGTGCAAAGTTAAGTAATTCATAGTTACACACATTTCAAACTAAAAATTATTTATTAGAGAAAAAGTAAACAAAATTTTGCTGTGTGTCAAAGCATATATGTATTTTCAATACCTAATTTATTACTTTTTTCATTAAATTTTCCTGTAACGGTATTCCCTTTATATGACATTATTTTCTTAATCATCTTTGAAGACATTTTAATATTTGCTTTGCTTTTTCTTACCATGGAATCTAAATATATTTTTTCATATAAAATGTGAGATCTTTTTTAAATGGTGCTATTTTAAGAAACATTATAAAAATAACAATTGTAAAATTCAAAAAAAAATTAAAATGTTTAGATTAAAAAATTGTTTTACACTCTGTTTTTAATATATTAGCATGTCTGCTTGAAAACTTTTAAGAAATTTATAATGATCTTAAAAATCTTGCCTTTTTCAAAAAAATTTTGATTCTAAGTTTCATGTTTAATTTTTTTGGTGGCAATAAACTTTCATTATATATTTATGTTTTATAAAATTTTCTATTAATTTTTTTATGTATGAATTCAATTTTTCATCAAATGTTTTCATTGTTCATCAAATGTTCTCATTGGTCTCTCCTCAGTAGTGTAATATGAAAGTTTAGAATTTTTTAAAGTATTTTACTTAATTATTTCATCAATAAAGTTCGCAATTTAGCAAGAAAAAAAATTTTAAATACAAAAATGTATATTTAAATAGATTATTATTTAATTTTATAAATATGGCCTAATAGAAAGCAGTCACTTTATTTTTTAAATTTTATGACTACCCAATAAAATTATTTGAGTGCAAGAATTATATGCACTCTAAGTAAAAATGCTTCTCTCTGCATGCTGGTTTTGTTTCATTTATCTTAGAATTTATTATTTTAAGATCTTTATTTTGAATATAACAATATCAGGACAAGGTTAGGAAAGAATTAATATGGATTTATAATTTTTCTTGTAAAAATATAAATTTTCCTATGTATTTCAAGCCTTTTATATTATGATTACAAATATCTTTTTACTGCTTTTAGAATCATTGATTTGTCAGTAAAAATCACATAAAACATTTTTCTCTGGTAGCTTTCTAGAGAATTACTCTAAGATCTAGTTATTATAATTAATTTGAAAGTAACGTGGGTCATGTTTAATTTTTATGTATGAAATACTTTTTTTTAGTTTATAAATAAATTTTTAATTTTTCATATTGCATAAATCTTGAATTATCTTCACAGCTAATTTACTATTTCTTTGAAAAGTAAATTATGTGTAGTTATGAATTTAAATAATGCTGCTATATGTATCTATATAATGATTTTTTTTATTTATTATAATTATAACAAATCCAGAAATCTTTCTCATAAAAGGAATTTAGTTCTGTAAGTATTTTCAGGTTATAAGTTAAAACCATGCAGTATTAAATTGGCTATTGCAATAATTTTAATTTTTACAAAAAATGTTATATTTGCTCATTGTAATCAAAATTGAAATTAAATTAACTAAACTGCAATAAACAACTTTCAGCAAGCATAAATGATATATAGGATAAAATCATTTATACAAAAAATGACTTCGTTTGTGATTTTTTTAAATGTTAACAAATAGCTAAGTTTAAAGAAGTCATCTAAAATAGATAAAAAGAAATATGGATGTTATTTCAATAATATGATTGTTTGGAAATAAGAATAATGGATGATATACTAAATATTAAATTTTGTTGAGTGTATATTAAAAAAATATGCAAATATTTACAAATATAGAAATATTTTTTTATGCTGTAACTTCCAAATAGCAGATTTAAACGAGTGCTAACATCAATAATTGAGGCAAAAACTCTCATTAACACCTCTTCCTTTGTTTTATATTCATTATATTATGAACATTATAACTCAATTTTGCTTTTGGAGCTTCATGAATGTGTTTCTAAATATATTAAAATTTTTAGGCAAGAAAAATAAGGCAAAAAAGAAAAAGGATATTAATAAAAGAGGAGAAAGTAAAGAAGGTGGGGAAATGGATGCTTTCTTAGATAAAGGAGAGGTAAGATTTTCTTCTGAAATATTTTTTTTAAAATTTATCTGAATAAAATAATTTTACTTGTACATATTTCTAATTGGAGTTTTCTGGAAAACTAAATTTTTAATTTTCTATTCATGCATTTTTTTTCCAACTCCTATGAGCTGGTGCAACAATAATTGCTCCAGGCTGTGATTTACTGCAAAAGAATGTATTCTTTCGATTTCATAGTGTAACCTGTTGTTGACATGAACATAGTTTTAGTAACCATTGATACTTTTGCCATAGTGTTTTGCTTTTTAAGTTTATAGCTGATATTTAAGTACTTGAAGTAATGTTTTGTTCTGAAAGTGTATTAAAGTGAAATTTAAGTGTTTGAAGCTTATTTTGAAAATGAATAAAGTTGAAAATTTTAAGTTTTGGTATTAGTATCTAGGAAGTTAAAATATATGATAAATTGAATTTGCATTTTTTTAAAAATTCTACAATTGATTACTAATTTTAGTGTATGTGTAATTCAATTAAATTTGCCATTGTTTATAATAATTTATGTATTTATTGAGTACTGTTTAGATGTGCATGATATGTTTTTAGGTTTTCACTGTGAATTGTAACGCTTGTAAATTAGAAACTTTAATTTTTCATAATATGTTATTTAGATCATTGATTTAGCTTTATTGCTCGGTTTTTTGGGGGGTAGATTGCATTTACACTGTCTTTATTTTATGCACCACTGTCCAGTTAATTAAAATCTAGTTTTCATTAAAATGTGTATTTACATCAGTGATATAGCTCTATTTCCTGATTCCCCCCTGTGTGGATTCTGCTGAGCTAACATCTGTGGCATCGAATCCTACATTGGGCATGGATGTTAATAGTGGTTCAGAATCCACTTTAAACCATAGGTCCCAATCTAATTAGCCCTCGTGTGCAAAAAATGACCATTGAGCGACAAACAAACCAAACCTGTGTGGATTGTGTTTACTCTGATGTTTTTTAAGATTATCGCCACCATTCTTTTAATTAACACCCGAGGTTTCATAAAAACATTATTTACATTATTTATTTAGTTTTATTTCATCTATCTCTGCTATAGACTGCTTGATATTCAGTTATTTTACATTTGTTTAGCTATATTTAATCAGACTAGTTTCTAGTTATTTTTGTAATATTTCTATTGTAAATATTTGTAATTCATAACTGCTAACTTGTATTTAGCCATACAACATACGGATTCACGAGAGATTTTACGGTCTAGCAGTAAATTTGCTCAAATGTACAATATTTTTAAGTTTGAAAACATTTTATTTAGACAAAAGAAAATTATGGTTTATTATTGATCATCAGAGGATGATAATAAAATTAGGCAAGTTGCACCTTTGTATTGAAGCAGTTATTTGCTTGGTTGCCTTGTGTTTGAAAATAGCCGACTCATTTTATTTTATTTCTAAATTTGTGTTTGTATAATTGTGAGTTAAAAAGAATGAAGTAATGCAATAATATATTTGGATTATTACACTAAAGAATATACTTGCATTTGATCAATGTAAAAGAATTGTTTTGAAGTGCTGACATTTAAAGTGTTCATGGTGCTGAGGGCGACATTAAGGATAATTTAAACTGTTTTAAAAAAAAAAAAGGTTAAAACTGGATTAATATGCGGTGAAATAATTTAGAAAAAACTTCATGAATCAACTTATTTAACTGCAGGGAAAGTTGAAATCATAACTGCGAAATGTTTTCACTTATTTTGGCACATAATTTGCCAGTTGCTGTAGCTGACAATGCAGGATTATTCTTAAGAAAAAAGTTTCTAAAATGTGAGACAGCATAAAATATGGATCATGAACACAAAATTGCTATAATTAAAAAAAGAGTAAGGAAAAAAATCATTTGTAAATGTTTTACCTAATTAACAGCATTTGCAGCTTCTATTAATGGCAGCAATGACTCAGATTTATAATTATCTTATTGTGGTTACTCATTTTGTTTTTCAGGAGAGCTAAATTGAAAAAAACATTTCTTGCAAAGCCTGTTTTATCTGAAAATTTAACTTGTCTGATATTCGCAATTTGCTATGTATCTTGTATATAAAAAAAACATTGAAATAGAAAGACAACATAAGAATGAGGTTTCTGTAGCTCTTAAAACAAAAAATGACTAGTTCGTAATGAGTTTTCTTTATCGCCTTGCATATTTATGTACAAAAGAAGCATCAAATGTACTTCCTATAGCTGTTGATAAAATGTTCATAGGTGTTTTATGTAGAAAAAAAAGTTCTAAAAGGAAGTTTTTCATAAACCCTTTTACAGTTTCATTTTTTTTTCAGAATTTGGTCAAATGTCACATTTTTATTGCATTTTTTGTTTATTTTACATTTTTAAGTAAAAATATGTTATTAAAGTTAACATTTCCAATATTTTTAAGCATTTATTACAACTTTTTTTCTTAAATGAAAAAACCCTACACGAATTCAGTTTCTGATACCAAGTCACAGTTCGAATCACAAGAATTAGCTCCATACACTCTGAATTATCCATTATTTAAAAGTAAAAATATATTATTAAATTCTTATGTCAAAAAATTATCAGGCAGTTAGTAAAATATAACCAGAAAGCTATACACTGAAAGATAACATTTCGTCATCTGACACAAAATATGTGGAAAAACCTGCACTTTTCAACCACTTAGAGTAGAAAATACAATAAACTGCAAACTATCTTTTATTGGACAACTATTGCTACCTATACAATAATTTGATACTAAAATAGGAAAAAATATGCCCGAAACAGTACAAGCAAAACAGAAATCAATTTGCCGGTATAGCGTACAGGCAAAATAGGGAAGGGGTTAATGTAGGAAATGTGCTGCCTGATGTGGAAAATAGCAAAATTCTTAAACATTTCTGTACCAAATTGCCAGCTTGTAAAATTCTAACATTTTTTTTAAAAAAAATTTGTGATATTGTTGCTAATATAATGAAATTCGTAGTATGCATTATGAAAATGAAAATTATTTAGTTATGAAGTGCAAAATGTGTTTTAAATTTTACTTGCAATTACGATGATTTTGTGTAACATTTCCAATACAATCTGCTTACTAATTAAATATTTAATAATTTTCATTCTCATTATTTGATAATTAATATGTAAATGAAACTTATTTTTTAGAGCAATAAGATTTCTATTTTAATACTTTGAATCAATGTTTAGAAACTTAATGTTTATTCAGAAATATTTGAACTAACTATATTGAAAACTAATTTTGAATCATGAAACAAAAAGTTGATAAATAAAAAAAAATTTTTTTGTTTAAGAATAAAATATGATTTTAACATATTATATTTTATTAATACTTTAATCTGTATCTTGTAGGGCATAATTTTAAAAGGTATATTAAAACACTTATATATTTGACACAGTATGTTAGTGAATCTCTTTCACTGAAAATATAGTATATTTTGCAGCATGTAAAATATCTTGTAATTTATTTTCTCTTCTAAAATTGGCTTTATGCCTGCATTAATTTTTAATGACTGTGAAAGAATATTAAAAAGATTTTTCATTTTCTGTTTTTCATATTTTAGGAAAATGCACCTGCCAGTACAGTACCAGTAACACTTACAGTCAAAGATCATACCTCTCTTTCTTTGCCAGTCACAATTGTTGACAGTGACATTTTAAGTACGATTCCACTACCTGGAGAAGTATTACCGGACACTATAACTTCTAATAATGTCACACCATCTGAAGATATTATGCCAGATTCCTTCCCACAAAATGATATCTCACCAGTTGAACAACCCAGTGAAACTTCTTCAGTATCACCAGCAGAAAGTGATGATAAAGAAAATGTAGACGAGTCAGTCCAAAATAAAATAGTTCTCAAATATAGTTATAAAGAAGGTAGGTAACTGTTGATTTGAAGAATTTCTTTAAATGGTTTGTTTTTAATGCATTTATTTCATCTAACCTAATGTTATGTTGCAGATCAGTGGAGTCCTTTAAATCCTGAAGGGAAGAAACAATATGATAGGGATTTTCTTTTACAACTGCAATCACAACCTATGTCCTTAACAAAGCCTTCAAATTTGCCAAATCTAGATGTTATCAAAGACAAGGTAATTAAATGATTGTATAATTCTAAGGTTAATTTCATTGTTTTTAAGTCTTAGAAACTAAATTTTTTGCTGCATAAGGTAATATTACAATATATTAAAGAAGTAGGGCAAGTTTATAGGGTATAGCTTTTGATATAAAACATACATTTAGCTTTTGACTGAAAATTCTGATTTGAAGGAATGTTAGCTATTCATTTATCTTTGTTCAAGTTAAGTTAATTGAGGTATGAAATTTTCAAAAATTTCCTTTAATTGTAAGATTGTTACATATTATAGCTAATGTGCTTTTTAACCTTATTTCAATGCATTTCCTATTCCACAGTTTTGGAAGTAAAATGTTCACTGAAGTTGATACTTTTTTGATATTAAAAATATTGTTATTGTATGAAATAGCTACACTATGAGAAAAGGAAAAGAAAATCTGATGTGTTACCTTTTTTGTTTGCTTACCTTCAATAATTTAATGACAATTTTAAAAAAGGCTAATAAACACATACTTTCGGGTGTTTGTGCTCCTGGGAAATCCCGGAATTCAGGTGATTTTGAACTTTGATACCCGGAAATTCTGGGGATCGTCATTCAAAAGGAAGTAGGAATAATAATGAATTATTTATTATGATCTGTGTAATTTTGTTTGCTTTGAAAGCAGAAAATGCAATGTCAGTGTGTGTGGTGAAAATTTTTCCTTTCTTTCTCCAAAGGCAGTGATAATTCGGGAAAAGGGGGAATCTTCTATTTTGTTCTTTCCTTATTGCAAGTTATGACTCATTCCCCCAGTTCTCTGACATTCTCTTCTGGATTCTTTTTGGCAAGTAGGTGCAGCGGAAAAAAGAGGGAGAGACTTCGTTCCATCATGTGTGCGATCACATGACTCTGGGTTCAAAGGTCTTTTCTCTTCTGGCGTGACGCCAATAAGTAGAAAAGGGGTATTTTTCACCATATTAGCTATTTGTCATTGATTGCTTCGTAACTTTTTTACTCTGCTGTGTAAAATTTTCGTTTCGTTTATTGAAATATTTTTTTTATATATGTACGCAAGGGAATTTCACAATTAAATTTTTTGATATAAATAGTGATATTATACAATTAGAAGAAGGTGTCCAGAATGCATTTAGGTGGAATTGGATTGAACAGAGAAATGGTAATAGGGATACCATCGGCACATTGTGCAAGAAAATAAATGTTCCTGGACAAGCATATTGTGTTTTTTGTAACTTACTGCTGAAGTATGAAGGGAAGGATTCAAAGCTTTCATAAATCATTTTAAAACTGTGACATTCAATGACTTTAAGTAATTATGCTACTTAAAAAAAATACTGCTAACTTACTGGAAACTGATGCACAGCGATTGGATATAGTGAGTATAGGAGTCGTGTGCCACACCCGTATCGCTCTAATCCGGCACCATACCAGACATTGCCAGTGACACTACAGCATAAATACCAATCTTAACGGATGCCATGAGAGTATGCCACTAGTATCCAATTGACAGCAAATAGTTCTGTTCGATATAGGGGCTTCCTGAGTATCTTGCTTATGCTGCAATATTTCGGTTAGAAGTGCCTTGTAAGCCCACCATGAGACATCCCATGGTTCTCCCGTGGGACGTGTGATGACGTCAAAGACTACGCCGGCTCTCCAAAAACATACCACAGTTCCTTGTTCGAACCACAGGGCTCGGAGTTGTCCTGGAATTCCTTAATACATTCTTTTCAAAGTTTTCTTTTGAAAATTTTAATTAATAATTTTATATTTTTTCTTTCCACTGCTTTCTATGCAAGAAGAAAGAGAAAATTTTCCCCTTTTTTGTTTTCCTTCAAACCGAAAATAGGGTTGTCATACATTCGTCTCCACCTCGTTTTCAGCCATTGCTCATGAATATCTGACGTCAAAAAAATTTTTGGTTTGGGTTTTCCATCAAATTCTATTTTCTGCCTTTACAGACAAAGATTCTGGTTTTGGTAATGCACAACTATTTACAATGATGGCGAAATTGTGAGAATTATTCGCCTTCGTTTATGCGCATGCGTGAAATGCTTATCGCGCCATTTTGAAAGATTTTGATGGGTGTTTGAAGAATGTCATAGCTCAGAATTTTATTTTTTGAAAACAATTTTCTTTTAAAAATGCCAAGGAAAACGAAATTTTCCGACAAATGGTTGGAACTGTAAGATGGGAATAAATACCTAATCAAGATCTAGTGCCGAAGTGTTGACGATGTTCATTCTGTGGAGTGCTTCGTATGCAAAAGCAAATTCAGTGTTCCAAATGTGGGTTTTAGACAAGTGCTTGCTCATGCAGATGGATTAAAACATAAAAAAGCTGTGAACTGTTACAAGAATCAAACACTATTTATACTATCAAGTCATCAACTTCATCTGAATCCTCGACATCGACTGTAGTAGTGAATAACAAATCATGGCTTTCCAAAACGACATCAGAAAAAACCATTAAAGCTGAAATCATTTTAGTTTTGGTGGCAATAAAAAAATAATTCTTTTTTATCTTTGAATGATTTAGCTAACATTTAAGGAGAAAATTTGGATGATTTCTCCATAGCAAAAAATCTCAAATTATCTGTCAAAAAAGTCAGGTATATGATTAATTTTGGATTAGGCCCGTATTTCAAAACTCTTTTGTTTCAGGATATCGGCATTTCATATTTTGTTTTACTTTTCGATGAAACTAGTACAAAACAAAGAAACAGTTGGATATTTACATTTTATATTGGTCTGATAAATAAGGTAAAAATGTCATTTGTTACCACGAATCACATTTTTTAAGGCTTGCTGAAGCCAATAAATTTGTAAAAATTTTATTATGTTTTATTTAATATAATGGTTTGAATTTAGAAAAATTAATGCAGTTGTCAATAGATGGACCAAGAGTTAATTTAGCTGTTTTAAAGCAAATAAATAGTGAACAGAGTAATCCAAGATTACCAGTACTAATTGATTTGAGTACATGTTGCTTACACATCCATGGAGCACTACGTAAGGGTATTGATAAAATTGATTGTAAAATTGATGGATTTGCTATAGATATTCATCAATTTTTCAAACTATCTCCTGTAAGAAGTGAAGATTATCATTCCTCACAGTTAGAAATACTGGAAGAAACTTTAGCTAGACAGTTTCCTTCGTCATGTTAAGAGCCGTTGGTTAACTTTGAGCTCAGTTTGTGAGAGAATTGTTGAGCAATATGATGTTCTAAAGGGATATTTTATTGTTAAAGTACCTAAATAGTCGAAATCTTCTATTGCTGATAGAAATCTTCGGACTATAAAACATACCCTAAAACTGGCATATCTGCATTTTGTTTCATTTTTTTTCTGTAAAACTTTTGAACTATATTTACTTCTAATGCAAAAAGTAGAACCTTTAGTACATGTGATATACAGTAAGTTAAATGAACTTGTGTTCGCAGTATTATGTTTAAATTTTTAAACCCAAAAGAAATCTGTGAAAAAATGGAGTAACGTTGCTACAAATTATTGTTGATTCAGGAAAAAATTGGTGAAATTAAACAAGATTGAAATAGGTCATGGTGCAACAGCAATACTGGAAGAGCTTACTGATAAAACATTTCTACAAAGTGTCAGAAGCTGCTACATAACTTCAAAGCATTTGCTTCAAAAACTTCCTATAACAAATCCTTTACTCAAAGATCTCCAGTGTTTGTCTCCTTATAATAGAAAAAAAGGAAGAGTCTAGGAGTTCATTTAGCAGATTAATTCAACATATTCCTCATGTAAATAAAACTTCGTCAGATTTTGATAAGATGAATGAATAGTGGATTCTTTACATGTATGAAGATGTGACTTTGATTGTGAATGATTATGATAATGATAAAAATATCTGTAAATATTGGAATGTGGTTTTCAATATAAAAGATGCTGGTGTTTATATAAAATATCCCACTCTTTCTAGAGTGGTTAAAGCATGTCTGTGTCGTTATTGAATGTAAATTCCCAACTAGAAAGAGGTTTTTCAACTTACAATTCTGTTGTGACAAAGGAGAGAGCTTCTTTATCGGAATTAACAGTTCAAAGTTTACGGATTTGCCATGATGTTATTTGAATGCATGGCAATTCTGTTTCCTCCATTACATATACCAAAGAAATGCTGCATTATATTCAGAAATCTCATGCAGAATATGCATCATATATGGAAAAATCAAAAGATGTAACACAATTAGAGAAGAAAAGAAAGGATGAGTAAGATGTAGAAGCTACTTGTGATAAAAAGTTTAAGCAATCACATCTATTTGAAAAAATTAATGAACTGGAAAAAGAAAAGAAAATTTTACTTGATAATCAGTGTGTAGCTGAAAAACTTTTGTTTAATGCAACTAAAAAAAGAGCATGTGCTATCAGTGATAATATGAGTGATGTGAAAGAATTGGACAAATAATGCTGTCTGTTGCTAATGCAGAGATTCCATCTGTGAATGATGAATTAAAAAAGTGAAGTATTAAATTATAGGAATTAAATGGTAATGCATCCAGTTCAAAATGAACATTATTCAATTATACATAAATTAATTGTTTATTTAAAATATTTATCACTTAACTTATTAATTTTCAAAAAATCTTCAGTATAGGAAGTTTAAATTTCTGTATTATTTTTCAAATTGTATTAAAAACTCAGAATTTATTAAATAGTTTATTCCCTTCTAAAATGTGTTTTATGCATAAAACAAATTAATATGTAATAGTAACATTGGTTTTGTTTAATTATTGAAAAATGTCCGGACATTTCTTGAAAATAATGTCCTGAAAAAAATTTCTGTACTCCTACCCCTGAGTATTCTTTAGCTCGGAAAAAAAGAATACCAAATGGGTTATTTGTTATGTAAAACAAAAATTAATTGCATGTGGCATTATATTCACTAGTATTACCAGAGTTCAACACATATATTAAATTATTTGAAACAAAAAAACCAATGCTTTTTTTATTACATTCTAGTATTTATAAATTGAAAGCAAAATTTCTCTTTTTTATGAAACCGGAAAATATAGAGTGCACATCTTGTAACGATTTCTTAAATGTTGATGTCACAAATCCAGAATTCCATCTACCTAGCAAAGTAATATTTACTGGTGCAGAAGCTTTCACTCTCCTGAAGAAATTATCAAAAAATCATCCAATAGCATAAGAATTTGAAATTTCTCTGATGAAAGCTTATACTAATACAGCATAGCATATGAAACAGAAATTACTCCTTAAAAATTTATATCTAATTAGTTTTACAGCATTAGATCCAGAGCTAAGAGGTAAAACCAGTATAATATTAGCTTTTGAAAAATTATCATTTTTATGTCCCATATTTTTAGTGATAATGAAAAGTCAAAAGTAGAAGCTGAAATGAGGTTATACCAGAGTGATATTGATATCACCAAAGAAATGCTCTACGCATCTGATGAAAATGGAAATCAAGTCAAGTGTACAATTCATAAATATTGGTCTAAAGATTTCACAAATGATTATAAGAGTAACCTACATTGGCTAAATTGGTTGAAGCCTGCCTCAGCTGCTTCCATGGCCCATTAGTGGAAAGAGCATTCAACTTAATGGATACACTTGTCACTGAATGTAGAACTTCTCTTAAGATTGATTCCCTAGATACAGACTGAGTAGTTAGCACTCTTGCCTTGAGTTCAACAGTTCGTAGGTTCGAATCCCACCTTAGGCATGGATGTTTGTATTGGTTTGGAATCCACTTTAAGCCGTAGGTCCCAGTCTAATTAGCACTTGTGTGTAAAAAATGACCGTTGAGTGACAAACAAACAATCCCTAGATGCAGTGCAGACTATTAAATATAATTTAATGGCTTCTAAAGAAACCTCAGCTCAAAAAATCCAATAAGTGATCCAATTCATAAAGATCTCTTACTGAATATGAACAGAAGTTTGAAAACATATTAAGAGGACTTAAAAACACATATTTCAGATGAGTCACCTATAAAAGTCTCTGAAAAACCTTCTACATTAGCAGAAAAGCAAACTGCTTCTACCTCTGCATGTGTAGTTCTCAAGGAAATTTCAACTGTAAATGATAAAAATAAAAGACAACCTTCCTGCAATTATGTTTACCACAAAAGAAAGATAAGCCCACAAATATCAGAAAATAAAATAAATAAATAAATAAAAGCAGCAGAAGTTAGATAATTTTTTTTAAAAGAATTCAGGTAGTTTAAAATATTTGCATAAAATGTAGTAGTTTATATGTTTGAAAATTTATGGTTATTAATTTTGCAAAAAAAAGTAATTCATTGAACTTTTATAATTAGGTCATTCAATACTTCATAATTGTAATTTTTCCTTTCTCTCTCCTTCCCCACCCTTCACGAAACTCCTGAATGTCAGTAAAAGCTTCGGGGAATTTTTTGGGGTCCCACAAACACCCCTGTACTTTGTTATTGAAGTGGTAAAAATTCTGGATTAGTATAACATTTAAATTTAGTATATCATCGGATAGCAACTTTGAGGAGTGATTGCAAATAAGCATCAATTACAAATGCAGTAATCAAAATTTTGAAATGTAGTTAACCGGATACCAATGTTTACATATTACTTTATTTCATTTCATGCTGTCAATTAATAAAACCCAGACAAAATTTGATTGATAAACTTATGTATTTATTTATATGTAATATTTATAAGCCTTTGTTTTATATAAGTTTTATTATGATATTTATCAATGATTTAATAAAGGGAATTGGAATTTAGGTTAGTTTTTTGATAAGGAATGTAAGAATTAAATTATTTTGTATTAAATTCCTTTTCAAGGAATTCACTGCATAATTGTTATTTCAGGCACACATACAAAAACTGAATGAAGTCAATAGAAATATTCAGATGCCACCTCCTCCTACTTTTGGAGACCATTTCTTACCACCTTATGCTCAGAGGGGCGTACCAAGAATGGTATATTTCATTTCTAGTTTCTTTTATAGTTACTCAATAATTTTTCATATCATTAAAATTGTAAAGTTATCTTACTGTGATTCTAAATAATACTAATTTCACAATAAATGCTTGAGTATATTCAGCTGTCATACCTAACTTACATATAGCATCTTATCATTTACTCTATGAAAAAATTGCTGCCATTGATTTATTTTGTTCACAATATTGTTGATGCTTAATTATAACCAATTACAATGCACTTTAATTGCTCTTTGTATTAAATGTAAACGGTTTCAGTTTTTGATATAAGCTTAACATATGAGCTAAGATTATTAATAAGTTATTAATATATATTTCTGTGTCTGAAGTAAAGGATTAATTTTTCATTACATATATATATTCTTCACTAAAATATAAAATATTCAATGATTGTTTTTTTCTCTTTATTTTGTGTTCATTCATAGAGGTAATTTAGATGTAAATATCTTAGAAATTTTCTCAGGTTCTTATGTGATTAAGGCAGTATGTTTGCATTAACTTTAAAAAATTTTGTGTGAATATATATACAGAGAGAGAAACCAAAGAAATATGCTAGGCTAGAAATAAGTTATTGTTAGTGAATTCTTAATATGTTTTGTTATAGCATATCTTTTAGGAAAGAATTAGAAACAACTTTATGTTCATGAATAAATCATAGTACTTGGGCATATATTTAAATTCTTAAGAGAATTGTTTTTTACTTTCAAAAAATTTCTTATAGCCTCAGATGAACTATAATAATCGCCGAAGTCTGCAAGGTCGGGAACAAAAAGCAAAGAAGATAATTTCACTTTCTCATAATGTTAAACTGCATGAAGCAGATAATGCATGGAAACCAACTTATAAACAAGATGCAAGTGCTGATGTAAGTATTTTTCTGAATTATGCTTCAAAGGCAATTTTAAATTCCCCATTTATTATATTCACTATAATAAAACTTATAACATTCAGTTATCTTTCTTTTGGAAGATAATACTGAATTAAATTTTTAATTTTTGTAATATTCTTGTAATTGCTTTTTTTATTGTACAATAGGAAATGTTTAGATCTAACTAATAGAGGAAATTCCTTATTTTTCTATAATTGGAAATTCTTTTCTTAATTCAAATGCAGTGAAGAAATCTACTTTAGTGTTCCTGAAATTGCATAAAAATTAATATTTGTTATTAAGAAAAGGGCTGTAAACTAAAAATGATTTTTTTAAATTTTGAGCAACATTTGTTGATCTACAAATCCTAAACTTAAAAAAAGAAACTAATGCTGAAAGTGCAGAGAATTGATATAACGTGTCTAGGAAAAAGAGGTTATGATCATATATGAATATATTTTTTCTATTTTAGTTGAGCTGTTTTTTCCTGTTTTTATATTTAACGAATTAAAATTATTGTACTGCAAAGTGCAGCTGAACTTTGCTTGCATATTTTTTTGTGTACAAAATGAAAAATTTGATTCAAATTTAGACACAAATGGGTTGTATTATGATGTAAATATAGAGTGTTTAATTTTCTAAATGGATTTTTTTTATCCAATTTTCCTGTAATCAAATCCGATTTTTATGAACTTTTCATATTCTAATTCGTTCAGAAACTTTTTGCGAAGGAAAGAGGAAATACTATGTTCAATCGATGTGATATTGGTTAATTTATGTGTCTAGATAACTTAATTCATTTGAAATATTCCAGTTAATCTGATTTCATGTTTGGTATTTTAAAACCATAATTCATACCAATGGGGAAATATTCAATTTGATTACATAAACATATCCTTGACTCAAATTCTTCAATCAAAATTCAAAAAATTTACCTGTAATTAAATAAAAAAATTTAAAGTTCTGCTTTTCAATAAAATGTTGATGATTTTGTAAGACTGAAAAATCTGATACATTTTCAGCCATTAAAAATATAGAATTTCTCGATCTTGATTTTTAGTACAAAGGTCGAATTCCCTCTGGATCTCTTAATCAAGAGATTCATCTTTTAAATATGCATTGCAATTAATGAACAATAAAAATAATGGAAAAAGCATTGTAAGTTACATTTATATAATTAAATCTGTAATTCATGTTTTTATACACATTAAAAGCAATATGAGCTAAAATAAACACATTACTTTGCTCCAATGATTCCTTTTTTAACTGCTCATAATATGAAGAAAACTTACTTTAAATAATTTAGTCTGTTTTTAAAATAATAAATTAAAAATTTTTTATATATTATCTGTCATTGTAAAAATTACATACTATTTATTAATATTGTACAAATTTTTATTCTCTTTTTAGGAGAAAGAAAAACTTCGAAGAAATGTTCAAGCTATTCTAAATAAACTTACTCCGCAGAAATTTGAAACTTTGTTACAGCAATTGAAAAATCTGAACATTGATACTGTTGAAAAACTTAATATTGTTATTGATTTAATCTTTGAAAAAGCTGTTGATGAGCCTAATTTCAGTGTACCGTATGCAAATATGTGCAAGCATCTAGCTATGGTAATTATGTCTGCCAAATATTTCTTTCTGGTTAGAAGATAGTTTTCTTTAAAATTAAATTATCGTTCTCTTCAAACTTATGCATTTTAATTTTTAGGTAAAAGTACCAACTGAAAACAATAAACACATCAATTTTCGTAAACTTCTTTTGACCAAGTGCCAGAAAGAATTTGAAAAAGATAGGAGTGATGAGATTAAACATGAAGAAAAACAAAAAGAAGTTGAAGAGGCTGCTCCAGTGAGTTTTACTTATTAAACTAAATTTGCCTTGTTAAAACAAATTGCCTAAAATTGTTAAAATATTTTATGAGGTTTTGCATTTATTAAAACTTTAATACATATGTTTGTTACTCATAAAAAAATTCTTGCGAATTATTGGGTTCCTACTAAAAAAGCAAGATGTCAAGTGATATTAAAAAAAAATCTTATTATGATAATGAAAAGCTCTGCTAAGTTAAATCTTATTTTTCCAATGACACACCAGCCTTGTGTGTTCTTGTAATCTATCTTAAAACGATTTCATATACTAGGCAGTCAACCCATCAAAGCTCTTGAATGGTCAACAACATTTGGTGTGGTAAACTTTCTTTGTCAATTCTAATGTCATGAGCAGTCATTTTAGTTCTTTGGATGTATATGGATTTGTTGGCGTTGAGTTCTGTGAAGGTGTAGTAGTTCTAAACTTGAGCATCTGCCACAAGTCATCAACATGTATTCCTTCAAAAATGGCCCTCAGTATCTTGGGTTTTTTATTAATTTTCTTTAATTTTGAAGTATTGTTTTCTCTAAGCTTTCCTTTAATTTGCTGCAAAAAGATGAATGCTTTTGCCTTTACTTTATGAGTTTGAATCCCTTTTCCATGTTTGTAGTGGTTTGAGACCACTTTAAGCTGTAGGTTCTAGTCTAATTAGCCCTCATTTGTAAAATGTAACTTCAATTTGATTCTGCCGATATGATTGAGCAGACAATTCAATGATATCAAGATATAAAAAAAATTTTTAGAATATCTTAGATATCTATCAATGCTTTTCAAGCTCAGTTCCATTTTGTTGGAAATATTGCTTGATAAAAGTTTAGTCTTGATTTTAAATTTTATTTTATCAGAAAAATAGTTTCTTTATCTGATAAAATTTGAATTTATTTTATCAGATTTGAATGTTCTTAAATAGAATCAGAGTTACTTCATAGTTTTGTTATTAAGTTAAACTTTATAATTACAATTTTTATAATAAAAAGTAAAATATTTTACAAAATTTTTTTTAAAATTAGAATAATGATTTTACAAATAAGTATTGCATGTTTTGTATGTTTATAAGGATTCTATACTTTATTAATTCAAAAATATGACTATTTAAATTGGTCAGTAAATTATTGCAATAGTAAATCTATATTGTGCTTAAATATAAATTATAAATTCTTATATGATGCAAATTTAAAAAGTGTTGTTGAAAAGCTTCAACAAAAAAGTTATTTTATAGTGAAAAAATCACCTATTGTGAATTGCTTATAAATTAAAGAAAAAAATTTGTGTGTGTTATATATGTATATAAATAAACTTTTTTATAACATTAATAGCAGAATTATTTTTGCTCTTAGTAATAAATTATCTCAAAGCTGTACCAAATATAAATATTAATTTACCTTTAAATATTTATGACTTTTGATTATAGTTTTAATTTATATAAAATGTTAATTATTGTTAATTAGGAAAAAAAGAAAGAATTGGAGCAAGAGATGTATGAAGAAGAAAAGAAAATGAGATATCGACAATTAGGAAATATAAGGTACACACATTTGATTTTAAATTATTAACATTTCCATTTTTAAAAAATGTAAGCTCTTGGTTAGCAAACAAAGAGTTGTATTTAAACATTGTTATAACCCATTTGAATAGATAATCTCAAATTTAAAATTTTATTTACAGAACAGGCAATTATTATACTAAAATTCTCATAATATATGCCATTTGGCCTTATCTGAATCTTTTGTTGGGTAATATCTCATTAAAATTTTATTACTTTTTCAAATTAATTGTCTTAATATGGACATATTTTTGTGCTACAATAAAAAATAATTTGATTTTGTTTTGAAATTTATATATAATTTCATATAGACTTGAAATTGTTATTTATAAAATTACTTGTTATTAACTACCTGATATTTCTCTATTCATTTTTAGATTTATTGGTGAACTTTTTAAACTGGGAATGTTGATTGAGCCAATCATGCATGAATGTATTAAAAAATTACTTTCACAAGGTGATGAAGAATCCCTTGAATGTTTATGCAAACTGCTTAAAACGATTGGAAAAGAATTAGATGAGGGAAAAACTAAAGGATCAAAAGAAATTGTAAGTTTTCAATATTAACATTTAATAATATGAACTAATTTTAAGAAAATATCCTGGTGTAAAGGAAACATTTACCATTATATTTATAAATTGGCATGTTGTAATTTTAGTATACCTTTGATCCACTCTGGGGATTTAAATGTTTTATCATGCTCAGAAATTTTCGAAATATGCTCATTAATAAAAATTATAATGTGAACTTCAAATTTTGCTCATTTCTATATCATATGTCATGTGTAATAGCTCCGTATTTTTTTGCAGTGGAATAATTTATTTGAAGAGCTATTTGCTTACTCTTACTTGTTTTTTTACTTTTCAGATTGAATTATACTTCCAACAAATGGAGAACATTGTAAAGCAGAGGCTGACAAGTGCTAGAGTAAGATTTATGTTACAAGATGTGATAGATTTAAAAAGGGTAAGTCATGTAATTTATTTCTTTACTATTCAATGCAAATTCCAAAAGTTGTTTTAAAACTTTTTTTTAATTTTTTCATTAAGTTAGTGATTAATAAAAGATTTTGAAATGCTTATTAATAAAAATAATAGTTTGAATTAATAGAATAATTAAATTGCTTGATATATTCCAAAACATTTTCGGCACTTTTTAAATGTATTCTTTATTCTAAATTTTGGCACTTAGTAAATTTTTATTCTATAAGTGGATGTTTACTTTTCATTTCTATCTTTTTAAATATATTTATGAAAGCGCTTTTTATGGATTTCCATTAAACTTATTTTGTTTATCAAGGATTGTTTTTCACTAAACTATATGCAGATACTCAGTTACTGCTTTGTTTAGTAGTTAATTAAATTTCAAGAAGTATTTGCTTAAAATTTGAAATGAGATATTAAGATAGTGTATTAAATGTTTAAAAAAATACTTTTTCCTGGTTATTTTAAGAATGTTTATTTAAACAAGAATTTTGTTTAATATTTTCATAATAAATTATTAGATAAACATTTTTACACCTAATATTTCAGAACAACTGGGTACCTAGGAGAGATGAAAATAACCCCAAAACCATTGATCAAATACATAAAGAAGCTGAACGTGAAGCAAGAGAAATGCAACAAATTCTTCAAAATACTCCTTTTAACAGTAAAAGGGTATCTGATGATCGTGATAGAAGGAAATCTGCAGGTAATAATCCCCCCCCCCCCGTTATTGATATGATTCATATAAATAGCTTATAATTTTCACTGTTTTAAATCACTCTTAATTTTAATAAAATAGACATTTTAGATTCAATTTTGTAATTTATTTTCATTAAATGGATAATTTTAAACTTTAAAAGCCGCAATTTGAAATATGGTATAGCTTTAAAATATTTTGGTTCATCAAACTTAACATTGCATTAAGATGAAAAGTGGAGTAGAAATGTTTATTTTTTTTTGGATTATACAGTGGGTAAAAAAAAAGCCTTCGTATTGCAGATACGAAAGCAAAACAAAGTCCAATTTGTCACTCAAAATTGTTATTTTTATTATGAAATCTTAAAAATGAGTTAATATTATTTAAAATTTATTCACAGTAAAAGGATGATAATACAGACAAAATTAACTAATCTTAAAAACTAAAAAAATGCCATAAACATGAAACAAAAAAAGATCCAGATATCCTTATCAATCCATATTTACCTTGATGAATTACAAATTTCCTACTCAGAGGCGCTCATATGCCCCCACACCGTAACACCACCAATACTGTGCTTCACAGTTCCGCATAAATTCTTAGTCATCATTTATTCGTTTGGTTTGCTCCACACCATAACTCAACCACCTAACCCATGAATGTTAAACTTTGATTCATCGCTAAAAAGAATATATTCCCGAAAAGATAATGGCTTGCTTACATCTTTGCAAACTTGAGGAGCTTTTTACTGTAGTACAAATTTATATAGGGTTTCTTCCAGGCCGCATGTCCCTGATAACAGCTTATTTAATGACATTTCTCATGGTTTGAGTGGAAACTTTAATGTTGCAACTAACCATTAAATCTGCTGCCAACAGCTATGCACTAATTCGTGGATTTTCTTGAACTTAGCATACAATGTTTCTTGAACTTAGCATACAATGTTTCTTGAACTTAGCATACAATGTGAAATAAATTTGGCAGCCTCCTGGATCGAGCTCTCTCCTCAACTGAATGAAGTTTACGATATCTTTTAATGATGTATTGCACAGTAGATTTCGATTTTTAATTCATTTCACTTATCCTTTTCATAGATAATCCATCTTTTTGCAATTTAATCACTAATTCCTGAATAGCTCTGGAAAGTTCCGATTTGCGATGATCAATATCAAACTTTAAATCAGTGGTTTCCAACCTTTTTGTACTGGCAGCCTCCTTTTAAAAACAAAAAATTGGTGCACCCCCCTGTGGTAAATAATTCACTGTTATAAGTATACTTCCTTTTTATATTCAGTTAAAAAGTAGATCTTGTTTCTAAATCAAAATAAAAACTATCAGTCAAATTTTGCAGCGCATTTATGTGAAAATTTCCTTGAACCGCCGCCTGGATCGCCCTACAAGGTTGATGTATACAGGGCCTACCATGGGGCCGGCCCTGTATATATCAACGTGGTTATCGCAAGCATTACTTGGCGCGAGTAAGCACAAGAATACCCTGGATGTTGCGAGTGCTTATCTTTTGATTCCACACCCCACTGGTGCTTGGCTCCAAACCTGAAAGCAAGATATTTCATTCCAAGAAGAATATGGATGGGAGGTTTTAGCATTTGTACCCGAAAAATTCGTGGCGATGATTGTGGATTATGTATACTGCTGATTCACTTTTTGACACCTATTCGACTTTTTTGGTTCGTAATCGAAAATGATATTTTGGAAGCAGCTGTATGCCCCCCTTGCAACTGTCTCACCCCCCCCTTTGGGCTCATGCCCCACAGGTTGGAAACAACTGCTTTAAATCAAGAGCTGTAAATATATCTTCGTAACAGTGATTAACTTTCTAACATAAAAGATTTACTGGGGACCTGTTTTAAACACGTCAGAAAAGAATTTGCGTTACACGTAAAATATACTTATATGTAAAAAGTTTAAAGTAATATAGAATAAATAGTTCAAGGTACAGGCAAGAAGATATTACAGAAATTTCTCTTCAAATTATTTTTGTAAGACAAAAAATGAGGAAATATACCTTCAAAATAAAGGGACTTATATAATCTGCTATAATTGGAAATATTGATAATTTTATATTATCAAAACAGAAAATTTAAAGAACATTCTAAGCCAAATGCAACAATTTGGTAACAAATTAAAGCTTGATGTTCCCTCACCTGGAACACTGAGCTGGAAAGGGGTATGTAACAGTTCACATAACTTATATGGAAAGGAATCTGAATTTTAAAGGTTAGTTTTGGAAGCTTCAAGCTTCATTTCTTGCACTGCAATTTTCAAATTACCTTAGATATTGCAATTATCGTGCTTTTCTCGTTTTTTAATAATGAAAATTTATAAAAATCTATTTCTATAGACTTGTACTAAGCACATGCCAACAGTATTTAAAGAAAAAATGCAATACTTTACAAATTAGGCTCATTTATTCTTAAATTTAATGACCGTACAGAAACTTTTTTTTTACCCACTGTATTTAGGTGTTCACTAAATTATCACTAGTGACCTGTTATTTTTATAATTGAGTTTAGTTCTGCACAGTTTAATTATATATATAGATTTTTAATTAAAGTTAAATTGAAATGATTTTAAAAAAATAAGATTGTAATTTGCTTTTAATGATTTTTTTTATATTTCAGTTTCAATATCTTATACATTTAAGCAATAATTTCCCTAATTAGTTATAGTAACATAAAAACATTTTTTCTATGAGATTTCCTGTACAAGTTGCATGACACTTAGAAAAATCTGATATTGCAATAATGCTCTAATTTTATTAATTACATTTATTTTATTTTAATTACATCAATTATATTTTTATCAATTAAATTGCTTTTCATGTTAAATAAATCAGTTACATTTTGTGAAATTAACTTAATTCATTAAAAATTTTAAAGCAATATTTAATTTTTAATTAAAATACTGATAAAAGCCATTTTAATTGCTTGAATTAGTTTTATATATACAATTTTATATATTTTTTACACTTGTTAGTCATTTAAAACTTTGATTTTAGCTCGAAATGTGCCAATTTCTGAGGATGGTTGGACATCTTCTACAAAAAGTAACAAAGGCAGCTACAATGCTATTGATCCTAACAAATTAAAATTGACGAAGGTTTGTGTTCTCTAAGCTTTATTCTTTTTGAAGCTTGATTATATAATTACTTATAAAGAAATTACTAATCTCTAAGGAACAAGCTTCTGTAAAATCTTAAAAAATTATTTTGATTTATTTCTGTTTCGGGTGCATTAAACGTTATAGTGAAATGCTATAATTGCATGGTTTGTTTTCTAAAAGAATTTTTAAAATGCCATCAAAATGTTTAAATTTTATTATTTTTTCGACAAATTATAAGATTCATATATTTTTCGTGCATTTAAATATCATCAAACCTTTCGTGTTTGATATTTAAATGCATGAAAATATTTCGCTCTATGGATCTACAGAAATATTTTTTATTCTGATGTATCTCATTCTCATCATTTTCATTTATAGGCATGCATTAACTGAAGTGCATACATGTCCGGGAATTAAAAACAATGTTTGTTAAATTTAAGTTGTCTCATATTTTATATTTAGTTAAGGTGGAAAAATTGTTATACGTTATAAGCGGGTGTGCATAAAGTTGTTTCTAGAATATCTAAATGAAAATGTGTTTGGGTTTATAAAGTAATTTGTTAGATTTTCTGCATATAAAATTTCAATGTTGGATTAATGAATGAAATTATGAAAGAAGTCATTCATAAAGCTAGTCACAGTTGCTAAAAACTTTGATGAATATGGGTTCAAAAGTTAATAGATAAAAATTCTTAGTCTCAACCAAAGAGCATTTGTGATGGAGTATATCTGGTAGTCTCATGGACAGCACTGCAATGTGCAAGCAGAAACGGCGGTAGATTCAAATCCCAATCTTGCTGATTTTTGGAAACCATAAGTCAGAGATTATTTAAGATGCTTCGGTTAAATTTCTCTACCATGCCATCTGATTGCGGCTGTAATGGCGTGATCTGCATCTTATCTATTCCGAGAATTTAACACATTCCTTTAAACACAGCAGAGGTGAAATTTGTCCCTTCATCTGACTGAATTTGTAAGGGTGTGCCAAATCTGGAAATCCATTGCTGCACTAGAACCTCGGCTACTATAGTCGCTTCTTGATCGGGGATTGAAAACGCTTCAGTCCACTTAATAAAGTAGTCCATGGCAACTAAGATGTATTTGTTGCCATTTGAAGATCGTGGTAAAGGACCCAAAATGTCGAATGCTATCCACTCAAAAGGTGCTCCTACGTTGTACAGCTGCAACCTTCCTCGGTTACGTTTCTTTGGTCCCTTACGCTGCCGCACAGTCATCACAAGATTGGCACCATTTCTCTACATGTTGTCTAGTTTTGCTCCAATAGAAGCGTCCTCAAACTTTCTGCAGAATCTTCATTACTCCGAAGTGGTGTCCATTTGAGCTATTGTGCAATTCTTTAAAAACATCTGAAATTCTTGATTTTGGAAGAACAAGCTGACATTTAAAATTACGTCCATTGGACTCCCATTTCCTGTATAACACGCCTTTTCTAATATGGAGCGAGTCCCAAAGAGCCCAATATTGTTTAGTAACAGGACTGTATGTGGAGATGTCCTGTCAACTTGGTCTCATACTAGATTTTTTTAATTCAAAAATTGGATTTATATCTGGGTCTTCTTTTTGGTCTTCTCTAAGCCATTCATCACTCCATGGGTCTGCTTTCGATAGCAGTGAAACAGTAACTTGGCAAACTGAAGGAATTACAAATTGATAGTTCTTCTCTACTCTAGAACAATTACGGAAGCTTTCATTATACGATTTCCTTGATACTGCATCAACATTTCCATTAAGAGTTCATTGTGATGACATATTTCAAATTTCTGCATTCGTTGAATCCTTTCCTTCTGTGGTAGAAGATCATTTCCACCATCTTTTGGTTTTGGACAGTCTCTTCGGATGTGTCCGACTGCACCGCAAGCCCAACACTGAATTTTCGTGTTTTTGTCACCTTTACTCAATTCTAAGCTACGGAATTTTTGCTGCAGACCTTCAATTTGCTTTTTGAGATCATAGTCTGTATCAGTAGCAGAGATGGCTCTGATTGAGTGCCGATCTTTACGTGTGGCCTGCTTGGTAGCCTCTATCTTATGTGTGTAGACTAGGGCAAATCGATATCTTTGACATTCACGAGTCTAAGTGTTTTCTGTATCTCCAGATCCCACACACTATCAATGAAATAATGGAGAGCCAGTTCTTGACGTGTTTCAGCTGGGCAGTGCGAAAATGCTGAACTGAAAAGTGGCTGAATATCAGCAGCCGATTCTTGTAGACTTTCACCAGCTTTTTGATAGCGGGATTTTAACTGTAGTCTGCTATATTCTTAAGTGCATTTTTCTCCAAACCGCAGCTCAAGAGCACTCGATAAGGCTTGGAAATCGTGCCTCTGGGATTCCATCCAATAGCTTCCGCTTCCATCATAAACTGGGTCTTGTATACTTGCCAGGATTATTTTCTATCGAATATTGAGAGTTTAGTCGTAGCTAGGGAAGGCATAAATGTCAGGTTGGACTCCTCATGTCTGTTTGACATTTGTTACTTTAAGCATTCAATCTCCTTATTCATTTTTTCTAATGTTTCTTCAACATTTTCTTCTATCTTCAAAACTTTAGTTTCAACTGAAATTACTTTAACTTCCATTGCATGCATCTTCTCTTGAATGATGTTGGAGAATTATTCCGATGTTAAAAAAAGAAAAGTGGATTCAGAATGTAGAGTTTTTAAAGAAGAATTAGACGTGGAAATATTTTTACACTTTATTTAAAGAAAAACCTGTGTGCTTACTTTGCAATATAACTGTTGCAGTTTTAAAAGAATAGAACATTCGTCATTTCAAGAGCAAACATGAAAACCACTCCTACTCATCTTTAAGTGAAGAGGGGAAAAAAAATTAAATCGAAAGATTTAATAAAAAATTTATCAAGTCATCAACACTTATTTCAGAGAGCTAATCATTCTCAAAAATGCGCTATGAAAGCCAGTTAAATGTTGGCTTATAATATTGTCAAACCTAATTAAGCATTTTCAGAATTTATAAAACAGTGCATGATAGATGTGTGCGATATTATGTGCCCTGTAAAGAAAACTGATTTTCAGTCACTGTCTCTCAAGAACAGTCACCAAGAGAATTGAAAATATTGATAAAAATCTAATTTCATAACTGACTACTATAACTCAAAAAAAAATTTTTTTTTCAATTACCATGGATGAAAGTAAAGATATCAGCCATACTGCTCAGTTACTCATATTTGTAAGAGGAATCAACACCTACTTACAGAAGAACTTGCAGGTCTGCAGTCAATGAAAAGAACGACTGGTGCTGATATATTTTTAGAATTTGAAAATTGCATTGATAAACTTCATTTACCTATTGATAAGTTATGTAACATAGCTATAGATGGTGCTCCTGATGTGTTTGGAATCACTCAAGGATTTGTTGGAAAATTTAATTCTAAGTATCCGAAAAATGATGTTGTTTTTTTGCATTGCCTTATATATCAGGATGCTCTCTTTAAATCAACTTTAGATATTGACCATATATTTAATATTGCTGTAGAACTAGTAAATATGATTCGTTCCAGAGGATTATTACATCGCCAGTTTCAAAAGTTTTTAGAGTCCGTACATGCTGAGCATTCCGATATCCTGTATTATTTAAAAGTTCGTTGGTTAGTTAAGTGCTGGAAAAGTATTTGAAAGAATTTAGGATTTAAAAGATGATATTGTGAATTTTCTTCTTGATAATGACATTTATTATCAATTTGACGTCTTAGAAAACAAAACATGGCTTTCTGATTTCACTTTTTCACAGACCTCCTCGTACACATGAATAAACTAAATCTCAAATTGCAAGGGAAAAATCAGTTTCTACACGATATTTGGCAATACCTGTAGAGTTTCAAATTACAGTTATTATTGGCTAATCAGATCTCTGAATCTGATTTTTCTCATTTTTCAAGAATACAATCTTTAAAATTCACTATATCAAACAATAAGATTAAAAAATACTAAATTAATATGAGAAAACTATCTTCAGAATTTGAAAGGAGATTTCAGGACTTTCAAAATATGGAACCAGAGTTGAGTATTTTTGCAACCCCATTCAATGTTAATTACGAAGAAGTTGATGCAAAATTTCAACTTGAGCTAATAAAACTGAACTGTAATACTCTCCTGAAACAAACTTTTCATATAGTATCATTACTAGAATTCTATAAAAATTTTAAGTCCAGATAATTTCCCAAATCTAATTACTCGTGCAATGAAGATAATGACAATGTTCGGCTCATCTTATATATGCGAACAAATATTTTCAACATTGAAGCTTAGGAAAACTTCTTTAAGAAACAGAATTACAGATGAGCAACTTTCATCAGTTTTAAGAATTTCTGCTTCGCAAATGGAACCAGACTATGATGAAATTTTGATAAAAGTCTCAATTTCATTTTTCTCATCCACCATCGACCAGTAATGACACCAGAAAATAAAGTGATAATACTTCACATCAAGAACTACACTAAATTCATTTTTGTGCTTATTATTTTCTTACTATTTGCTTTCTTACACCTGTTGTACCGAGCTTCGGGTTTTGTGTCGATTGATAGTTGAATAAAACAGATACTCAATGAACACAAGACATTCCTAAAAATTCCACCAGATATAACAGCTGTAACAATCACAATTATACAGATACAATAAGTAACAGCTTCCAATCATAGGTCTCAAATACCTCAAACAGAGGACAGCTTCTCCAGACTAGCAGGCATGACTAATCGTCTTCACTCACTGTCTTTACTAAAATGACTGTCTTCACAAAAACTAATTATATTAGGCTGCAGTATTTACTCCTGACTTGGTGGGGAAATCTACCAATTTCGCCAAGGTTTTGGAAGCTTCTAGGTTATCTTGCTAAATTTTGGTCTTAGAGCTTAGGTGATGGATGTTTCAAGAAATATCTATTTCTCGCCAACTGTCGCCAAGTTTTCTCATCAAAACATCGCCAAGTCACCAAATCTTTAGAAAACCCGCTTTTAACGTATAACACTTCTAAATACCACAATTTTTGCCCAAAATGTGAGTGTTTCCGATCTGTCTGAGATATTTTAAGACATATACAATAATTATTTATAAATTTGTAACAATATTTTCTTCATAAAGTAGTATATGAATGTTCATGCATATATTTTTCAATTTGGGAAGTAGAATTGGAAATCTTAAATGACCAGTGGAGTGCTATGTCTTCTTGGGGCTAATTTTTATGATCTGCATAAAATATACTTGCTTAACCCCAATTATCATTGAAGGTGATAACTAGAAAAATAAGATTTTAATTAAGCTCAAGTTCCTCCCCCTGTTTTAATTGTTTTCTATAAAATTTTAAAACTGTTTAGTTGTGAAATATAATTATGATTACAGTTTTAACTTTACAGAAATTTTTGTAAACCTTTTAATCTGCTCCAACCACAGAAAAAGTTAAATTACAGTATTCATAATTGTTACTATTCACACAAAATTGTACCTAATGGACAGATGAATGGTTAGCACTCTCGACTTTGCTTCAGTTATTCACAAATTTCAATGTGTTGTACAATACTCGTATTTTAATATGTTGTTCAGAATGTAATTAAAATGTGAATAGTTAAGATTGATATTTACCTTTGTGTGCAAGCTTTTCACTCAATTGATTATTTGAGAATAATTTCAATTTCATATTCAATGAATTCTTATGCATTTTTATATTCGTTGTTACACATTTACTTTTAATTTTTTTTTTGACTAAATTTAGATTTATTTCTTTTTAGCCAGATGAAGTAGATTCTATTAGACTGGGTCCGGGAAAAGCAATTCATAACTGGGGTCGTGGAAGTAGTGGTGGAACAAAAGCAGCTGGTGCTGATTCAGATAAAACTACTCTTACAAACAGGTAAAATATATATATGTTAATTGAATTAAAAAAATGCTTTTATGTTGTAAATGCTTGTTAACTTTTGTTTGCTGTTTAAATTATTATTTTGATAAGTTAAGTCATAGCATATTAACACAAAATATTGGTAAAGATTGCATTAATATTTTCCTCATTTAATGTTGTAAGTAAATTAATCTCTAAACTTATATTTCACAGAATTTTAAATGCAAAAAGAATGTACCAAAAATTATTCCTAAGAAAATTTCTTTTGCCTTGTAGCTTTTCAATTTAGAAAATTAGTAATATAAATTTAAAAAAATCTGCACACTTTTTTTATTTTTTGTTATTTTTAACAAAATTACAATAAAATTAGCACTCAAAAATTATAGTGGAGAATAAACTTGAGTAACCAAAGTCATTTTAAAAATTCAATTGGTAATTTTAATGTTGAGGTAAGAGTTGTGAGTGTGTATATAAAACTACTAAACACTCAAAAACAGATAAAATATATATATGTAGTATTGAACTAAAAAATTGCTTTGCTATTCATTATATAAGGTAATGAAAGCAATTTTAAACTTTTTAATGGAAATGCTTGTATTCAATCTTGTCTGTTAAGCAAAGAGAAACACCCAAATGCCTTGTATTTTTATTGTAAACAATGAAAAAATTCTCATTTCAAAGAGAAGATAATTTAAAGAAATTCTAATTGCACATACCTTTGCTCTTTAAACAAAACGACTGAACACCTTTTACATAAACCAAAATGTATAGGTAAATTATTTTTAGTTTGTTTCAATCGCAGTGGTAATCCAACTGTGTGGAATTCTTATATTTATGTAGCCTTTCTGGGTAATTTGCATTATTAATAAAAATCTGTAAATCCCTAAATATTCTCATTCTTTTGGATCCCTCAGGGGGTTTACCTTCTTTTGGTAAACACTGCTGTCACAATCCCGAGGTACCCTAGTGATCTTTCCTCTTTATTTTCTTCTCTCCTCTACTCTTCTGCTTTTTCTTCCTTTTTTCCCTCGTTGTGATTGGCTCGAAAGAGATTGAGGGCACCCCTTGAGTAGCTTTCGCCGCTCTGTTGTTATTAGCTCCTCTTTGGGATTAAAGCACCCACGTGTTTGCCATGTGTAGAGACCCGTGTCCCTGGAAAGGAGGGTCCTGGTAATTGAGGCCACCAGAGGCCAAACACATTACTTTGGCCTCTGCTTCAGGTAAACGGAAGGTTTGTTGTGGTTCTCAGCACATCAATCGGCTTTATGAATCAAGCAATCAGGACATCTACTGGGTGGCTCGTTAAGGGTAGAGATCACTTCAAGGATGTACCGTGAGCATATAGGGACTGACTGGCATTGTTGCAGTTGATTTGCTGCATCCCCTTGTAAGACTCCGTGGTGGGTGATGCCGTCTAGTCCCCAAATTTTCTAACTATATGGATAAAACAGTAAATTCTTCTCTCCCATGGGAGCAACAGGTATTTATAATCAATGCAAGGTATTTCATTGTGAAAAGAACTGAAGGAGATTCTTTTCAATTTGTCTCATCATTTCTCATTGAAAAGAGTATTTCTACTTATGTAGGAGAAGTGAAGAATATACGAAGGCTACTATCTGGAGATATTTTGGTTCGGATTGCTAATGAAAGACAAGCAATGCTCATACATACGCTTAAAACAGTTGGCAATGTTGACGTTATCGTGTAGTTTCATATGACATTAAACTTCTCTAAGAGAGTAATTTCTGCTGCAGATCTGATATACACATCTACAGATGAAATTCTTGAGAACTTAAAATCTCAAAAAGTATGTGCTGTGAAACGAATAATTGTTAAACGAGTTGGTTTTTCAATCTATACGAAACGTCTCATTTTGACATTTTCAACTCCAGACTTGCCAGAATATGTTGAATATATGAGATATTCTGTAATAGTGTATGCACCAAATCCGCTGCCCTGTTTTCAATGCCCATGCTTTGGCCATTCAGAAATAGCTTGCAGAAGTAAACTGATGTGCACTCGATGCTCTGATGTTGGCCACAATAGTATTACCTGTAATGCTAAAGAGGTTTGTTTCAACTTCAAAAGGGACTATCCTGCTTACTCACGATCTTGCTCAGCATGGCAGTTGGAAAAAGAAATTACTACCGTTAAAATAAAAAGTAACGTGTCGTATCCAGAGGCTCAACAAATTGTAGCCTCACGTACACCACAGCTAGGTATTAGCTATGCAACTGCCGCTAAGAAAGTCACTAGATCTTGCTGCACACAAACCGATGCTATTTCGGAGCCTTCACCAAAGCTGTCTCCCAAACCAAAAGAAAAAATCTTCAACAGTGAAACACCAAAACTAACTTTTGCAAAAGAAGGTGCTCGTAAGTCTTCCTTGACAGAAAGAAAAGTGAAGCTAGCCTTGGATGAAGATACCGTGAAACTTTATCCCTCTGATGCTGATAGCTTTGAGGATTCATCAGAGACTCAGGTGAGCATTGCTGGTGAATAACATTCATCCCATTAATGACTTCCTTTGTTTCATGGAATCGTCGAGGTTTTCGTTCTCGAATTGACGATGTCAAATCTGTTATCTCTTGCTACAACCCCACATGTGTGTCGCTCCAGGAAACATTCCTGAAGCCCACTGTTAACACTAAACTGCATGGGTTTCAATGCTTCAGAAAGGATAATGATGGTGATGTGTCTGTATTGGTAGGAACTAAACTACAAGCTGTAGCAGTGAAAATTCACGTAACCTGTCTTATCACTGTTTGCAGCCTGTATTTAGCACCACGATGCGTCGTAAATTCAGAGGATCTTCATGATTTAATTGACCAACTCCCAGCTCCATTTGTACTCCTCTGTGATTTTAATGGCCATAATACTCTGGGGTAGTGAAGATACGAATTCTCGTGGTCATTAGATTAGAGCAGTTAATATCTGAAAATTGCCTCTGTCTGCTGAATACCGATGAGAAAACTTATTTTCACGAACCAACACGGACATTTCACTCTCTTGACTTAGCTGTTTGTTGTTCATCACTCCTACCATTGCTGAAATTCGCTGTTGGAAATGACCAATAGTGATAATTTCCCTCTAATCGTGTCTCAGGCTGGAAGTAATAGTGTGTGTCACAAACCAACTAATTATGTGTACAGTCAAGCCGATTGGACACTTTTCATGCAATTGGCTGGGATTAGCGAAACAAGAGTTAAGACAGATGTGATATATGATGCTGTTAAATATATCACCGGCACAATAATCCGAGCTGCGGATGTTGCTATCCCTAAAAATTCTGTCATTCCACATAAACACAGGAAACCTTGGTGGAATGAAAAGTGCCAACTCTTCTATAAGAAGCAATGGAATATATTCCGAAGATACCCTACTACGGAGAATCTTGTTGGTTTTAAAAAAGCCAAAGCTCAAGCTCGAAGAGTTAGACGTCTGAGTCAGAAAATCTTGGCTTCGCTGTGTCATCAATCAATTCATCGACAACAAGCAAACAATTATGGAGGAAAGTTAAAGTAGCCAATGTTGTTTATCAGGATTATTCCATTCCTGTATTAAAAACCGGAGCTGCAGTACACTCCTCAGCAGCAGATATCTACAAGTAAGTCCTTAGTATATCTACAAGTAAGAGTTGTTATGTCCATTTCTGTAGGAAAACTAGTTTCCACAATGATCCTGTGCTTCACATAAATAATAGACCCATTCCTGTAGTCAGTGAGAAAATTCCTTGGCGTGATTTTTGACAAGAAGTTAACATTCCTTCCGCATGTTTTACATCTGCAGAAGAACTGTGAGCAACTGCTCAACATCCTCAAGGTGCTTTCTAATACATCTTGGGGTGCAGATCGCACATCACACCTATGAATTTATCAGTCTGTAATTCTATCTCAAGTTGACTACGGTTGTGTTGCTTATGGATCAGCTAGATCTTCCATTTTACGCAGATTGGAAACCGTCCAAAGTCTATATGTAATCTGCCAACAGTTGCCATTAGACCTGCAGCGTATGCAGCTGTCTCATAATTATTATTCAAAAATCATGTCCTCACCTCATTATCCCTTACATTCCACGATTCCTAATGCTCTAAAGAGATTATATAACGCTAGACCATCAAGCATTTATCCTTTTCTCTCCTGCATTAAATGTTATGTTTTACTGTCTGACCTTATTGATATTTGGATAGTCTACAGATTTGTTCACACATCCGCCTTTGTGTGATCCACATATCCTTATCAATCCCTTTGAAAATTACAAAAAGGCAGATACAACCCTGACTATATTTCATCAACTATGCATTTCATCGCTGTCAGTATAAACACTACACACCTATATTCACAGATGGATCCAAAACTACAGGACACGTTGGCTGTGGTTTTTATTTTGATAATACCTCGTTTAGTTTCAGTCTCCACAAGTCCTGCTCCTCTTTACTGCTGAGGCTGTGGCTGTATACCGTGCACTTCAACAGGTTAGTTCTAGAAATGAATGTAACTACTATGTCTACTCTGACAGTAAAAGTGTACTGGAAGCTTTGAAAAATAACCTAAATTGTCATCCTGTTGTATCCTAGATTTTCAAATTGATTAATTCTCTAACTAGCAAGGGATTTGAGATATGGTTCAGCTGGATCCCAGATCACATAGGTGTAGGTGGCAATGAGAAGACTGATGTAACTGCTAGGGCTGCACAAACTCCTACTCTACCTTCAGTTCCATTAATGGATGTCAGAAAGGAAACACTTCGTAAAATCTCTCTGGCAGGAATCCTGGAATTTGCAATTTAGCAACAAACTTTATTCCATCTTTCCATCAATCATCCCATTATCAATTTTAACGCTGCAAAGAGCAGATGTTAAATTGACTTACTTTCGTATTGGTCACACACGTTTCACTCATAGGCATTTATTCTTAAGTGACATAAATTCTTAGTGTGAGACATGTGATGAACCATACACAGTGCGTCATATTTTAATTGTGTGTCCAGATTTTAGCCATCGTCTCTTCACATTTTTCAATAGTAATAATTTAAGCTTACAAGATTTATTAGGTGAACAACCACATCACAGTCTCTTTGCATTTTTTAAAACAACTGGTTTTATAAATTTTATCTCCTCCTCGTGGGTAACGCTAAATCTTTTACAGCCTTCGTCTTTCTCTTGCAATTTTCTCCAGAAACATCTATATCACATTGGGCTTGTGGATTTACCCGACTGCATTCTATGTAGGGAACATGTTGATATGGATGACGAGCATCTTTGGAAATGTTCTGCCCTCCAGGAAGCCCGCTCTTCTTCACATTTCTAGACGCTCTCCACTCCTTGAGATACTTTTCTTTATTGGACTGCAAGACTTATTATGCTCGAAAGAGCCAACATAAGGACGTAATTTAAAAAATAAATAAATAAATAAATTTTATCTAAATTTAGAAATTTTAAATCTTATACATTTTAGAAATACAAATATTTATATTTTATTTTGATAATTAATTTTAAATTTTATACATTTAAGAAGACACAAACGTTTATATTTTATTTTGATACTTTAATATAATTTTTAATATTTTAATGGTTTGAACAGAGGAAGCAGATACGACTTTGCGCCTGGCGCAGCTTGTCCTTACTGGGACCTTGCGCCATTAAAACGAACCAATCAACTACTCTTTTGGAATCAACTAGATGATTTGTGTATTTTTCACTAATGCAACTTGTAGCTGACTTGTGCATTGGTATAAATAGCAATCAATTAAAAGTAATAGTGGGTGCGTTAAAATTGATAATATAATTTTAATTTTTGATTTGTAACTGTTGAAGGAATATTTCTTAAGAATAAACTCTTAAGTAACAATTTGTTATAAGAAATGTATTAGTTTTCAGTTTTAGCGTTCTGAACTCATGAAAAATGGCCTTATTGAAAGTATGGCATCTATGATATCAAAAATTAGTGAAAATTCTATTCAATTATGTCTGTCAGGAAAGACCTTAATCTAATTGTATTGTCTATAATGCCGTTAATGCATGTATCATTTGCTAGGTTTTGCTAAGATATGCAGAAAATTTTTGATAATGCTTTTCATGTGATAATGATAAGTATTTCTTTATACTTAATTGAAAGAGCATATATTTTAAATTTATTATTTTTTTAGATATTCTGCTTTAGCAGGTGATCTGCCTTTATCATCTGCATTTATTGACAACAGAAGAGGATCTCAAAGGTACTATATTAATATACATATTCTCATTTCATGAAATTAGATTTAAAGTTTTATAGGCTACTTAAAATATTGTACGTGTGTTTATATATATATATAATTTAATCTGCAGGTCCGCTGCATCAAGTCGTGAATCTAGTCGTGGTCGAAACACTCAAATTCCTCCTGCCATAAGAAAAACTCCTTCAACTTCTAAAGAAAGAGACAATGCCATTGAAGCTGTTAAAGGTCTTGTGAGAGGTGGTACAGTTAGTGAAACTAAAGTGATAGAAATAAAAAAGACTGCTGAACCTCATGTAAATGGCAAAGCAACTGATGCAGCTGGTAGGTCCTAGTTTACTCTTTTATTAATCGTCTTTTAGCTTTATTATTTTACTCTGATTCTTCTTTTTTATTGTTTTTGTAGAACTAAGACTGAAAGGTCCTATTCTAACTGATGAACAAATGGAGAAGAAAACGAAACCTCTGATAGATGAATTTTTGCATAACAATGATTTTGAGGTATTATATATAGTATAAACTTATTTTGGAAATAATTATTTCTTTTAATTTGATTATAAAACATATTGGTTTAAACTTTAGATATTTTCCTAATCGTAATCTAATAAGTTAATGAATAATTCATTGCAAATGATAATTGCAATTGCTGATTATAATACTGATTCCTATTTTTGATGACAAATTTGTTGTTACAGATAATATTTCTTATTAGAAATTTTAATTTAGGAAAAACAATATGCACCTTTTAAAAATTGCTTTGCCTAGGATTACTTTTTATTCTCTTGAATTCAAATTACCAAAAAAAATTTTTATCTTGTATCTTGATTTCTACCATGAGAAATTTTGTTATTCTTATATTCTAAAAATTCTTTTATTAATTGTAGAGCTTTGCTGTGTGGTACTTTTAGTACAGCTTGTACATTATAACGATTTTTTCTCATTAATTGCTTGTAGTTTCATTTGAATGCATGAAATGAAGGTATATGTAATGCTAGATATGTGAAACTATGACTTAAAGAATATGCATCATGATTATGTATTTTACTGTTTTATTATGAAATGGTTGTTACCATTGTCCCTTAATTATTTTAGATAGTAAATTTGAAAATTAAATAAATGTTGCTCATTTGATCCTTTATGAGACTTAGAAAACATACTACGTCTTAAACTAGACTTTTTATATGTTTTATTTCCTAATCTTTCACAGTGACATTTTTAAAACTTTAAAATATTGAATATCTGTTGTTATAACATCTTTCTTCAGCCTTGTTCTCTTTTACTATGCCTTACAGAATAAATAAGTCATGTATTATGAAAAATTTACCTTTTTTAATATTTTGAATAAGAATTTCCTCTGCTAAAACTTTCTATTTATGAATTGAATGAGCATTTGACTTCAACTTCCAGTGATCAACCAAAAATCAACTTTTTGAATAATACAAAAATACAGTTAAATTGTTTATGCCATGGCTTTTGGTTTCATCTTATTTTATATATATATTATATTTAAAATTCTTGAATTTTTCTACTTATGTTCTTGAATCAGTACTAATACTCATTTTATTTTCTAATTTTCATTGCTATATAAGCATGTAATTTCTTTACGTAGAAATCCAGACTGATATTTTGTGTACAAAAGAGAAGCCAATAACTCATAAGAAATAATCAATATATGGGCTAATAACATTTTTGAAATTATAAACTAATCAGTAATTTGCTAATAGATTCTATGGATTCAAGGGTGTTAAATATGTTGACCTTGCTTCTTTATATGTTAATTCTAATTTTGTTATCTTCATTTTCTAGGAAGCTATTCATTGCATCACAGAATTAGCATCTCCTTCTACTGTTCATATTTTCATAAATGCTGCAATTAATCAAGTCCTTGAACGATCTAGTCAAGCTAGGCATTCTCTTGGCCTATTACTATGTTCCTTAGTTAAACAAAATATAATTACATTTGACCATTATAAAAAGGGGTAAATATTTTTCATTTTATTTAAGAATGCTATTATAGCTGATTAAAGTATGAAATGTTATACTCCTGTGTATTTTCTAAATTTGTTTGAAAATTATGTTATTCTTCATGACCTTAGTAAATTGTGCTCTGTTGGCTTTAAATTTATTTATAATTTCTAAACTTAAACGTTTGTAAATAGGTTTTAATTTCCTGTATACCTCTTAATTTTTATTCTCTGCTGTGAAGCAGAATTTGTCATTGTTTAAATGACAAACTGCTTTTGTTGACTCTATTATCAAATTCAATGCTTATTTTTCAAATTTGAAATACTTGGTTTAGTATAACATTTTTGAAAATTAGTTCATTAAAATTTGGTAAAATTTCCAAAATTCCCTTTTAGATGTGTATTAATAACTATTTTAATTTTAAAATAGTTAAATAAAAAATTTTTACTGGTTAAAATAATTATTTTGCCTTTGAAGTACTTAACATGGTTATTTTTCATATTAGTAGGTACAATAAAGGACATGTTATTAATGTATTTTCTTATTATAGTCATAAATTGATAAATCAGTTTATGACTATGATCAATTAAGAAATGTAAAATAATAATTTATATTAGATAGTACAAAATAATTAGTTTTTTGTTATAAAACCTTTGGTAAAAAAATTAATTATGATTTTTTAATAAGAGTTTAAGATTATTATATGTTGAACTGATATATTGAATTCTTCTATATATTTTGTGAATGAAACTGAATGTTACTTTCCTTCATAGGTTTGCATGCGTTTTAGAATTTGTAGATGAATTTGCGTTAGATATTCCATTAATCTGGGACTACTTAGGTGAAATTTTAGAACCAATGTTAGAAGATAATAAATATCCTCTGACTATTATGAAAGATGTCCTTCAGCCATGCATTCCTTCAGAAACTGCAGGGATGTTAGTATCTGCTACTCTTCATTGTGCAGCTAAAAAAAGGGTAATTTTCCATGCTTAAAATTTGGCTTTTCTTCCCGTGTTTTGTTTTCAAAGTGTAATTTGATAAATGATTTCTGCATGTAATTTGTGTGCTTTAATTGAAATTTCGATAAAGAAATTGCAATGTATGTATTTTGAAATTTAAAATATATTTCTTAATATCAGTCAAGTTAATAATGTACTTTGGAAATAGGAATTTATTATCCTCTTCATTATGCTTAACAGCCTACTTGATATTTCAGAAAATTTCATTTTCATTTATTAATGTGGAAAAAATATCATCTTAATCATTAATTAAATACTAAGTCTGGGTGAAGCAAAATTTATCAAAATATTCTTATTAAATGTTTTGATTTAAGTCTCATAATTTAGATATTCCTGCAAGCTTAAAAAATTAGCTCTTATAGTAACAATTTCATTACTTATTTTTTAGGGAACCATAAAGTTAGGAGAACTGTGGAGAGAATCAAATTTACAATGGACAGAATTCTTAGGTCCTAATGCTGATGTGAATGATTTCATACAGAAACATGTAAGTATAGATCAATTGCCTTTATATATATATATATATATATATATATATATATATATATATATATATATATTCTTTTTCCAAAGATTATATTCATGCATTATTTTTTTTTATTTATTTTTTATAGAAATTAGAATTTACAATTTCTTCTGCTAAGCCAAAACCTACAACACCTATGTCTACAGAAGAAATCAGAAAGAATTTACTTATCTTACTAGAAAAAACAGAAGAAAGCGAAGAAATATTTGATTGGATAGATGTAAGTTGAGCCTACTTTAGTATATTTTATCACACACTATACAAGTATATTTCCTCCATTTTGAATATACAAGTAAATCCAAACAAAACTAAAACTTAAGAAGTTTATTTTAAAGAGACATTGTATTTTATCCTTTAAATGCATATTAAAGCAATATTATGTAATGAAATGCTTGCTTTAATTTTCATCTATTTATAATTACATTGTATGATTTTTCAAAAGTATTTGTCTTCTGTAGATATATTTTAACTATGCATTTTTCCTTTCATTAAATTCTTTTTGGCAGAACTACAGTTTTTTTTTTTTTTCAGAAATTTTGATTTATGTAAAATGTTTATGCATTTCAAAATAATAAGCTGCAATCTTGTTCTGAATGTCTTTTATTCTTACAGCAGTTGCAAATTGCTTATGTAATAATTATGCTTTTTATTTTAAGGCTAATGTGTCTGAAAATACAGATCCTGGCTTTATTCGTGCCTTGGTATCTGCTGTTCATCAAAATGCAATCAAAGGTAATTATATGCTATGTTTTGTTAAGAAGATAAATTTATAAGATAATAAATAAGAGAAGTTAAATTTCTTGAGTGCTTGCATTAATTGCCCTTTTCTATTTCAGAAACTAATACAGGGTATGAATTAGATGGAACAAAACTTAAGAAAAGGATATCTATTTTAACACGTTATATAGGTCACGATGAAAATTTAGAATTACAAGCTTTGTATGCTATACAGGCGCTCATGAATGATCTTAATCAACCAAAAGGTGATGAATGAATTTTAGAGATTTCAAATGTTATATTTAAAAATTTCAAATTCATAATATATTCTGTATAATTATCTGAACCTGTTTAAAAATTATTGAATTTGCCTTAAAAATAACATTTAGTTCACAGAAGAGTTAAATAATTTTAACATGTGTTCATATATTTCATTTTGTAGAAAAAAAATTTTTTTTTTCTGGAACAAAAACATTAGTTATTATTATTATTATTATTATTATTTTTGTTAAATTCTTTTTACGTGACATTTTAAAAGAATTTAACATAAATAACTTAAGGCTTTTTTTAAAGTTTTAATCCATTCAAATATTAAATGTTTTTTCCCCCACATGTTCTATTTTTTTAAATTTACTATATTGTTAAAAGTATTTCTTTCTAACAGACTTCCTGAGTAGGTAAATGCATTGTATGTTTAAAATTTTTCTTGACTGCATTTTTACATTTTTTTAAAAAGAAAACTGTAGTAATAAAATTTTGTTTATGAAAATAATTTGAAGGATAATTAATGATTGTTTTGAAATAGAATTTTAAATTATTTTTACATTTCTTAATTAAATTGTATACTCTTATTCTTCAACAAAATTTCGAATTACAGTGTGATTTTTAATTTATAGAAAATGAAATTTTGTTTACTTAATAAATATAAACATAATTTTAAAGCACTGATATGGAAGAAGTTATCTTTATTTCAAAATAAACTTTCTTTTAATTTATTCTTTAATTCAGAGAGCATTATAAATACCTTGTGCATTAAGTTCAGCTTTTACTCCCTTCTACCCTATCCTTTTATGTTTCTCTTGCTTTTGTTGCTTTCTTTAGCATTTCATAAATATATGCTTTTAATAAATGCACCTGACATTCCTGCTATTAGCTTTTGAAAACATTTTAATATTAAGTTAACTAAATGCTCAAATAGACTTAATTGATTTTGTACTAAAATGAAAATAGTTTGGTTGTTCATCCTAACAGAACATTAAAAATGCAGTTGAAACATTAGATATCAATCATTAAATGGTTTAGGTTTCATAGTATTTCAGTTAATACAAACATGAAAAATTAACATCTCCGAGGGAGAGGAAAAAGCTGATCTTCTTTATGTTCGAGTATTTTGAGGCTCTTTACAAATGTCATATTAAGAACAATAATTTTAAAGTATAACTGAAAAATTTTTTTACAGACAAGATGTTACAAACTAATAATAAATTTGATCAAACTAATAAACCTGTGGATGAATACTTTGGTATGTTCCTCTTTTTCATATTAACTACTAATTCTTTAATAGTTTAAAATTTTCATAAAGTTCATCTGAATTACTGCCTAGAATGTTTTATAAAACTTTGATTATACAAAATCTCAATGCTTATTTTATAAATTTACTATAAATAATTGCAAGGAAGATGTATGGAACCGTTTTCAATTTAATGAATTAAATTATGAGACATCAGTAATAAATTTTTTTAGAACTAATTACATCAAAACTATATAACATAAATGTTATTAAGATATCTTTTCTTTTGCTTGTTCTGAAAATTGTTTAGTGTATTTTCAAAATTTGATAACTGTATGAATAGCCTTGATTAGCAAATATTTTCATCAAAATGAAGTGTAGCGCCCCATATCTTCAGCACCACCCATGACGTCATCACCAAGGAAGTCAGTCCCTCTCCAGCAACCGTAGGAATGAGACGTATATCCATATGACTCTCATGTTTACCCTATTCCCTTTAACTTTATGTGTTTAGATGTAATTTTGTTTTATTTGTAGTATATGTATCTGTGTTGTGCTCAAATTGTACCCTTAATTGTAATAAATTATTTTGAGCTATTTAAGGAACTTATTTCTTTGTTCCTATTAAACCAGATAAGTGCTACAATAGAAAATAATATACGCCAAACGTGAGGCCCGAGTTAGAGTTTCTTTTAGCTGTTAAAAATTCTACCCAGAATTAAATCTTGTTGTTGGAGGAACTCAAAATTTTACAGGTTACCTCCTGATGTGTTGTGTGTTATGGATTAATGCAAAATATAATCTCATCCGAGATTGGAGTGTCTTTTGTTGTTCAACTGGAGTGGAGTGTCTCCTTCATTTGGATTATCCAGTTTTTGATTTGCGAATTCGAGATAAGTTTTTGTTACTGTTTTATATTTCTAATATTTCCTAATTAATTGTGAAGAATTACAATTAAGGAAGTAATTAATGAGTGTTAATGTTTAAGCAGTTATGAATATAAACTGTATAAAAAGTTTCTTTATAAGTTGTTGTGTTTTGATAAAAGTGTTATTTTATGTTCTTGAATTTAGAACAGTATTAATACTTGCAGTATAGTTATTTGTTTGATTTGGTAGATATGTTTCATATCTTATTAAATGCTTAAAATTTAGTAGAATATTGAGTTAAAAAAAAAGAAACATTTATTTTATTATTATATTTGAAGTATTATAGTATGTGTGTGAATTATATTTTAAGAAAATTATGAACAATAAGTAAAATATTTGTTACTTTTGGAATATTATATATTTCTTATATATTATATTTCTTAATTCTGAATATTTGAAGATAACAATCTTTACGTGTGAGATAGTGTTTTAAAATTAAGTAGCTAACAGAATTTAAATGTCTGATGACTGTGCGTTTTTCATGTGATGATACTTTTGTTTTGATTTAAAAACACGAAACAAGGCGCCGCAAGCTTGACCGTTGTTATTGTTTTCATAAATGCCTCTCTGTTTAGCCGCCAATATCTATGAATGCTATGAGAGTTCAGTATATATTAATGCTTATTTTTATTTTATTTTTTTCCTCATTCACTTTCTGTTTGGAATTTTTGTGTTTTAATCTTTTTAGTAAGTGGTTTCATTGAATAAAGAATGAAAATATATTGTTTTTCATGTATATTTAAGGTTATATATTAAGATAACAAAATAATATATTATTAATATTTTGGTAAAAGGAATCAGAATTGATATTTTAGGAAATTGAGGAAATTTAAAGAAATAAAAATTTAATAGAAAATTTTGTTATTTATATATAAAATATTCTTTGAATGCATATGATTAAGTTATCTTTATTAATATATTTTGATTTATTGAATGTTGGAATTGAAGTATTGATAAAATATAATTTATAAACAAAGGTACATTAAGTGATTATTGGTAATTGTAAAACGATAGTATAGAGTTTTAAATGAAAGAAAATAAAAAGTTTCATGATAGAATTTTGAAATGTTTTGTTTCGGTTTTGTTTGAATTGAAATATAAAATAAGAGCGAATCTTTATAAATTTAGTAAGATTAATATAATAAAATTGATTTGATTATTTTATAATGGTGAATATTATATGATTATTTCGGGTTTATTTGATTTGATTATTTTATTATGGTGAATATCATATGAATATTTCAGGTTTATTTACAATAATTAAAGAGTTCATTTTATTTGCAATTAACGTTTGAATAAATAGTAATAAGTTACATTTCATATATATTTAGAGTTATAAAAGATTTATATTTTAACATAATCTGGTACTTAAGAACTAAAATAAAAACACTTGCAAAAATGTCATTCCTTGGAAAAGGGAAAAAGGAGGATCTGAGAAACCTCGCTACAGAAATGGGGCTAGGGGTAGCAGATGATCTGAAAGTAATTCAACTGAAAGATATCATAACCAAATCAAAAGATTATGATGAAGAGTTGGTGAAAAATATGCTAACTAATATAATAGAGGAACGGCTTGAAAAAGAAAAACAAGCTGAATGCGAAAGAATTGCCAAAGAAAAAGAACTATGCATTGAAAAAGAGAGAGCGTATGAATTGCAACGCTTAAAACTTCAAGTGGAAGCTCAGAAGGTACTTTCCTCCACAGATCCATCCAGTGAAACAGAGAAAACAAACTGGGATCTGAATCGAATTCTCCAAAAATTTAATCCCAATAAAGATGAAATCGGGACTTTTATCTGACAGTATTTGAGCGTCAATTAAAATTAGTGAATATACCTGAGATGAATTGGATGCCGTACTTGATAGGCTCATTGCGAAATAAATCAATTAATTGCTAGAGAAAATGAAGAGGGCGTTAAAGACTACTCAAAGGCGAAAAGAGATGCTCTTGAAGTGCGTTTAGACTTACTTCAGATAAGTTTCGGCAGATGTTCTGTAAAATAGAAAAAGTGCAGAAGTAACATGGAAAGACTTCTATTTTGAAGTAAATCGTATTTGAAGGATGGGTAAAAGAATTAAATATCGTCCACTTTTTGAGAAATTGCAAGACTTAATTATAGCTGACCAGTTAAAGAAAAGAACACCTCCAGAGGTTAGAGAACATTTTGTTGATCAATGGTCAGAGCTGAATGATCCTTTAGAACTTGCAGAAAAGCTTGACAGTTATGAAAATGTAAGACTGGGAATGAAGAAAAATTCACCTATCTTTGCTAAGAAGCCAAACTTCAAAGACTATGTTAAATCTGCTTCAGAGAGAGAAACTATAAGCTTCCTATTTCTAGAGAAAATGACAAAATTAAATATTCCAATTATGAAAGTCCAAAATTTACTAAAGACAAGCCAGAAAGAAGATTTTCTGTTCATTGCTATGGATGTGGTAATCCTGGTTTTATTCAGTCTAAGTGTCCAAAGTGCAACAAATTAAAAGAAGAGGCTAAAACAATTGTTAATGGTGTAAAGTTGTATACCGCACAATCTTCAGATTCATTGTCCAGCTCAATTTTTAACTGTTTGTGGTGAAAAAGCAGCTTTTTGTGCCGACACGGTGCATCAAATTCCATTGCGGGAGAGAAATTTTATAGTTTATTGAAAAAGAAAGGTTTCAAATTTCAAAAGAAGAATATTACAATGGTACTTGCTGATGGAAAAGAAAGAAATGTCCCAGCTTTGTCAACAGTCGTAAATCTTAATGTAGAGGAAAGAAAGTTAGTATGAAATTTATTGCATTACCAAAAGATAGAGGCAATAGAAAATTTCTTGGCAGTGAGTTTCTCATTGATGCTGGAATTTTGCTTAACATCCATATTGGCACTTGGCATTTAGTGAATATCCACACAAACATTACCCATTTTATCGTGAACCATCGAAACCGTAAGTACTGCAAAAGTAATAATGTCGCAGAAATTAACTTCTCCTGATATGCCTGCTGAAATTTCAGAAACCTCTAATTCCGTGAAATTGAGGAATGATGAAGAAAACATTTGACAAGAGAACAACGAAACAAATTAAATTCATTGCTGGAAGAATTTGAAAATAACTTCAAGCCAGGGGAGAGCCTACTCCTTTTATTGAACATAGAATACAGACTGAAATAGCCTACCTGTTGCTGAACCACCATATAGAATGACGCCTGCAAAGAAAGAGGTGTTGAAGAAAGAGCTAGATTCCTTACTAACAGAAGGAATAATTGAGGAATGTGAGTCTCCTTATGCAAGTCCTGTGGTATTAGTACCTAAACCAAAGCGGTACCATTAGATTGTGTGTTGATTACATAAGTTAAACTCAGCGACTATTCCGGATAACTATCCACTACCTAGAATGGATGATTTATTGACTGAGGCCAAGTCGACGAAATACATGTCTACGATAGATTTAAGATCTGGTTATCATCAGGTCAAAGTTCATGAATCAGACCAAGAGAAGACAGCCTTCATCTGTCCATTTGGAACTTTTTAAATTTTTCGTATGCCTTTTGGGTTGCGCAGCAGCACCGCAACTTTTCAACGTCTCATTGATAAATTTAGATCTGGTCTCAAAGATGTTTTTGCATTGTCATACCTTGATGATATCATTATCTTATCAGAAACTTTTGATGAACATTTATCAGATTTACGAAAAGTGTTTGAAAGACTTTCTATATTTAAGCTCAATGCCAATAGAAGCAAGTGCAATTTTTCTTGTGACAGAGTGAAGTATTTAGGTCATTGGATAACTGAAAAAGGTGTAGAAGTAGATGCTGACAAAGTATCCACTATTCAAAAAATTCCAACACCAAAATGTGTTAAAGAAGTTCAGTCCTTCTTACAGACTTGTTCCTGGTTCGGAGATATGTTCCCCATTTTTCTGAAGTTGCTAGACCCCTTAGTGACTTAACTAAAAGAATAAACAATGGACATGGGGTGATACAGAGCAGAAAGCATTTGAAGAGTTAAAAAGGCGGCTGATTTCACCACCTGTGTTGTCTCAGCCAGATGGATCTAAACCATTCCTCATAAGAACTGATGCAGTAATTACGCTCTAGGAGCAGTCCTTATCCAAGGAGAAAGACCGGAAGAACATGTGATTGAATATGCCAGTCGATTGCTCAGTTGGGCAGAAAGAAAATTATTCAACTACCGAAAAAGAAGCACTAGCGGTAGTATGGGCTCTTGAGAAGTTCCGTGGCTATGTGGAAAATCAAGAAATCATTATTGCATCAGATCACCAACCCTTGAAGTGGCTTATGAGTATTAAATCGCCATCCGGACGCTTAGCTCGATGGGCTCTTCAAATCCAGTCATATCATCCGAAAAATACTTTACACTCCAGGAAAATCTAATGTAATTGCAGATCTTCTGTTCTAGACCATTTGATACAGAGGACAAATTTGTTTGTAACTTCAACACTATTTCCATAGATTTACCATCCCGGAAATCTAAAGACATTCGCGAAGAAGAACAACTGAAGGGCGAGGATGTAAGAAAGATCATAGACTGCTTTGAAAGTGGACGGAAAGATGAAAATTATGTAAATTGGACTAGTAGAGGTTATCTCATGAATCAGGAATACTGTATCGATATTCGCCTGAAACAGAGTCAGAAGAAGCACAGTTAGTTGTCCCTTGTCACGAGCGAGAACGTGTCCTACAGCAATATCATGATTCTCCCACGGCAGGACATTGTGGAGCTGAGAATACGATCATAAAATTGCTTCTAGATATTTCTTTCCTGGTATGAGAAAGTTTATCGCCGATTAACACGTGAAAGATTGTGCTGAATATGTAATCGGTACAAATCTAACAACCAGAAACCTGCTGGATTACTCAGAACGCCTATTTACTCACAAAAGATTTGAGACGCTGGCAATAGACTTGTTTGGTCCTCTTCCAGAGACCCCAGCTGGAAAAAATGGATTTTTCTTGTTGAAGATACAAGTACAAGATGGGTCGAACTTTTGCCCTAAAAGATGCCACAGCTATCAATTGCTCTAAAATATTGATAGAAGAAGTCTTCTTACGCTATGGCTTACCTAGAAGACTAATCAGCGACAACGGTGTACAATTTGTCAGTGCTGTAATGCAACAAACTTGTAAGATCCTCAGATATTAAGCAAGATCTTATACCTTTATACCATCCTCAAGCAAATCCTGCTGAGCGTAAAAATCGAGATCTAAAACCCAAATTAGCAATTCTAGTTGGTGACTCACATGATACTTGGGAGGACAAACTACCCATGATACGCTTTTGCTTTAAACACGCAAAATGTGATTCTACAGGTCATACGGCAGCTTACCTTCAGTTCGGAAGAGAACTTGAACCACAGGCGATGTCAATCATGATATTAGAGCTGTCATTGATAACGATAACTTGGGTCGCAGAGATAACACCTTACTTAAAAGAATTTGCACGATTTACACCATAATTAGAGAACGTATAGAGCAAAAGCAAGATGCTAGAAAGGAGTACTTTGACAAGAAGCATAGACCCGCTTATTATCAACCAGGTGATAAAGTTTGGATCACTTTACATCCCGTGAGCAAGTCCAAAACCAAAACAAGTAAAAATTCATGCCCAAGCGTGAAGAACCTTATATTATATTAACGAATAAATCCCCAAATACATATGATGTTGTAGATCCTGCTGCCCTGATCAAGTACTGTACTTGCCACCATACCAGTATGTTGAAGCCTTATCAACAATCCTCTAGAGATAAAGGGCCAGTGTATCCATTGAAAAGTAGAGAAGACCCGTAGACAACCCTCAACCTTAACCTCAATCCTGTCTCCTTGCCGGGACGTCGGCGAGCCAGAGGGGGAGTCTGTAGCGCCCCATATCTTCAGCACACCACCCATGACGTCATCACCAAGGAAGTCAGTCCCTCTCCAGCAACCGTGAGGAATGAGACGTGATATCCATATGACTCTCATGTTTACCCTATTCCCTTTAACTTTATGTGTTTAGATGTAATTTTGTTTTATTTGTAGTATATGTATCTGTGTTGTGCTCAAATTGTACCCTTAATTGTAATAAATTATTTTGAGCTATTTAAGGAACTTATTTCTTTGTTCCTATTAAACCAGATAAGTGCTACAGAAGTAAATATGCTACGCTTGCTAATTTTTTAGTGTAGATTAAACATCTATTGATACTTTTCCCAATCCCTTATATTTCTTGGAAAAAATTGCATTTTTTTTTTTTTTTTTTTTTTTTTTTTTGCTAATGTCAAATAATTTTCATCCAAAATTTATTTAAACTTTGCAAAAAATTCATAAGATTTTATTTAATCTTTTGTCTTTTTCACATTACTTGTTAAATACTTAAATAAAATACTTAAAACCCCTGGTGTAGATTTCTGTGGACAGATTATAATATTTTTGTCAGTGTTATAAAATGGAAAATGATTATATCTGCATTATGAAAATATTAAAATAATAAAATTCAAATATTTTGCATGTAATTTTTTGTGTGTGTGGCATTTGCTATTAAAAAATTTTTGTACACTGACATTTAGTTCAACAGTTCATGTCTTTGAATCCCACTAATTCTAATCCTCAGTCTGATTAACTGTTATGTGCCAAACAAATCAGCTATGATAGCTCATCAGTTTCTCTTATGAATAATGATGAATTATTAAGAATAAATTAGACGTATACCATCTTTTGTATTTTCAGACCATCTATTAATTTTCTTGCAGCTTTCCAATGTGTTATTTCTTATTATAATATTAATAATTATTATAGTTTAATAAATAATATTATAAAAATTACAAAAAATAAAATACTTAAGTATTATATTTATTAAAATACTTAAGTATTTTATTTGGTTTTAATTAAAATTATTAGATTTTTTATGGCTGCGTATTTAATTGTAAAATAGTGTAATTATTTAAATTTAAATATGTGGCTTCTGACCCCACTTATAGAATACTTCATTTATTTTGGAAATTATTATGCATAATATGAGTGTCAAACTCAATTATTTCTTATTTGAATAGCTGCAGATATTTCTTACATGAAATGCTATTTTGAAATATTCTTAGAGTTTTTTTTAAATTGATGAATGAATTACCACTAAGTTTAATAAGAGAACACATATATAAGAATAAATTATACTTTATCTAAAATTTTACCAAATATCCATACATTCTGCAACTATTTTCTCTGTTTAATATTAATGAATTTTTTCAATTATTAGCAAATATGCTATATTTTAGCAGGTTTTAAAAATAAAACAGTGAAAACTCAAATTTCAATGCCTACCAATTTTCAAAGACTGTTGACAGTTTTAAAAATTCTCATTTTATGAGGATACGTAAATATAAATTTTGTATTCTGATAATGTGTATGTTTATGTATTGTAGAAAATGTGACGAATAAAAATTCTTGAATTAATTATATTAATGTATAATATTTATAGTTCAAGAAAATATTTACATGCCATTTTTAAATTTTTTTGTGAATGTGTAAAGAAATTTATCTTTAAAATTTGTATAGTAATATACTGTTCGCATTTCTAAGTGAAATATTTTTCTTATTTAGGTGTTCTTAGGCAAATTTTTGATATCCTCTATGATGATGATGTTATCACGGAGGACTCCTTCAAGAATTGGGAAAAAAGTGATGATGTAGCAGAAGGCGAAGGAAAAGCTATTGCTTTATATTCTGTGAAATCCTTCTTCACTTGGCTAAAAGAATCGGATTCTGCGGATTCTGTGACTGAAGAATGACAATTATCTATTATAAATATATTACTTAGGAAAGAGACTTCAAGAACACTTGAACTATTTTGTGTTAAAGTGACTTAACAGTCTTTATTTAAAAAATGCTCTGAATCATACTGACTTGATTCAAGAATCTGTTGGATCTCCATTCAGGGTTCTATAGAAAAATTGTTTTGTGCAATTAAAGAAATTCCCCCGTTTTGTAAAAGAACATTTGCACTTAGTGCATCTAGATTCTGAAATATTCCTTTTTCATCGAATGAGTGACTTGTGCATGTGTTAATGGGTGCAAGTTTTATCTCGTCTATTTATATTTAACAATGTGTACAATTTAGTTTCCAAGTTGGGTGGGTGGAGTACAGATTTTTCTCTTAAAAATAGTAGACAGTTAATGATTTGCATTCGTGGGCTTAAACCATTAAATAAGTCTACTATTTTTAATGATTAAGATTTTAGTTATATTTAAATTGTGTATAATGACTTTGTACATAACTGCCATATATATAGACAGGCTAATTAATGAATTGTTAATTTTTCCTAAAATTGTGTATATTGTGTCTCAAGGTTGTGCCTTTAATTATTTTCAGTATGTTTGCTCAAGTAAATGTTAATTTCCATCTACAAACAGCCAGGGTGGGTGGGCGTGGGTTTCCATAAATTACAATAGTTATTTTAATTATTAATTTAAATACAGCAGAGCATTTTATATATATAAAGTCAGTTGTTAATTATCAAAGCTCTTCAATTTTGATACTACTTCTGTTGATGGCATTGTATAAATGCTGTTCCTGAAAGTGGAATGCTAAATAGTGTGTAATTATATATACTTAAATTTCATGTCACTCAGTGAATGAGGAGAAGAAATATACCAAGGATAAATTAAGTTTAGACTAGTTTTTGAAAAACTGTCTACTATATTTTTACTTCTCTTTCTATGTGTGATATAAAAAATGTAAAAAGGAATTGTAAATTAAAATACGCTGCAGTTTTAAGCAGTTTATTTTTCCCTTTCTGCGTGCGTGTTAAAATGAGTGAAGTTTATATGCAGTCTACTGCAAACATATTTATTATTGTAAGTAATATACCTAGCAAATACAGAAATTTATTTTCATCTGTAGAAAGCCAGGTGATTTTAACTTTGGCTTTTTCAGTACATAAAAAGCTGTAATAGAAAAGTAATATCAGCGATATATATATAATGTTTTATACATACTAAATAAAAATGAAGATTTTGTATTGCTGAAGAATTCAATGTTATAAAAACTTGAGATTTTTTTATTGTGTTCTGCTTTTTTTATTCTCTTACAAGATCGTAAAGTTGCAACATTGATTTAAAATTTATCAGTTTACTAGTAAATGAAAATTTAGCCAAAATAATCCTTCATAATTTAAATAGGAATAACTTGAGTTTGTAAAATTTGAGTTTACTCTCTCTCTCTTTATAGTTTACAACAAATATTTTACAAAGTAATTAAAGTATGTCATAAAAAATATAAGATTCAACCACATATTTAGGCTATATTTGTCTTAGTTATGGATTTCAAAGGGTGGCATTTTTTGGTGTAATTCTGCAACCAGCTGTGATTAAACATCTTCTTGTCAGTAGATTAATTTCTGCATTTATTTGCTACTCAAATTTTCAGTTATTTGTTTAAATTATCAAGAATCAGTTGTGAAATTATAAATTTAATTATTCCTATTTACTTACTACATTGAGTAGCAAATAGAAATAATTAGGTATTTAGGCAAATAAATAATTAGGGGTTTATTTTATTCCCAAAATAATGACAGTTAATCTCTAAATGGATTTTTCGCACAAATATTAACATTGTTTGTACTGCTTGTTCCCATTTGATTATTATGAAGATCAATTTATCCAGCAGCTTAATGCCAAAGTTTTAAATTTCGTAATTGAGAAAACTTGGATACTTCTTTCTAGCTGATAAAATATTCTGACAATAAATTTTGTCATTTCGATTTTCTATCAAATATTGAGGATTGCTAACGTTATTCCAATAACAAATGTATCAAAATATCCAATTTAAACGAGAAATTACGTGATTCTAAAATTAGTAATTTCATATCAGCATTGAATTGACAAGTCTTAAAATATGGTGTTTATTTTACTTTAGTTCACAGAGATGTTGATAATTTTTTTTAAATCTAAAAAAGTTACTTTTTCTTGGGTTGTCTATATATTTTTTATTTCTGCACACATGTGTTGCACAACTTGCATTAACAGAAATTTTTATAATTTATAAATTTATCTAAATGGTTGGTGAAAAATTAATAAGTTGTACATTTTGACATCATAAAAAGTTATGTCGATTTTTATTTTTTTTATTATTATTATTATTATTTTTTTTTGTTTGTTTGTTCGGGCATGGGATTTTCTAGTACTAAAAATGGGCTCTTTCTCTCTCTCTCTATATATATATAACCAGATTATATTATATAGAATCTTTCATTTTGATTTTTAGAGCAAGAAAATGCTCATTCATTTCAAATCTCATGTTCGATTATTCTCACTAGAATATCTCAGTATTTGAAACACTTTAACCAATATTTGTACATGTAAAATCGTTAAGTTTGTGAATGTTCTGAATCATCGCAGTGTTAACAAATTATCAATAGACTGTTTGACTACAACTCTTAATACCCAACTTCTTTCCCAAGGACCTACAGTTTAAGTGGGTTTTGAACTACTACTAACATCCACAATTGTTTTTTCCTTTTTTAATATGGATTTTCCTGTGTACAATACGTGGGTTATATATGTATTTTTTAAAAAAGCTCACATTTGTTTTTTCTTTTATTATATGCCAATGCATAGTATTCTGATTAAAAAAAATTAGTAAAAAGATATAAGAACATATGTTACCTGAATATTACAGCGTGACTAACCAATCGCCATCCATAAATATTAATTCATATTAAATAAGCTTACTTTATAGGACTATCTGCGTGAAGGTAATATATTAGAAAACAAAATTCCTTTTTAAAACAATTTTAAGAATTTTTGTAGCTTGTTTTGCAAATCGGCTTTATTATTACAGTAATATTAATTAAACGAAAAATAATTTGTATTGCTGTTATGTTATGTAGGCGTTAGCAAGACAACAGTCTTAGGATTTAAAAAGATCACGAATATTGCAATTGTAAAGTTGTCTTTTTCATTTCGCTTTTTCTCCTCTATTGTCCATGTGTTAATGGAAGACTGTTACGCAAACCGATGTTGTGTTCTTTAAATAAGAAATAGTTTTATTAACAAAATGAACCTTGACACTATACACAGACATTAGATGGTGAACTTCACCTTGTTTGCTGCCGCTCGAAGATTGTGATTTGAGGTAGGAATCTTATGGCAGACACTTTTTGAGCTCTATACTGTATCAGCTGGAGTCAGTTGATTAATATTTAAGCGAAATCGATTGAAGTCTATCAATCGGTGAACACTTACGAGACGTCATGACGTAAGCAGAAAATTCAAATCAACAAAACTTGTGATAGATGACAGTTCAAGGGTTTTAGACGTTACAAAACTTCGCCTTTTGTATACTTAAGGTTAAAATATTTAAAATAGTCGTAGAAATTTGCAGCTAGCAAGAGTTTTATTTTCCGGATGTAAAGATAATTCAAATATCCAAGAGAATGATAATATTCCTTATTTTTTTCGCTATTGGTTTCTCAGATGTTTGTATAAAGATCAGTCTAGGAAAATATAATCTGTGGTGATTTGAAGGCAGGCAGCAAATTCGACAAGTTGGATTTACAACGGCATCTCAATACGATCTGAGCTCTTGCCTTCGGTTCAACAGTTAGTGGGTTCGAATCTCACCTTGGGCATGGATGTTTGTAGTGGTTCGGAATCCACTTTAAGCCGTAAGTCCCGGTCTAATTAGCCCTCGTGTGCAAAAAATGACCGTTGAGCGACAATACGATCTGACATGTATGAAACGTTACCAGACGTCATGGATATTTTTAACCAATGAAAATCGTAACATAGTGGCGTACTCATGATCTCAACTGTAACAAAAGAAACTACCACTTAATGCTTAAAAAAAATTTCCAGTCAGAAATGCTTACAATTATGTTTTGAAAAAAAATTTTTTTTTCCTTTTCTTTATAAAATAACATTGGGACACTGAATTGTTTCGGGTGTAACCTGCCTTGTTTTATTAAGTTCAAGAACGAATTTACCTTCTCAAATATATCAATTGGTACTTACTGTCATAATTTTATCTTGACTTGAACTCTTAAATCCAGATCATATATAGTGTCCAATATTGAAATTGCAACGCCAAAAAGTTTCAGAAAACGACGAAACTCAGCAAGTACACATGGTGTCCTGTGGAATGGCTCTCCCTTCCCTATCAACCATTTGCCAAAGATGGAGGCAGGGTTTGTACAAATGACGTTTAATCAAATCACGAACATGCTCGATTGATGAGAGATCTGGCGAGCAATGTGATAAAGGGTATTGGGTTTAGAGGAGTGTCGCTGATCGCAGCGTTCGTAACACAACACAACGTTCGGTTGTTACTGCCTTGAATACTAACATGGACTCGTACGTGATGTCGCCCGGAACAATGATGTACGTCGGTGGGGCATTCCACAATTACTGCTGGATTAAACCTGTCGACGCGACACTCATCCGCGGCTACTATCTCTGAAGAAAGAAGCGCACCTCTATCATGACATCAAGTGCTTGCAGCTTCCACAGCGACTCATTTGAGAAGACAATCCTGTGCCATACCAGACATTGCCAGTGACACTACAGCATAGATACCAATCTTAACGGATGCCATGAGAGTAAGCCGCTAGTATCCAATCGACAGCAAATGGTTCTGCTCGATATAGGGGCTTCCTGAGTATCTTGCTTATGCTGCAATATTTCGGTTAGAAGTGCCTTGTAAGGCCACCATGAGACGTCCCATGGTTCTCCCGTGAGACGTGTGATGACGTCAAAGACTACGCCGGCTCTCCGAAAACATACCACAGTTCCTTGTTCGAACCACAGGGCTCGGAGTTGTCCTGGAATTCCTTATTATTACATTCTTTTGAAAATTTTAATTAATAATTTTATATTTTTTCTTTCAACTGTTTTCTATGCAAGAAGAAAGAGAAAATTTCCCCCCCTTTTTTTTATTCTCCTTCAAACCGAAAATAGGGTTGCCATACATTCGTCTCCACCTCGTTTTCAGCCATTGCTCATAAATATCTGACGTCAAAAAATTTTAGGTTTGGGTTTTCCATCAAATTCTATTTTCTGCCTTTACAGACAAAGATTCTAGTTTTGATAATGCACAACTATTTACAATGATGGCGAAATTGTGAGAATTATTCGCCTTCGTTTATGCGCATGCGTGAAATGCTTATCGCGCCATTTTGAAGGGCGTTTGAAGAATGTCATAGCTCAGAATTTTATTTTTTGAAAACAATTTTCTTTTTAAAAATGCCAAGGAAAACGAAAGTTTCCGACAAATGGTTGGAACTGTAAGATGGGAATAAATGCCTAATCAAGGCCTAGTGCCGAAGTGTTGACGATGTTCATTCTGCGGAGTGCTTCGTATGCAAAAGCAAATTCAGTGTTCCAAATGTGGGTTTTAGACAAGTGCTTGCTCATGCAGATGGATTAAAACATAAAGAAGCTGTGAACTGTTACAAGAATCAAACACTATTTATACTATCAAGTCATCAACTTCATCTGAATCCTCGACATCGACTGTAGTAGTGAATAACAAATCATGGCTTTCCAAAACGACATCAGAAAAAACCATTAAACCAGCTGAAACCATTTTCGTTTTGGTGGCAATAAAAAATAATTCTTTTTCATCTTTGAATGATTTAGCTAACATTTAAGGAGAAAATTTTGATGATTTCTCCATAGCAAAAAATCTCAAATTATCTGTCAAAAAAGTCAGGTATATGATTAATTTTGGATTAGGCCCATATTTCAAAACTTTTGTTTCGGGATATCAGCATTTCATATTTTGTTTTACTTTTCGATGAAACTACTACAAAACAAAGAAACAGTTGGATATTTACATCTTAGGCAGGCAGCAAACCTGGTCACCGTCACCCGGACACGGTGGATGACTACCAGCTGTCCACAAGCCATCCACCAACCATCCACGAAATGACGTCACGTATGACCAAATTGAGGCGGAGCTTTCCACCAAACGAAGTATTCAGCATGTTTAATTTTTTCATCCACAACTGAGCGACAAGTGTATATTTACTTGATTCGCCCTGTTTATGTAAGGACATGGAATCCAGATTTTCTGTAGAAATCGAAGAATTTATCATTCAATATTTTAAAAGCAAGTTAAATTTAATTGGTCAATATGTTTTAGAATTTTATTTTTTGTTTTATAATATACACTTATTTATTCGATTATATATTTTTCAATAGATAATAGGTGCTTGTGAAACCTACGTGATGATAATTATTTTAATAAAAATTTTTAAAAAACC